>JADLZN010006932.1:0-484020 GCA_018155175.1 Sinocyclocheilus anophthalmus | reverse complement strand
CATTCTGAAATAGTGCTTCGTTTTTAGACTTTCAGAAATAGCACTCCTATATATCTTGTTCCTCTACTTACTGACGTTTCCATCGCTCGCTACTTTCTTCTGTATTTCATTTTCACTCATGGTTTTCTGCTATAGCTTTTTTTGTGCTTTGTTTGTCATTTCTTTGAATGATGAGATACAGCGAGATGAATGCATAAATTACATATATTCCTACTGAGATTACAAAAGTTAGAGCATCTATCACTGCAGTGTTTGGAGAATGCGAGAATGCATTACACCTTTCCAGTCACTGATCAAAGATCAGATCAAAGCTTGTGTGCGTTTGCTTCTGTGTGCCGGTTTATCTATCATGGTAGGCTGGTTTTCATCAGAGGTGTATTCTCCTTGATTCTCAAAGGAATCATTCTCATAAAAGGAAAATTCTATCATTATTCACTCATTCTGTCTTTTATTTCATGCCATTTAAAAAAATGTAATACAACAAATTGTGTTTTGAAACATTAAAAAAGATGCAAAAGTACACTGTTAAAACTGATTTTTAGAAGTTGTAAATAAAGATTATTCAAGTATGTTTTACAAGAAAATACTACTTCAGTTTTCTATTTCTAAATCACTTTTAATCCAATGTGTTATACTTGCCGTTTCTTCGTAATTGTTTGTAAAATATACGTGCGATTTCTGAATGAAAATAGTTTCTACACCATAGTTTTCAGTGTACCATAAAAGTATAACTATAATAGTCAAACTAATAATTATAGCTATTACTATATGACTCATGTGCTTATGAAGATATGAGTGAGAAACAGACCAAATGTTGTTTTTCTCCTCCATTTAGTTGTTAATGCAAGAATCAGTGTGACTGAATCACTGAGTCGGTTAACTTAACTCACAAACTGATTCATGTATGAATTCAGACTGGTTTTGTGAACTGGATCAACTGATTAATTGAAAAGATCTGACTCATGAGAACGATTCATCCATGAATAAGTCATCTCTAGTTTTCTACATTTGTGTTGCTTAATATTTTTTCACAGGAATAAATTCCATTTTTATAATATAGTACATGTTGTTGTTTATGGATAATTTGTTTTCTCCATTTAGATGTTAATGCAAGAATCAATGTAGCTGAATCACTGAGTCAGTGAGTTAAACTTGAAATTCATTGAAAATATCTGACTGATCAGACATCAGTAGTTCCCCAATGAATGTGCCAAGGAATATAATGCACGAGTCATATAGAATTTTATGAAATACTTTGCAGGAGTCATATGTGTAACTTTTATGGTGCTTTTGCAAATGAAAGCTCCAGTTCCCATTCATTGTATTTGCACAGAATGACAGGTATGAGTAAATTACATCATTTCATTTTTGGGTGAGCTATTCCTTTAGAGATGCAATCTAGTCATTTTCGCCACTCACCTATCTTTCCTCATCTCCCTCTCATCTGTCAACCATGGAGAGTCATTTGACTTTCTTCTGCATGTATTATTTTTCAGAGAACGAAATGATTCAGAGAAATGATAAAAAGAAGAAGAAAAAAAAACTAAGCACCTCATCACAAAACCGTATCTCCCCCATGATGCTCAGTCTATTAACCTGATTGATTGTGCAAATAATCAGCTGTCTCGCTCTGTCTTTTTTTTTTTTTTTACCTTTTGCCTTTCTCCATCTCAGACGTTATTGCCCCGGCTGAATTGGTTGCCCCGGTGATAGTGATTGCACCTAAGAACACATCAGTGGTTGCTGGGGCGAGTGTGGCTACTCTTGAGTGCATCGCTAATGCGAGGTGGGTTGCCCTCGATGGCAGTGACTCACTGCCTGGGTTCCGTTAATAACAGGGTTCTTGTATAATTTCACAGATGTTTGTAATCGTTATATTGTTTTCATTATCCATAACATTGGTGATGTCGTTTTAGTGTCAGTCAGTCAGTCAGAATTGTGATTATATCTGTCATTTCACATTTTCTTGCTGTTAAACTTTGACTTTGTTTCAACTTAATTAAACCAGATTCTTCTTTTCAATTTTGTCAAATACACTGTGGACAAAAGTATATAGACGTGTATACAGTAAAGCTGGCTGAGAATTTTATTTCAAAACTACTGACCCCATAAAATTATGTAATGCATGAGTCCAATTTTTTGCATTGGTTTTCCTGCAAGAGACTGTCAATTTTAAATATGTTTAGCTGCTAATAGTGAAGTACACTAGCACTAACATTTAAATGTTTGTAAGATTTTTCTTTCTGTATTTATTTGATACAATATACAAAAAAAATGTATATTGTGAAATATTATTGCATTTTGAATTGTTTTTTGTATAATTTATAATGTAATTTATTCCTGTGATGCAGAGCTAAATTTTCAGCATCATTACTCCAATATTCAGTGTCACATGACCCATCAGAAACCATTCTAACATGCTGATTTGCTGTTCAGGAAACATTTCTTATTATTATCAAAGTTGACAAAAGTTGTGTTGCTTAATATTTATGTGGAAACTATGATACATTTTTTTTCAGGATTCTTAGTGAATTTAAAGACCGTTTATTGAAATAGCAAACTTTTTTAACATTATAAAAATATTTTTGCTGTAATTTTGTCAGTATTGTGCTTTGCATCATAGGAATAAATGACATTTTATAAAATATTAAAATAGAAGACTGTTAGTTTCAGTTGCAATAAGTACCATGTAGTGTATGTATTTTCCTCGAATATTTAACACATAACTAATTGCTGTGCTCTTCATAATTCTTGGCTTGAGTATTAATTTCAGTATGGCAGTTAATGTGTTGTGTTTTGTGTGTGTGTGCGGAGCAGATCTCTTGACAGGCTGCAGGTGTTCTGGAAGCGTAATGGGGTGAGACTAACAGCAGGAGTGGACTCGTTTGGTCGCAGGCTGGTCATCAGTAACCCTACCTCAGCGGACGTGGGTCTGTACGTGTGCGAGGCCGCGCTCAGAAACAGCAGTCAAAAGAGCACAGAGGCCAAAGCATACCTCTCCGTGCTGGGTATGACAATTGGTGTTCCTCTTGTGCTACTATACATTGCAGGTTCTGACAGAGTTTTAAGTATTATTTGAGCTGGACTGCCCTAAAGCGGTGGTTCCCAACACTGGTCCTGGAGGCACCCCAACACTGCACATTTTGCATGTCTCCTTAATCAAATAAATTTTAAGCACACTGCTGCAGTCATATTCTTACAGCTCACTCTTTGAAGTCAACTGGATTTTGATTGGCTGACAATAGGTCTTATTCACATTTTTCTCAATTGTGTGGAATTATTTATATACACAGAAGAACTTCTCAAATAATTTCCACCTAATTCACAATGCATGCATGTTCACATTAATTTTTTCTTAATGTTAATGAATTTTGAGCATTCTAAATGAGTGACTGTGTGTACAAGTTTATATAGCATAAAACACCCAAACCATCTCTACACAGGGGGTTTTCGAACAACCTTTTTTCTCTATAGCTTCTCAAAAAACAAGTTCTTGACTGAAAGCACACACAGCAAGATCCTCAAGCGATGTATGTGTGGTTTCAGTTGTTTATTCAAATTTTCTGTAGATTTTGAACAGATTTTAGAATGAAAAGTTATTGAATGAAACATGATTTCTTTGTGAAAATATCAGTACATAATTTTCATACACAAATATGTGTGTACGCACAGTTAGCGAATCAGACTCAAGTTTTTTTGGTTTTTTTTACTCTCTGAAAGTTATTCCAAAGATATCGTTTCTCTGTGTTGTTATAGTTGTTTTAGGAACTTTGGCATTCTCTTAGTGTTTTTAAGAATAAGTCTTTATAAGAATATTCCTATGCAGCGTTCACACACAAATTTGTGTCTACGCATGGTTAGTGAATGAGACCCAGTGTTTTAATCACTCATCAGCTGGAAAAGATCGCTCTGAAAGTTCCAATATTGTTCTCCTGTGTCATTATTGCTATACTTTGCTATTATCTAGAGTTTAAGGGATTTTTGGTTACTTTAACTTTATGGTTATAGTTATCTTTATATTATCATTCTTGGGGAGAACAGGCTTTCAAGGCAGTTTGAAATCAGAAATACATCCAAAATTCACTATTGGAACTGTCTATGTGTCATTTTCATCAACAGATGCTGTGTGTCACAGCAGAAGTTTAAATGCAACCTTTAGCGACACACCAACCCTGTTATAGACGCTCTAAAGTTGTCATTTTACCTATTTAGTACGATTTTTTCTTTCTATGTCTCAGTAAGTGGGAGGACAGATTTAAAAATGTGTAAAAGTGAGTTCTAATGGTTTCTATACACATTCATTCAAACAATAGCAAGTTGGATCTCAGCATTTCTTGTCAAGTCAGTGGCATTTTATCTGAGCATTACGACTCTGTTTCCAATGTTTTCAGAAGGTTAGTGGGCTTAAACTTCCTCAGCCTCCTTAACATCCCTGCTCTTTGATCCAAAAACACAAATATTATTCTCTGTCCTGAGATCTTTTTCACCAAAAGATGAGCAATGAATATTCAACTCACACTCTTATTAGAAACAGCAAGGAATATTCTTTCAATGAGCTTATCTGACAGGTGAGCGCCTTACATGATTGGGTGAAAGGGGGGCATGCATATGCATAAGGCAGCCAATGGAGTGATGAATAAATTGGGGCTGTTGGAGGCTCAGAGAGACTTTTATAGAAAGATAAAGTGAACATGCCAGAGCAGACAGCAGTGAAAAAGAGGTTGAGATGGAGGAGGTATTTATTGTTTCTGCTGTTGAATCCGATCCAGGCGCCAATCTGAATATGTATATCCTGATCTGCATAAACATACAATGAGAAGGAATAAGTGCTGATTTGATAGGGAATAATGGAAAGGAGGAGAGGAAAGAGAGAAGAATGGTCGAGAATGAATTAGAAAAAAAATCATTTTTTGTTGCTGTTGTTGTTATTTGTTTTACTCTCTCCTTTTTCTCGATATTCTTCGGCAAGTGAAAAGCTGTTATCAGCATAATGCTTAACAAGTCCTTTGTCTACTTTCATTTGGAGTGAGTTAGACACGCGAGAGGGAAAAATTAATAAATGCCAGGTGTGTGAAAAATAACAGGAGTCTTGCTCTTCCTGTCATGAAATCTGAAAATAAAAGAGAAAATAAAAGTGCAGTGGATGAAAGGGTTTTCTTATATATATATATATATATGTGCACACACACACATTTATGTAAAACTATTTTACTATTATAATGAGCTAAGTGCAGCACCAAAGACTGCTGGGAGAAGTCTGGGCTCACTTCTTGCTTTTTACACGTAGTTTAGTAAAGTACATATTCATACTGTTACTCTTTCATCTTGACTTTAAAATACTCTTGAGTATCCACCTGTTATGTTAGCAAACTCTAGAACTGTTAGGTGTGCTGGCCGTGTGTTCAAGTCCCAAGCCCCCAGACACACTTGTACGACCACTAGGCATTTTTCATACAATAAAAAGGCGGTCGACAACACACTCACACACTAGTTTTTGATGATATCTCCACCCATTATTTCTGTTTGTTTCCCATTTCTAATTAAAATCACAGCACACACTCACAGTTAAGTCTCAGCACAACAGATTGAGATCTAAATTATATTACACCCAGCCCGCACGCAATACCTAAGGACAGGCCAGGGTTACTTCTCCTGCCAGAGCGCAATCTGTAATTAAAGAATTACTAGCTATAGCCCGTGGGGGGCATCCTTAATTCGAATCAAATCAAAAAATAGAAACAACGAGGGAACTCCACCCTATTTACGTTTTTACTCCATGTGGCACGATGACTTTTTCATTTTTTTACGGAAGCAGAGAAACCAAAACCAAACAGAACCGAACACGGCCAAGAGCAACTCGGATGCGTGTTAAATGTGTAAAATTAACCTCATGCCTAGTGTGAGGTACGCACACAGCGGTTATCCACATGCTGGTCTTTCCCAAATACTACTGTTAGCAACACCCGAAATTCTAAGCAACCACTAACAAATGCCCTAGCAACCAACCGCAAAAACTAGGCCAACCACCTTAGTGATCCAATTAACCATTACAACCGAGCAAACGACCCAGAAGCCTACCTACAAGGGCCTAATTATATTTTTTTATTGTTGTAGTTGGGTTAGTATACCTGCCCTAGCTATTCTACTTACAAGACACTACTTGCTATACACTGTTCCATAGACTAATTTTTCTATTTATCAAAGCCACACAATTCAGCACAGCACACCTAGCAATATGTTACACATAATTCCTACTACTACCCATCCCTACACGCAAACACACTAGCATTTTCTATTCTTCATCTGGGCCAACCAAGTCTATAAAATCTATAAGAAACCACATAGTTACACCACACAAGCTAACCACTTACAACCGAGCAAACACCCAGAACTCCTAAGCCATTACAGTAGTGATACCCTAGCAATCACTAAAAACAACTGCATACCAGTTCCCTAGCAACTATCCAGCACACATCAGCAACCACCTAGCAATATCGTAGCAACCACCTATAACATCTAAGCAAACACCTAGCAATACAGTGGCAACCACCTATAACATCTAAGCAACCACCTAGAACACACAAGAAACCACATACACCCTAGCAACCACCCAGAACCCTAATACATGACCATACCTTGTGATAACCAGCAACCACTAAAAACAACGCATACCCATTTCCTAGCAATAACCAGCACACATCAGCAACCACTGAAATATCGTAGCAAAAACTACTAAACATATAAGCAAACACCTGCATACCGTTGCAAACCCCTATAACTTCACATTAGCAACCACAGAACACACAAGAAACCACATACCCCCTAGCAACCACCCCGAACAACTAGCCTTACAATACTAGTGATCCCCTAGCAACCATAAAAAACAATGCATATCATTTTCTAGAACTACCCAGCACACATCAGACACCATAGCAACGCAGTGGCAACCACCTGTTATTTTTTATATCTTATTTAGCAAATACCCTAACTAATACAGTAGGTCGAGTCCACTCAGAACAAACTAGCCACCCACCCCCCCCCACCTCATTTTTTCTAGCGAATCCCTAAAACCATCAAAAAGCATTAGCACCTCTTGATACCCTAGCAACCCTCAAACAATGTAGCACGGCCTATAATGCCTAGAAATTACCCAGCAAGCATCAGCAACACCTAGTAACATTGTGGCAAACACCAGATCACCTTAGAAACTTATAAGGCATTCTAATATAAGCGGTAACAAGTTTTGCCTTTTGCAATATTTTTTTCAGAAATGTTAAACCTTTTTTGTACTTACCGAATGTGTGTGTGTGAGTTGTGTGTGTGTGATGTGTGTTTGTGTGTGTGTGTGGCGAATGTGTGTTTGGTTTGTATGTGTGTGTTTGTAAACAAAGAGGCCTCCATACTTACGTCAAAACGAAGAGTCGGTGATAACGGAAGTTGAGAAAAACGTGGAGCTCACGTCAGGTCAAAGGTAAAGCCCCACCCCTCAGAGAGGCGGCTGGTGCACTATCAAATTACTGCAGCCACCGTATATTGACACTTAGAGTCATATAATACATGTATACATACTCTGCTGTGTCTAACCATCCCCTGCAGGAAAACTATAATCTTTATATGTCCGGGGTATAAAAAATTTGTATCAGCACTTGCACAAACACGGCACTGATTACTTCCCACACGCAGACACTATTATTTGTGCCGGTAAAGCATGATTTATATTATGTTGATATTATGTATATTTTAAAAGCATAATGTTCCCATTTCTGTGCAATGTTATATCATGGTCATTTTACTGTGGCCGGTGTGCTTTCAGATGACTATTTGCTGTAAGAACATCATTCAGTTTATGTGCTGAGTCAACTGTAAGACTTGCTTTTATCGTAGCCATTTGTCGCCTCACAAATTTGACCTTTTCGCCAAGCGCACCGCATCGACCCCTGCTCATTTCCTCAACGTGTCCCTATTTGAATGAATCTTGATTTAATCGACTAAATGAGTGATCTAGAATAAGTGGTCAAGTATGTTATAAAAGGAGATTGAGATGCTAATGGAATTAGCCGCTAATTGGTGTCAGTGTTCATATTACGTTAGGATCTAGTTAATAGACATTAGGTATATCATTGACTCACAGGGCAACGGAGGAATAGAAAAAATGATTTTAACAAGCTGCGTAAATCTGACCTACATTTCAGCAACAAAGTGCCAAGTGTCTAAAAGTTAAACTTTTCTTGACTTCTAACAAGGAAAATTCGTAAAGAGAGAGCTCAAATGGTTCTTTCTTCTCCCCTTCTTTCTATTGTAATATTTTTCTCCTTTATTTAACAGAAATCTGGACAGTTTCACTTTCCTGAAACTTTTGAAAAGTACTGAGACTTTTCCTTTTTTTCGTGGCAGAGATTGTGCCTCTGCAGTTTACACTTGCTGTAAATCTCGTTTTTTCTCGTTGTCTTATCGCACTTATTGTCAGGAGTGGTTTGACTAGATTGCGTTGTGGTACTGTTGTTCCATAAACTGTCGCAGACAGGTATTTTTAATTAATAGCAGCGTCTTTGGGCTTTTGGGACACCGTGTGACTTCTCAAATCCTTGTCTTAGCATCTCATGTTGGGCCATGACACAGCCCTGTAGTGTGTGGTGTGAGTCGGAGCGCAGAGCGCCTGGCGCAGGATTTTTTCACACTATTTGACCTTTTAAAGTGTTGAGCTGCAGGATTTATCCATGATGTATTCTTTCATTTGCATATCATGATGAGCATATCATGAGTTCCTTCAGATGAACTTAAATTACAATTATTGCTAATACATATAATTGCCGTTTTATTCGTTTTTGCGCTCGCTTCTTGATTTCTCTCTCCCTCTCTCTTGATCTCCCTCTCTTATCCTCTCCAAATCTTCTCCTTTTTTGTCAGTGAAGCATGTCAACATCTTATTAGAAGTTTAATCAATCAAAGCCAATTTATTAGATTAAATTTTCATTAATTAAACCAAAGTGTGCCCTGATGAAGTGCTATTGATGAAAACGTTAACTTGTGATAAATCAAGCAGTGTTTGGGTGTCTGCTTTGGTAATAATCTTCTTTTCTGTCAAATGTCATGTGACATTTGTGTAAATCTAGCCCTTCACAATTGGGCGTACATACAATCTGTTAAGTTTGAAATGAATCAGATTTTAATATTTGAAAGAAGTCTTTCATGCTCACCAAGGCTGAATAAAAGAATCCACACTGTTTATCATGTATGTAAGTTTTGAATATTATCTAACATTAAAATAACTGTCTATTTTATATTAAAAATGTATTAATCTAGATTACAAAGGTTTAGCATTATCTATCATCTATCTATCAATCTATCTATCTATCTATCTATCTATCTATCTATCTCTCTATCTATCTATCTGTCTATCTGTCTGTCTGTCTGTCGGTCTGTCGGTCTGTCGGTCTGTCTATCTGAAATAGTGATATTTACTTACTGAAACACATTGTCATGCTTCATGTATTATTCAGGGGTTCCCACACTGAAGCTGGAGTGGTTCAAAGAAGCATGTTCATCGTACCCTCCACCCCCACATCTGCACACACCCTCGCAGACTTTTATAATTATGCTCAACGTCTTTATATCATATATGGTTCTGCAAGTGCGGAGAATTCAGCCGGACGATGCCGGAATATTCCAGTGCTTCGCTGAAAACGCGGCTGGAGAAATCCAGGCACATACCAACTTAGTCGTCACAAGTAAGATAAATAGTTATAGGAATAGTTCACCCAAAAATGAAATAATCCCATCATTTACTCACCCACATGCTTTAGACCTGTATGACTGACTGGCTTTTAGTAGCACAAAGATTTTATTTGGGGGTCTTTGTCCTTTTTGAAGCTTTTGTACATTGTATGGACATGTATGCTTTCATTGTATGGACACAAGAAAATCTTCCAAAAATATATATTTTTTTTCTACTGGAAAAGAGAAGTAATATGGCTTTGGAATGACTTTAGGGTGAGTAAATGATGACAGAATTTTCATTTTTGGGGAACTATTGCTTAGCGCTAATGGGAAGATGACGGTCATAAATACAGCAGGGTGTTTTAACGTCAGTGGATCTTGCTCTATTCTCCTACGCCGTGTGTGTGGTCACACATGAATAGGGAGTTCGAGAACCTCAGTTGACTGTGTAATAATCAGTGTCACTGAGAGATCAACCGGTAACACACCAACACACACACACATACACACACCCAACACTCAGCATTCATCAACACCTCCAGCTCTCTCTCGCTTAGTCATCAGTTAGTTTCATTTCAGTTCCCAGGTTTTTGCTTTTTTTTTTAAGTTTGAGAGTTTTAAAGTAAGGCACATACATCATGTTTATGAAATTAATTAACAAGTGAATAACTGAATGTATTTTCACTCCAGTCACTTGAAGTACATTTATGCAGAGACCCCAAATATTTGAAAACACTCAAGTCTCACATAAAATGCGTTAATTTAATTGCATTTGATATCAAAACATCAAACCAAATAGCATTTGCAAACAAGTAATGCTACAGCTACATTACCAAAATATGGGTCTGTAAAAAAAGAGGATGCATATTCTCCCTATTGTTGGCATCACTGATTTTCAGTTATCTGACTCATTTGTTTTCATGGTAGGCGTGTCACCATCTTTCACCACGCCCCCTTCTGACATCACTGTGACTGACGGAACGTCAGCTGTCTTCACCTGTGAGACATCCGGTGCCCCCAAACCTGCCATTGTTTGGAGGAAAGGTATGTCAGATTTGGCATGTCATTAACACGGTCACATGTTAAACTTGTAAGCAGCTTTGTGACTAAACTCCGTGAATCTTGCAGGTTCTCAAGTGTTAGCGAGCGGATCGGTGCAGATGCCTCGTTTCACTCTGTTGGAGTCCGGAGGCTTACAGATACTCCCCATAATGCCGAGCGACGCAGGAAACTATACGTGCTTGGCATCTAACTCTGAGGGACTGGTCAACGCAACCATGGCCCTGACAGTCTTGAGTACGAAAGTGTAATATGAAAAATATGTTGTCTTTAATGACTTGAAAGTACAAACCAATGCAGCATATTTGAAATTCAGCAGAGGCAGGATTGCAGACAGTTTCCAAACATGCCTTTTATCAGCAACAATTGTTTGGCTTTATAGCAGCATTCATTAGCAAGCCAGACTTAGATAGTGCAGAATTGTCGTCCTAGCACAAGTTTGATTGCAGACCTGTTAATGCAATACTAAAGTCCTTTTGCGTAATTTCCAACTGAATAATGTCAGCCTTAATCCCAAGGCCTGAGTTATGCTTGCTGGAATGCTTTATATGAGCCTGACTGAGGTAGTTTCCCATATCCACCCCAGTTTCTGATATCTTACCCCTCCGTCCCTCGTCTGTGTTCCATGTTTGGCGTGGAAGTGTCTAAGAGCATTTTTGACATCCAGCCTAAATAATGCTGTTTGTGGTTTGTCCACTTAAAAAGAAAAAAGCAAGAAGTCTGTCAGATTATAACTGCAGTGTGTAATTTATGCTCCATTGGCGGCGCCAAATGGGTTTTCGAAAAAATACCCCATCTACCACAGTTCTAACAAAAAGACCGGCCCAAACGCGCATCATTGGTTGAGCTGGAAATTGACATATTGGGCCACAGAGCAACAGTTAAATAAAACTCAAACTCAAACTAAAATGAAATCCATTTAAAAGCAAGTAAATAAATAAATAATTGTTACTTGAAATAAATGTTAACTGAAAAAAAAAAAAAAAAAATTTTTATTTCAGCAGTTGCCAGGGACATTGATGTAGTATAAAATGCTAAAAGGGAAATTCAAATAATAGAACTACCTTTCTGTAGACATGAAAACTACTAAAAATAAAAAAACAACAAAAATACTAAACACTAAAACAACTGATTCAAAATATTAAATAAAAACTATAATAGTATCTCAGTGTTACACTCTCTGTCATTAAACTGGGAGAGAGCATTTTATGTTGAAAAAGATTACATGCATTAGCTTTAATCAGCCATGCGACCCAGGGGGTGGTGTTGTAGAGAGAATTTTTCATTTGTTTGCCGGAATATATGTTCATTGAGAGCAGGTGAATATTTCGAACGTTCATGCTTGGTAAGAATTTCAGTCATTTGCTAAATGAAGCTGTCAGTGGGAATTACAATAAAGGGTTAAAAGAATGTGAAATAATGGATGTTGGTAATGATTAAACTGTAGATGATTTTGTCCGAAACTGTATTTATTCATCAGGTCGAACCTATTTAAAAACCCCTGAGGATCAGAGTGTCTCAAGGGGAAATAGCTGGACTGAACTAGCAGGCATCCCACGACCCAGAAGTGGCACCGTCAGGTCGCAGAGCTTAAGCTGAGATGCAGTTGTGAAACATTTGACATTTAAATTTCACAAACGTAAGAACATGGTCTTCTCTGGAGGTCTGCCTTTGGTTTGATGTATTACCAGTGGCGGCTCGTGGGTTTTTAAATAGAGGCACACTAATTGTATTGGTCTGGGATCCCGGACAATTATTATTATTATTATAATTTGCTTAACCACTTTAAAATGGCTGAAAGTCTGAAAACGTAAAGAAAACGACACACATACAACAAGATAATATAATTTCACATACCTGGCCTATCACTTGAAGCAAACATCCATCCCTTCTTAAAGTCTGTGTTTGAAAGAGCCGACCTGACTGTCTTGTTAGCCTGTATCCAGCTTAGGCGTGTTCTCCCTTATTTTAAGTTGTTTATATTGATATGATCTTTCTTTTATGGGTATTACTAAATGTTTGAATCGATGAAGCTTAGGTTGAATGATCGGTTGGGCGATCAAATATCGAATATCCGATTAACCTATAAATTATCGGCGCGAGGGAGACGGTCAGACTACTATCACGCGTACTTGACTTCTCTAGATGATTGGTTGATATAAGAAGGGAGGCTAGCCTCCCCTGCGAGGTTTCTTTTCTCAACACTCCTCAGCGCTGAAAGTGAACACTCGCTGCTGATTGACAATTTTTTTTACCACGGAGACGAGAGATCAGCTCTCCCCCGGCCTCCCCCTCCCCTTCTCTATCATTAGCGGTTGTAATTACATCAGCAGATTCAGCACATTTGCGATAGAGAAAAGCGGACTTCCCCAACTCAGTAACAGGATAGGTTGACAGCTGTGAAATACAAAATAAAAATACTCGCTTCTGAGAATATGAATTGAATGAATTGATGAAGTTTATTAACATTAAATCGTCTTCCTCCCATTTTCACCATTTTCATAAAAATTTTGGGGAAGCCGCCACTGAATATTACTCAAAACCTGTGACATAACACACCCTGCACCACTTGTGCTACAGACATGAATGATTCCTTAAATTGTGCCATAATTCCCAGAGTAGAATTGAATGCACATCAAACACAAGTCATGAGGCATTGCCTAAAGTCATGTGAGTGAATAATTTATTCATAACTTTGTTTTTATTGTGTGCCAATTTCCTAGGAAATAACCATTTTGTTTCTTTGATCATGTGGAATGGAAGCACTAATTATTTGCCAGTTTTTTTTTTCTTTATTTTGTGTAAATCATCAGAGATTTGAGGCTGTATTATTGACTTGAAAAATTATCTCTGTACTCTTGAAAAATTGACTTGGACTACAAGTAGTAAAAAGCTACCTAGAAACAACCCGGAACACCCTAGAAACCACGTGATTTTCAAAAGTTTGGGCTCAGTAAGATATTTTAAAGACATTAGTACATCAATAAATGCGTGAATAAATTGATCAAAAGTGACAGTAAAGACCTTCAGATTGTTTCTAAAGATTTCTGTTTCAAATGAATTCTTATTATTATCTTTTTATTAATCAAATCAGCATATTAAAATTATGTCTGAAGGATTTCATTTAAAAAAAAATTTTTTCTTTTTTTTTTTGTTTTTTTTTTTTTTTTATGTTTGTTTTTTTTTTTTTTTTTTTTTTTTTTATTTTTACTTTTTTTTTTTTTTTTTTTTTTTTTTTTTTTTTTTTTTTTTTTTTTTTTTTTTTTTTTTTTTTTTTTTTTTTTTTTTTTTTTTTTTGGACACGGAGCGACGGAGTCGGCTGCTGACAATCAGCATTTGCATCACAGGAATAAATCACATTTTAAAATATATGAACATAGAAAACAGTGATTTTAAATTGTAATATTATTCACAATATTATTGTTTATACTGCCTTGGTGAGCATAAGAGACTTCAAAAACATAAAAAAAAAATAATAATAAATTCTTACAAACCCTAAACACTTGAACCCTAGACATTTATTTTGGTAGTGTATATTGTTTTTTTTTTACAGGTTAAAATTTATACATGATTTATCTATTTATGTTATTATTTAGTTCATGTATGTTGCTGTTTGTACGACCAAATATTCATTTTTAAGCTGCTGAAAAAGACCTGCTGGGAATGTTCAGGTTTATGGGTTTAAGTCCAAACAAAAGATTACTGTTAACCGGCTATGCCTATGTTGAGATCATTAAAACATCAATCACAAACACCACCTTATATATCTATCTATTATATATATATATATATATCTATAACTATATATATATATATTATATAGATATATTATTCGGGATAGTTTAACCTGTTGTAACCATATATATTTAATCCTCCTTGTTTAGGTCATTATTAAGCGCATAAGGGAGAGAAGACGTCATATGGCATTTGATGTTGTTCTGTCTCAGGAGGCTAAGTGCGTTTTCTGAAGGTCTTTGGAGTGTGATATTTTGGTGGATATGAGTTCATCATAATAGGTTCATGCTCCTCCGATAGGCTGGAAGGAAAGAACCAAGCCGCTGAGCGTGTCGAATGGTGGGCGAGTGTTCAAGGAAGGAAGGTTCACTCCACATCAGCGACGTGGTCCGGGACATCGGATGATAACACCTGCAGGGTCATTCACCTGCTGGAAGACGACTCGAAAACTGCCCGACTGGAAGTCATGTAAGCAGAAATAGACACACGCACAGGTCCACGCCAACATGCATGCTTGATACGAAACGCTCAGAAGCGAATACACTTGTACATTTCACGCGCACTCACTATGTACTGGAGTGCTATTGTAGGAGGAACCTTGGATCTCAGTTGCAGTTCTGAAGCCAAGAGAACCATCCAAAAATGGGCTGTAATAATAGGACAGAGGATGGAGCAGCTGTGATTGTGCGTGTGTGTGTGTGTGTGTGTGTTTGTGTGTGGTGTGGCGGGAGGAAGATAAAGCGAGAGTGGAATAAGATAGACTGATGCCCAAGGCCAAGATAAATTACTGAGATAGCCAATGTTGCTACACTTCTGTGCTCAGGTAAACTAATTAAACACACTACACCACACCTTTCTCCTCCACAGACATGCACGCGCTTAGATATTAATTACTGCTTCTTGATGGATGAATGTTGTTCTCCCACGGATTGTCGTATGGATGGATGCAGAGGAAATCTCATTGATCTTTGAAGTAGATGAAATACAAAGAGAAACACGAATGACAGGCAAGAGTGTGGTGCTTGTTTAATTGGATGCATTTAAAAATATTATTCACAATCAGAAAGATGTAAACATACCAAATCGACCTAAAGGCCAAAAAAATGTTTGTGTCAAAAGTCTTTCTTAACCAAGTAAAACGATTGCATATACACTACACCGAAATTTGTAAAAGAATTTGAATTTTTTTATTCAGCAAGGATGCATTAAATTAAATAATTTCTGTTTCAAATAAATGCTGTTCTTTTGAACTTTCTGTTCATCAAAGAATCCTAAAAAAATGGATCACAGTTTACCCAAAAATATTAAGCAGTTTTCAACATTAATAATAATAAAATGTTTTTTGAGCACTAAATCAGCATGTTATAATAATTTCTGAAGGATCAGGTTTCCCAAACTCCCTCGCCGACCATTGGTCAGCCAAACAGATAGTCCCGACGAACTCATATCATTTGTTGAGCCAAATGCTTCTGTGTTGCCACTTACAAAACACAACCTACAAGCTCAAACTGTGCTTGTATAAAATACAAAAAAATACCTGCATAAAAAATTGTGAGTATAGCTTGCAGAATCAAATCACAGCTCAACTGTGGAAAAAAAATCGAAAAATATTACAAATCATAAATCATTCAAAATATAACTGTAATAATCTGTATGATTCGCAAATGTGCTTACATGACTGCATTGTAGCACAATTCTTTTAGTACTACTTAACAGAATACATAATAAAGCAATATTTAATTTAAGACATGTTATTCTGTGAGAAAAACTGGGTTTCGGATGATTTTAGAAAAAGACTCCTAACAGCTGACATTTAAATTATGAGATACAAATTGAAAACACATGCGATTTGAATAATAACAATAATACCTTTGACAGTCACATTAAGATAACAGAGCACCACAATATACTCCTACCTTTAATATTCCAGCCTGCAAACTCTTTCGAAAGAAAACTGTTGAAGGAGAGGCAATGCTTCACATGCTAATGTGATTTCACAGACTTTCAAGTTAATCTCATGCAGTGGACAGGTCCTCTTATTACCACATGTTAGACGACGGTGGAGCAGTTCCTCTCTTTAAACAATATTAGATGTTATGACAGATGGGCATAAACTCTCACACACATATTACAAGCATCTGCAAAGGACATAATTGTATTATGTGATATTGTAATGTGGTTTTCATAAATGTAATGTTGTTGAAGAAACAGTGGAACTTTTGATCTTGCAACAGTGGAAAGTAAAGTTGAATGGATGGTTCACAAAAAAAATCTATCATTTTACTCACCCTCACATTGTTCAAAATCCTGATGACTTTCTTCTGTGGAAAAGGTATTGAGTTAAAGGGATAGTTTACCCAAAAATGAAAATTACCCCATAATTTACTCATCTCAAGTCATCCTAGGTGAATATGACTTTATTTTTTCAGATGAATGCAATCGGAGTTATATTTAAAAATGTCCTGCCTCATCCAAGCTTTATAATGGCAGTGAATGGTGGTCGAGATTTTGATCATTGATCACCATCCATCATTAAAAGTACTCCACACGACTCCGGGGGGTTAAGAAAGGCCTTCTGAAGCGAAGCAATGCATTTTTGTAATAAAAATATCCATATTTAAAACTTTATAAACCGTAATCTTTATCTTCCGCTAACTGGTACGCACATTCGCGTGAGAGTGGCGTTCCAGCCAGAGGACGGCTTAGCGTAAGCAGTGTTGCCAGATCAGGTGGACGATTTCCAGCCCAAAAACTCACCAAAACCCGCCCAATCTAACAAAAAATGCCCAAATCTTTAACTGTCAAAATAATGTGATAGAATTTTATTGCCATATCAATCAAGGCTTATAAGGACCATTTTAACTTTTTTAAAAACAAAATAAAGATGACAAAATAATATAAAAAATATAGATTTCCCAGGAAAACAGATCAAATCAGGGCAAAAACATTAAAGAGAATTACCAAATATAAATATCCAGTAAATATAAATAGACACCTATGTCAAAATGGCAATCAAGAAATGAACCGATACATGTGCATAATTTTCAGTGTCAACAGTCAGAATAGCAATTTATGGAAAAAGTGCTCAGTATAAGTGATCGGAAGCAACGTAATTAGCAGGTATTTCACAGTCGTTCAGTCAAAACTGTGTCATTCATTGATACTGTACGATAATCAAATAACAAAAAAATTAACAACAATAATGTGCTTACCATCATGTTTCACTTTAACTAACAGAACTACATCACGTCTTTCTTGAAGTAAATTGTAGATGATAATACAGAACTTTGCACAGTCCAAACTAATCAAGACCACCAGCAATTTTCTGATGCATGACAGTATCGTATAGTCCCATATTCAATTTTGATTTTGATTAAATTATTTAACTGTGCTCTGATTTCAGAGTTACACTGATATGAGTCACTCTCCCACTCTTTACCATGTAACTTATGTTTAGGCAACCATGGCATTATAATCGCTTAAATATACAGCTATCAAAATCTGTTCCCTTATCGCACTAAAAACCCGTCACCCCGTCAAAAAACCTTTTATTAAAATACCTGGAGGTGAGGAATAATACAAAAATTGTCATATTCACTCGGTATTACTTGATCTAATTCACAAATATCTCAATTACAGTTAAGTAGAAATTAATTATGCTCAATTGTGTTTTAGTCCAGTACATTATAGTCAAACACATTTTTATATTGAAATAATGAAGATTTCTGTGCCACCCCAGACTGGTTGCTGGCCCCTCCCTGGCCACCCCTATGAAAACATCCTGGCTTCGCCACTGCAAACCAGCCCAAATTTTGTCCAACCTCCCAAACCATTTTTTACCCACACAATCAAATTCAAACCGCCCAATCTGGCAACACTGAGCGTAAGCTCTGGTGAGAATATGCTAGTCTCACAAGAACCAAGTTTTGTTTACAGGAGCAAAGGAAGCAAAGTTTTCTTTGTTTAGCAAAGGAAAACCAGTCTCCTCTTGTCTTATATTGAAATCTTAACATTTTTCTTTACAAATCCTCGTTTTGTACTTCTGATTTGTGACCGGTGTTTTGTTTTGCTCTCTCCTCTATGCTTCCATGTTCATCACCTCTCACTGGAGCTTACGCTATGTCTACATCCTATCTGGAAAGTCCCTCCTAAGATGCGTGAACGCTTCCGTCACACAGTTAATTGAATCTAAGATTAAGGTTTATAAAGTTTTAATATAGTAATATTTTTCTTAGGCCTTTATTAACCCCTGGAGCCGTGTGGGACACTTTTTTATGATGATGGACGTCAGTTTATTGGACGCTTTTCTATGAGACTATTTAATATTCACCGCCATTTCTCTCGGCCTTATAGAGTCTTGGAGAGCAAGAGCATTTTTAAATATACCTTCCGATTGTATTGGCTTGTAAAGAAGAAAGTCAAATACACCTAGGATGGCTGAAGGGTGACTGTAAATTATGGGGTAATTTTCATTTTTTGAACGAACTATCCCTTTAAAATTTGCGCTTCTCTTTCAAGCTCCAAAAACTTTTTTTTATGTCAACGGATCTGGCATTATTCAAAATATCTTCTTTTGTTTTCCACAGATGCTGTAAATTCATACAAGTTTGAGAAGTCCTTATGGAGAGTAAATGAAGACACATTTTCCAATTTTGTTTGAACTTATTAGTTTATGTTTGGCTATTCATGAATAAATGCTTATATTTTAGTTGTTAAGCACAAAGTTTAATCTAACATGTCCCGCTTTTCGGTGGGTTGGGGGGGGGGGGGGGGGGGGGTGGGGGGGGGGGGAATTGTTTTTGTGACATCATTAACCTTTTTTTTTAAAAATTCTACCTAGTAACTCAAAAATATAACACCTCCATGTACTTTTTTGTGAAAGAATCTTTCTTGTACCTTAGCTGCTCAGGATGTGCTTTATTGAAGAACCACAAACCCTTGCAGCCATGAAGACGGCTTTTTGCTTGGGGGGGGGGGGGGGGGGGGGCAGACGTGTCATATAATATATATATATATATATATATATCATATATTAGGTATATATGTATATATAGTTATATATATAGATATCATATATATATATCTACCTATAAGCTATGAATATGATCACCTGGCACCATTTGTACTACCTATGGAACTCCCTAGAAGCACGGTTTAGAAAAAGGTGACACCGGCAACAAAGACCCATCTGACAAGGCCACATGCAAGTGAGTCTCCAATTCTGATTTTTTTTGTTCCTACTCGACTCATTTGGCAAGAATCGGATATGGCTGCCTGGAACAAGGTTGTGAAGGCAGGAACACGCACATGGATTCGGCAATATTCTGCAGATCGTTATTCAAGGCCATCATTCATATTGGAAATAAATCTGATATAAATCGGATACGTGCATTTGCGCCCACCGTGTAAGCGGACAGATTGGATGTTCGCCTGTTAATGCGAGTTGGGAGGGAGGGGGGGGATGTCAATTATGTTTTTGAAACATCGTCGCAGTAGCAAATCTAATCTATACAAATGTAAATATTCAGGGTGACCTTAAGCGATTATTCATTTGGTTCGTTTCGGTGCGTGTTAAATAGTAGCGATCTGGGCGGCTGAATGTGTTTTTTTGTTTTTTGCTTTTGAGATGCGTGCTGAGTTTGCAGACGTTGGCCGGCTGTTATCTATTGCAATATATGAACACTTCGATCTATTGCTAACTGTTGTGGAGACTCTCTATTTGTTCGAAATCACAAAATAAAATGCATGCGCAAACATGTCCCTGCTCTTGATATGCAATCATTGATGAACACATTTGGTTTTAATGAGGAAAAAAACTATACGAGGGCAGAAACAGAAGAATTAGAACGCCAGACGAGGGCGCGCTGAACTGAATCTAAGCACAAGTTCTATGGCTGGCTAGAACTTGCATTCGTACGCCTGACCATGTGTGTAGCAGTCGGATTCTGTGTATATATATCATACGTTGGGCAGAATTTGATAAACTAGGCCCTATCGTAATACATTAAAAATGTTTCTATGAGTTCTGTCAATAAATTGAAGTCTTTGCATTCATATTCTAGACTCAACTGCTTTACTATACAAAGTATGCTTGATTAATAGTGTGTGCACAGTTTGGTCTTTTAATATCACTGTCTAATGGATTGAGGCACATCAGTTAAGCCCCTGTAGTGTAAATGCAGATATCGGATATGGGTCACTTTTAAAAGAAGGTGTAAGCAGGTCGTCAGAAAATCGGATATGGTCAAAAAATCTGATTTGGACATCCAGATCTGCAGTGTTTTTATGTTACTTGAGCATCTTCATTTTTGGGTGAACTATTCCTTTAAGTCGAAATTGGAGAACTGTTTCTTAAAATATGTTTAGATGTAAAAAGGAAAATCGCTTTGAATTAGAGTTTTGTTTAAATGTACCTCACTGCAAAATGCATATAAGCATATTTTGATTCATATTGTGGTTATCTCTCTCTCTCTTTCAGAGAACTTCCCCATTCTCCACGTAACCTGCAGGTGGCTCTGAATGAGACAGACAGCAGAACAGTTCTTCTGTCATGGGTTCGGCCCTTTGATGGGAACAGTCCTCTCCTGCGTTACATCATTGAGCTCTCTGAGAACAGTAAGTGTGCGTGCTATTTATATGAGCTTTGGCATATGGTTTATTAAACTTAATGCACCTTAGCTGCAGCTTTCAATTAAGCTGGTTTGCAGCCAGTGGATTCTACCGAAGAAGGTCCTTTCTCATTTACCTCTGGCTGTCTTCCTCCTTAAGCTCTAAAAACAGACAGACAGGCTGAAGTGAGTGAGAAGAGAAGAGAAATGGAAGTTGATTGTAATGGAGGGAAGTGGGAGGAGGTTTGTTTTCACTGTATTAAGCCAAGACTCTGTTATTGGTGGAAGATGAATGCTGGAAGAGATAGTGACAGGAAACGCAGAGGGAGATTGATTTGTGTATCGTCAAAGGAAAGACAATGAAAAATGTGGGGTGGAGGTGCTGGATGTCTAATAAACACCAAGATCTCTCTCTCCTCATATACACACATGCACAAACATACACAGTTGATTTGCTCTAAATTAAAATGATCACACACTCTTCTTTTGATGGCTTTGTGCTTGTGTGTGTGTGTGTGTGTGTGTTGTGTGTGTGTGTGTGTGTGTGTGTGTGTGTGTGTGTGTCTGTATTGGTATTCATGTGCATCTCTGCGGCTTAATATTTACTGTTGAATTTGTGATTTATTTTTTGCAGTTGCTCATAGTTTCTGTCTTCTCTTCTCTTGGGTCTGCTTGAGTGGTTTCACAATCTAAATTGTTCATTGATCTGCTTCCCATCATTTTTAATGTACTGCAAACGCACACACAAACACACACATTCTCCTATATTGGGTGTTGTGGGTAGTAACACCTCCAGAATAAACAACAGCACGGTCAAATTCATCATTTACCCAACTGCTGTAAAGAAAGAGATGATTCAGACAACTCATAATAAATAAAGTAAAATTGGTCAAATAAAGTAAAATAAAAACAATACTCCTCTTTGACACTCAATTTTACCTATTGTCTATAGAAGTGAGAAATAATCTAGTAGGAATAAATAAATCTGGTAAAAGTGGCCATGTTGTCTTTATTCTTTCTCGTTACATTTGTAAATAATATTTTACATTATAGTGAGCCTGCTGAATGTGACTTCAGTAGAGTTTGTGGTAGTGGCAGAAAGATATATTGTCTAGGAAGTGTGTCTAATTGACCCTTCGCCGGAAGTTTGATTGACAGGTGATCTGACCAATCACGTGACGTTTGAACTGAGTGATCTGTCACGACACATTAATAATTAACTTAAATAATGGGTGCTACAAGTACACTTTATCTATGTACAGTTATCTAAATGTACAGTATAAGTAATGAATACTTTTGTTTAGCAAGAACCCATTAAATTGACCAAAAGTGACAGTAAAGACATTTTTAATGTTAGCGCGGAAAAAAAAGTTATTTTAAACTTTTTATTTATCAAAAATCCTGAGAAAAATTTCCATAAAAAATATTAAAGCTCAGTCATAAAAAAAAAAAGCAAGTATTTTCAACATTGATAATAATAAGAAATGTTTGGCTTTGCCATCACAGGATTTTAAAATATATTAAAAAATTCGAAAACAAAAGATTTTAACATAGTAATATTTTTCAGAGTATTATCCATGTTTTCTGTATGTTATATGCAATAAATGCAGCATTGGTGAGCATAAAACACTTCATTCAAAACCTTTAAACTTTCAATGGTCATGTTCATATTTAAATGTTTACAATTTAACATGTTACCAGTTAATTAGTTAAATACACAGGGCCTGAGATAAAATTGTTGTAAGTATGCACCCTGTATGCATTGCCAATAGGATGACCACAATCCCTCAGGCTAACTCACATCACAAATTATGTTACTTTTAATGTGAAAATTCCACTAAGAACTATTCAATACAATGGATGAAGGAAACTTAGTTTTGTCTGATTGTTCTTGACAGATTCTCCATGGAAGATCTACATGGATGATGTTAGTCCTGCACTAACCAGTTTGCTAGTAATTGGTCTAACGCCAGCAAGAACGTACCAGTTCAGAGTGTGTGCCGTCAATCAGGTGGGACGTGGACAGTACAGCACTGAGACCAACAGGTAAGTCCAGTCCAAGCTAAGCCTCTTAGGGCGTCTACTTAGGCTTAGCGATTATCACTAACTTGTTAAGAAAGCTGTATTGGTTTACTAAGCTAGATCAACAAGGAATATCTATGATAAATGTTTTTGATCAGGACCTAGCATGCGCGAACGGCCTGGAACTGGCAGAGCTAGCATAGTACCTGGGCATGCTAACAAGCTAAACTTTGTTTCTCAACAAACGCAAATGCCCTTTGGAATTTCCTGGCCGTTTGTAAGTTACCAGCCATCAAGCAGATTGAATCTGGTAAATTGTCAACACTCTTAGCCATTTTTGTGTGTCCAGACGCACATTGCACACACACACACATAGTCAGAATGTTATTAAATGCGAGGACAAGATTTGAACCCTATCAAAAGAAAGGCTGGTTGTAATTGAATTACATGAGAGCTTTCATCGCTGGCTTTGATTGTGAGTCATTATGACACATGGGCAGAAAAAAAGCTCCCATTTCCAGGAACACTATGAAGGTGTAAGAAATAGCATTTCTCAAAGCCAATTCTACATGGTGAAAGAATGTCAAATACAAACTTGGCTGGAGGGAAGGACACTTCGGCACACGCTGAGGCTACTGCATTTTGTGCTCTCTATTTTGTTTTGTGATTTTTTATTTACGCATAAATTGGCACACATCACAAGGACTGCTTTCAAAATCGAATTAAATCTCTCAAAAAACTTAAAAGTCCTGAAAAGTTCAAATGGCAATTTTTCAAGCCACAGGCATAAGGCTAATGCACATGCCAAGTACTCTTTGCTAAACGGCAGGAAGAAGGGCCTGCTCAATCATCAAGGACATGTTGAAAAGGCTTGTCATGCTGTTTCCTAGTTCTTAGCTTAGCTTTCAGTTGAAGCAAGTCTCCATTAAACCGACATTGCCAGTTTATATTCAGTAGTTCCAGTTGAGCCAAATACTCCCTCTGCTCTCATAATGACTATGTGAAGTGCTCAGGTTTGATTGGTGCTAAAGTGGAAATTCACAACATACAATGCTGTCTTTACCTTTTGAAAAATAATAAATATGTTAAAATAAGGATGCAAGGATACATTCAATTGACCAAAAGTATCATTAAAGACAGTTGTGATATTCTTTTAACTTTATGCTGTTCTTTAAACTTTCATAAATTCATAGGCCAAGATCGCTGATAAAGTGTATAGGGGGGGGGGTGGTTTTCTTCTAGCAAAAAATTTAAGCGAGCTATCACAACTGTTTTCACATTGATAATAATAAGAATGTTTTTTCAGCATCAAATCAGCATATTAGAAGGATTCTGAAGGATCATGTGACAAGCACTGAAGACTTAAAATTATATATGTGAAAGATGTGATTAATTGCAATTTGATTATTTAATTATGCATGTAACACTTTCTATTTTATTAATTTGATTCAATTGTCAGCCTAATACTAAGTAGGTAGGGGGACTAGTGCATACTCAAATTGACAGTTAAACCTTGGGTCACATATCATGCAATCAGAACATATGATTGTATTCATTCTTGTTCACACACTTTATTTTGCTTACTTGGACAGATGCAGTGTGCACTGATTTACCTGTAACTATACTATTGACAGCAACTTAATATGCAATATCCCAGCAAGTAAGTCAACCATGTCTGGGCATGTTAGCAACATTGAAATTTGCAACGTGCAAAATCCATTAAGCATACTGGCACAATTACAGCAACTCTGTCATTTAAAAACTCAAAGACGACAATTAGGTTATCCGCTGAATAATGTGAGCTGGCAATCTTAACAACTTAACATTTAAATATTTAAATGACCTTGAGAAGAAAAAAAAAGGTATTATACAAATTATGGTAAATTCTCAACCTTGATACTATTCACCCTTAGCCCTAATGTGTAAAACAGTGATTTGGACCCATGTCTGCTATAGAAACAAAAAAGTTTCATTGTTATTTTAGTTTTAACAAAGTGAAATATAGCAGGCAAAACTCAGTTTTAATTCGCAAACCCACAATTTCCTGTATGTCTTTTATATATTTTAGCTTATTCAAAAGTTGTGTTTAAATGTAATTAAAATCACCAGCTTTGTGTGTATAACAATGTATCTTTCAAACTGAATATTTAATTTAAAACGCTCAGTTAAAACAAGAGGAAAAAATGGTGGAGTGTGAGAGTAAGGAGATGAAGACGAACAGAAACACAAAAAATCAAATATTGATGGAAAGAGCACTTATTAAAATTTGAGCACCTATCTGCTTTGGCCTCGTTTCCAATTAATGTCAGGATCATCATCAGTTATATGAAAAATTTAAATCTCTATTTCTTTTATTCTTCTTTTTCATTTTTTGGCAAAGTATCATCAAAGGAACTCACAGAATATGTGCTCCATTCAAGAATGTTTCATATCTAGAAGTGTTTTGAATTTAAAAGGAAACTTAACACTCAACTCAGCACTTATCATTTTATTTCCATTTAATTAATAAACAACCGTTAATGCCATTCACTGTAATGACAAAAACAATACAATAGCAATCCCCTCAATACCCAATCCAACCCTACCCCTTCCATACGGCAAAAGAGTGATAGACTAAAATAACCACTTCTAAGCCTTTTAAATTGGTTTAGGATGATTATTGTTTATTTGACAAAACATCAATCAGACTTAGCAACTTTCCTACGAGATTGCTTGCTTGAGGCACTTTAGGCCTTGCTCACTTAATCAAGCTAATAACCTTTAAACCGCAGATTAGAGCGAAGGATTGTTTATCGCCTGCTCTGGGGATCTACAGTCTCCAAAATCCTGCAGACAGACTTTGAGAGCTAAAGCCTATGGTATTGATCAAATTTAGAAATGAAAGCGTTCACTGATTTACACTAATGGTGTCAAGCTAAAAACGTCTCAGGTTACGTATGTAACACTGGTTCCTTGAGGGAACGAGACGCTGCATCGAGAACGCTAGGGGGAACGCCTTCAGTGACCCACGCTCTGAATTACATGTGAAATCAGTCCAATAGCTGAACGTGACGTCAGGGGGGCGGCGGATGACTTCTTACGCGGAGGCTATAAAATCACGTGCGGTGAGACCAGCGTCAGCTGCTAGGAATGAAGCAAGCGCTGGCAGGGACGCCCGGAAGTATGGCAACGAGACGCAGCGTCTCGTTCCCTCGAGGAACCAGGGTTACAAACAGTACGTAACCTGAGACGTTCCTCTTCAGAAACTCGAGCTGCGTCGAAAACGCTAGAGGAACGAGAATGCCCACGCCGCCAGACTTACAAATCCTGCCTAGTGTGGCAGACTGCACAGCTAGGGCGAGAGAACAGAAGAGCCCGGAGTGGCTTAAGTAGGCGGGGCCCGCCATCCCGAAGGACAACTTCTGGAGGAGTTATCTTGACCCCCAAAGGATAGGGGAGATCAGAGGACCCGAGTCTATGGAATAGCATCCTGATCCACCACATAGCCTAAGCTTCTCTGGCCGGAGGCCTCGGCCTCAGTGCACCGCAGAGGAAATGTGTAACTAGGGGGTGTCTGCCCACTGACTGGCAACCGAGAGGGGCGTGGTAAGCCGCAATGGCCGCCACGTAGACCTTCAAGGTGGAGTGGGTCAAACCTGTGGAGAAACAGGCCTGCACGAACTCCCAGAACTGTACCAAACGGGTAGTTAGCTGGGTCGGGCTGGCGGTCTCCGAGAAATACAGTTTCCTCATAGAGGGAGCTCTGGATGGAGGATGGTCTCAACAACCTCGGTTGAGAGACCGAAAGTTATGAGTTGTGCCTCCTCAGAGGCCACACCCACAGCTCCTGGCGGGGGCGTGCCCTCCGCCTGTGAGAGGAGATCTCTCCTGACGGGAATCTCCCATGAGGCCAATCGAGAGAGAATCCGGCCTGAGACCCAACTCGCCCGCCGGAACGGGGATACTAACAACAGATGGGCCCTGTCCCGGCGAACTCTCTCCAGAACTCCCGGGAGCATAAAAATCGGAGGAAAGGCGTACAGACGAAGCCTTGGCCAAGTCTGCACCATAGCGTCCAGTCCGAGTGGAGCTGGATGAGTCAAAGAGAACCAGAGGGGACAGTGTGATATCATATGAGTCGCAACAGGTCCACCTGAGCCTGGCCAAACACTCTCCATATCTGCTTCACCACCTCGGGGTGAAGCATCCATTCCCCGGGCCTCAGCCCCTGCCTCGACAGGATGTCTGCCCCCAAATTGAGATGCCCAGGAATGTAAACTGCTCTCAACGAGAGGAGTTTGCCTGGGACCAACAAGTATCGTTGCGCCACCTTGTACCAGGGGCGCGATGCGAACTCCCGGTGTGTGATGAATAGACCACCGTTTTTTTGTTACCACACATGGTGACCTCCTTAGGTCTGGAGAGCTCGAAACAGGGCCAGCATCTCCCGAAAATTGAATGTCATGTCAGATGGCGACCACTCCACAGACCGCGGGCAGGGTGGCCACTCATGACCGCACCTCCACCGGTGAGGGATGCATCCGTCGCTAGCATACGACAAGGATCTCCCAGCACCGGGCCCTGAGAAAAGAACCAACGTTTCCTCCACATGTCAAAGGCACGTAGGCATCTCCGCGTGACCTTAAGCATGCGAAGCGGGTTTCCCCTCGAGGAGAACCCCTTGTTCTTGTGCCACCACTGTAGGGGTTTCATGTACAGCCGGCCAAGAGTTATCTCGTTGGACGCAGCTGCCATCAGCCCAAGCAGTCTGGAACTGCGTGACATTGAGTGACCGCCTTCTCCTTACCTCGCCGCCGCGACTGGGGAGGATCAACTCGTCCGAGCATGAGAACACATGCCTGCAATCGTGTCGAATCACACACCTACGGTGTCTATTATTAGTCATAGCACGGCCAGATAAGTAGTTCTCTGTACTGGAGAAAGTACACTTTCCTTAGCGTTAAGTCTTAACCCAGCTTTTTCGTGTGAGCGAGAACTACATCTCGATGTCGAACCGCCATCCGCACTGACTGAGCTAATATCAACCAATCGCCGATGTGGTTGAGTCATGAAAGTGTGCGGTGAGAGTGCAAGGCCTAAGGAAGAACCAGTATTGGTAGGCTTTGCCCCCAAAAACGAACCTCAGGAACTTCCTGTGATGGGGATGGATAGAGATGTGGAAGTATGCTTCTTTTAGATCGATCGTGACAAACCAGTCCCCGGACCTGATCTGAGACACGACTTGTTTAAGTGCGAGTGTGCTGAACTTCAGTCGCATTACTGAGCGGTTCAATAGGCGCAGATCTAAAATAGGACGCAACCCCCCACCATCCTTCTTCGGAGCAATGAAGTACCGGCTGTAGAACCCGGTGTCTGTCTCGTGTGGAGGGACCACCTCAATGGCCTCCTTCCTTAAGAGGAGTAACTACTTTTTGTTCTAATACCCGAGCCTGCTCGGGACCCACTAGCGTGGGGGTGACCCCGTTGAATCGAGGCGGACGAGAACCGAACTGGATTTCCTTAGCCTCTTTCTACAGTACGCAGGACCCATTGAGATACATTTGGCAGTAGCTTCCACGCTGCTAAATAATCTACTAAGGGAATCAGTCTCTCGAGACTGATCTCTGGTGTGCCCAGAACGGTTAGTTCGGTGCCTTGAAGCGTCTGCACACTGACCGGGGACGCTGAAACTAACTGCTCTGGGGACCTCCGCAGAGGCCGCAAGCCTCTCAGTGCCGCTACGTTGCCGGGCGGAAACTGAGTGAAGAGCTCGCCGGAGACCGCTGCGCACTGGAATACCGGCAGGGTTGGCAGACTGATCTCATGAGGGTACTGAGGAGAGATGGGCACCGTGTAATGCGGTGTGAACCTCTCTTCCCTAGAGGGGCTTGCCCTCCGAGGTCCTGAACCACAGCATCAGGACTCTCATTGCTGAAGTCTCCTATTGAAAACGACGTCCCTCAGACCCACGTTGTCTGCTAGGAAGGATAGACAACAGCCTGCTCGGGGCAGGACCCATCTAGATTCCTCCGTAGAGGTAGCGAGCCTCTTAGTACGGCTATGTTTCTGGGCGGTAACTGAGAGAAGCGCTCGCCGGTGACCGCTGTGCCCTGGAACACGGCAGGATTGGCAGACGACCTCCTGAGGGCACTGAGGAGAGACGGGCACTGTGTAATGTGGTGTACACCGTTCTTCCCCAGAGGGTGCTGGCCCTCAAAAAGTCCTAGGCCTTAGGCGTCAGGACATTTATGACGAAGACTATCCAGCGAGAATGACGGTCCGCAGACCCGCCTTCTGCTAGAAGCCTTCGGCCTGGGAGCGCCACTCTGACTCTAGACTCTGCGGAGTACGAGAAGTGAGGCCCCCAGAATGAGGAGCTGGAACACGGTGTGTTGGGACTGCTCCGCCCAGCAGCCCCTGCACTGCCTCCTCTCCTCAAGGCAGATAATGTTAACCTCGTGCTCTTACTCGAGACATTTTTATCCCCAGAGCCCCTGTATATCTAACTTCTCATAGTCCAATTAAATAATTCATTTAATTCCTCGAATTATGCAATCAACACCCAGACATACAATACGGTCTAGTGTCAGAACTATTCACACAAAACCAAATGATGTAATATATGTGCCTGCGCGTGAGCCATCAGATCCATGAATCAACACCCAAACAACAATCTCCTTGACACAAAACGAGCTCTACCTATCGAACACGTGTGGAATAGGAAGCGCCGTCTCCCAACCCCTCTGCAGAACTGAAGCGTCTCCGCCGTTCCTCAGTCCGCCGGCCGTGCCTCACAGCAGCAGCGGGAACGCAATCGCAAGATCACATGCACTGACCAAACTCCTCGGAGCGTGCCCCGGAGCGGAGCATAATAGCGTGGGGAAAAACACAATCCGCCCCGACTGCGCGAGCTCCGCTCCTTATTAATGCTGCTCATTATAATATCAGGCATAATATGCTTGTGTAACTGATGTTTGTGCAACTGGCGAGCTCTTTGACGCCCTCCGTATCAATCTCCTCTGAGAAAGACAGGCGGAGCGTCGCGCCATCTCCCCGGGGGGGAAGTACCGCAGCACGGGCTTCCGAACCCCCGAGAGCGGGCACAGGATCTGGTGGTTAAGATCCATACGCCGAAACCCACGAGCAAACAGCCGCTGCTCTTATCCGCCTCGTCGAAGCGGGGCCGCACCGCGAGGACGCTAGTGAAAAGCGCCCTCCTCAAAGAGAGCCGGCGATAGCGAAGCAAGGCAGGACACTATGCTTCGCTCCCAACCAGACAACTCACAGACTGTGTGTATCCCCACCTGTGATGTAGCGTGGGCAGGGAGGAACACACAACCTACAACGTGGCTTGCTCTCGCCCTTTGAATGCTTTGTCTTGCATGAGCTTTAGACATAGCTGGAGCTTATAGACTTTTGACCGACAACAATAAATATGACTGACACACAGAGCGCTTCGCTGAATGACAGAAGCTGACGCTGGCTCCGCCGCACGTGCTTTTATAGCTTCCTGGTCATGATGTCATCCGCCGTGACGTCCCGCTCAGCTATTCGTCTGATTTCACATGTGATTCAGAGCGTGGGTCACTGAATCGTTCCCCTACGTTCTCCGACGCAGCGCGAGTTCCTGAAGAGGAACGTCTCAGTTTATTTCTGTAGTACGTAATTTGTTTATATATAATATATATATTATTATATATATAATATTATATATAATATATATAATACTTTGTGTATTGTTTGGGATTTGATATGTGCTGAATTTGCTCTCATTTGGTTTAGAAAAATGTATTCACATCATATGAAACAAAAGGAGTTGATTTAAGGGTTCTTCAGTGCTAGCCATAGTTTCTCAATATACACTGTTGTCTGTTAACTAAAAATTCCACAAGGGTTCACAGTTCCACCAGTTTAACTAACCAGATTTGGGTACCAAACATTGCATTTCCGGGCTTTATTAAGCAAATTTGCAGCATATATGTATTTTTAAAGCCAATCATTTTCAAAAGTTTGTTCAAAAGTTTGAAGTCAGTACGTTTTTTTATGTTATTGAAAGAAGCCTTTATTTGATTAAAAAAAAATCACTAAAAACAGTAATATTTTGAAAAATGATTATCGTTTAAAATTTATTTTCAATTTCAGTATATTTCGAAATTCAATTCATTCCTGTAATGCAAAGTAAAATGTTTGTCACCATTGCTCAAGAAACATTTTTTATTTTTATCAATGTTGTAAACCGTTGTGCTGCTTAATATTTTTTGTCAAACGTGATTTTTCAGGATGTTTTGATGAATGTAAAGTTCAGAAGAACAGCATTTATTTGAAATGTAATCTTTTTTTATAACAGTATAAAAGTCTTTACTATCACTTTTGATCAGTTTAATGCATACTTGCTGAATAAAAGTATTAATTTCTTTCAACGATGAAGAAACTTTTGAACTGTACACTCTTAAAAATAAAGGTGCTTCAAGATGCCATAGAAGAACCTTTTTGTCTAAATGGTTGCATTAAGAACCTTTAACATCTGAAGAAGCTTTCTTTTTCACAAAAGGTTCTTTGTGGTGAAAAAGGGTTCTTCAGATTACAAAAGGTAAGAAAGAGATGGTTCTTTAAAGAACCTTTGAATGGTTCTTTGTGGAACCAAAAATTGTTATTTTATGGCATCGCTGTGAAGAACCTTTTTTTAAGCACCTTTATTTTTAAGAGTGTAAGTCAAGGTAAAATGTACTTGGTGATGATTCTCCTCAGTTTGGTCTTTAAGTTGTTTTTCCAGTGCTGTTTTAAACTTTTAAAGAACCGAGTCAAGTTCAGGTCATTCCAGCGAACCCTGTTTACCCCAGCAGGGTCAGTTCTCAGTTACTTCAGCACTATTAAAGACCTTTCGTATGAACCAGAAAGATCAATTTCAGTCTCTCCAGGACTACTGGATAAGCTCTGAAGGAATCTTTTAGTAACTATCTATGCCTCTGGGAGAAACTCCCAGATAAGACTCCAGGGTCTAAATATTTCTCTTTTATGATGTGATTCTCATGACATTATCTCTCAGGCTGATGCTGCGAGAGGAACCGCCCAGCGCACCGCCAAAAAACATTGTGGCTAGTGGCCGTACCAACCAGAGCATCATGGTCCAATGGCAGCCGCCCCCAGAACCGCAGCTCAATGGAGTCCTGAGAGGCTACGTGTTCAGGTATGGTTTCATGCATGGCTTCAAAAATTTTGAATTTCTACACGCTCTCCTTTACACAGAATGTTGAATTTTAATGCAACAAAAATGTCTTTAAATCTTTTTTTCAGTGGTAACGCAACAGCACAGATTAGAGGTGTGGCCACATTTACTGCTGAACAAGTTTTTGTTCAGAAAAAGAAAAAGATTTCCCCACGCAAATTTTGCAACAGGTTCAAGTTGGTCATGTAAAATTGCCACACTGACCAATGGAAAACTGATTGGTTAGAAAGTGACTTTTGTGTGATTTGTGCTTCATACATAGTTACATTATTGATAGTAGACAATGGACTTTTTTGAGTTTCGGCCAATGTGACTGCACCTTAATGCTCAATGATATTACCATCCAACCAGCGTTAATTAAATCTTAAATCTAGCTTCTGGTTTTACATAGTGTTTAGCTTGTCATCCAAGCTGTTCTAGATAGTTGATCAGATAGACTACCAGCTGCTGGAGCTGAGGTTTACTTGTTAGCTGGTTAAAGTTCTTAGAGACTTGCAACAAAGTCAGCATGAAATAAAAACTCATGGAAATGCATCTGTTTTCAAAGTGCATGTTATTGATCTTATTGTGAACAATTCATCCATGCATATTGGTCACTTATATTCTGGTGAACAACAGACTTCTCTGTTGACATATGCTGGACTTCTCCAGTAATGTTGTCTACATAAACCCCGCCTCTTTCTTACAATCAATTGAAAGCTCAAATTCCGATCTACCTCCATCCAATCAACAACTGATTGATTGAACCAAAACCCCATCCTACTTTTTTTTTTCTTTTCAAAAATCCATTTCACTCAGATGTACATTATAATATGGAAGAAAAGAAACTTCTGCTACTTCTGTTACATAGCGACTTTAAAAGGATAATCCACCCAAAAATGCTAATTCTGTGATCATTTACCATCATGCCCTTCCAAACTTGTATGACTTTCTTTCTTCTGTGGAACACAAAAGAAGATATTTTGAAAAATGTGTGGTAACCACTTTTTGGTTTCCTATTGACTTCCCATGTATGGACAAAAAAATACAATAATAAGTTATGAAACCGAAACTTAAAGCAGATTACCGGGAAGTAAAAATCTTTTGTGTTTTGCAGAAGAAAGAAATACATACAGGTTTGAATTGACATGAGTGTGAGTCATTTTTATGTGGACTATCCTTTTAAGATGGCATAACCTGGTTTTTCCACCAGGTTTTCGAGTTACATGTATTCAGTAGTAGATGATATGAGTTGTATTAGCTGTGCGTGCCAAGGCAAGTGTCACTACTACTTTTGTTTAACATGCAGAATACCTTAGCAACCATATTGCAATGTGCTGAAAACCACCTACAACATACTAGCATTGTGGCTGAGTTGTGCATGGGTAAGCACCACTCTCATTTTCTACAGAAAATGCATCTAGTTGAAATCACAAGTGAGAGTGTTAGTGTTAAAGGTTAAAAAAAAAACATAATTCTCTTTCTCTCCCCCTCCCACTCAGGTACAGATTGGCGGGTCTGCCTGGTGAGTTTCAGCTGAAGAACATCACCAGTGCAGAGATTAATTACTGTCTGATTGGAGAGCTCATCATCTGGACGCAGTATGAGATCCAAGTGGCTGCCTACACTGGAGCGGGCCTGGGGATGTACAGCCAGTCTGTCACTGAGTACACCTGCAAGGAGGTTGACAACCCACACACACTCATACACACACACACACAGAAATAAACACAAAAACAATGCATCATCAGTCTGAGCGAACCCTTGATATTTCAAACCTTTGAGGTTTGGGTCCAAACGACCATCTTTCTCATTAAGCTACCGGTATCATAAAAGATCTGGAGTAACCATGGAAACCGTAAAATCCATTAGTCGGCCTTACTGCACAGATCGGCCATCTAAAAGATTATTTCTAAGAAGAGTAAATTTATGGACTCTGGGCAAACAGTGACCGTAGCCCATTAATTAATCTAATTTGCTTTATGTGCGTGAATTTGTGCGTGCAAGGAATTGTGGGGGTGTTCTGAGATCCTTCAGCCGTGATTATTCATATTATTTAACGTCAGTGTAATGATACTCCTGCAGAGATTAATAGAGACCCAGTGTCCACAGTAAAAGAGCCGCCTTCTCGTAGAGACTGGAACAAATGCTTCTGTACACGTGGTTAGAGGCGGTTTTTATGTCCCAGCTCAGATTTCCGGACACACTAATGTAACCCTGTGCCATTGTGTGATTGTGTTTAAAATGAAAAGGGCAGCAGGACGAATCGGAGTGCCCAATCCAATTGAGCGATAGCTAATCTGTACTCAACTCGCCAGGCCTGACCTTAAAGGGGCCATCTTAAGCACATTAAGTGTAAGCGGCATTGAGTCTTTATGGAAATATGATCTTGTTCTTTCCACTTCCCGCTCAGGCCTGCTGCATAGCACCGATAGGCTACAAGAAAGGCTTTGAATACAAACTGTAGTTCACGTGTATGTGATTATCAGTGCCGCTGTGAACAATCATTTGAAATATAGAGTGTGTATGCATGGAAATGGGGGCTTTGGGTAGGCGGTTAAATCCAAAATCCAGGTAGTCACAACAGATATAGTCTCGCAGAGCCAGACTTTTGACTATCATCATATTGTCTGTCCATCCAAAAGCAATTTAGAACAGGTTGCTTCGAATAAACTATGATGAATATGTAGTTCTGGTCATCAATATTTAGTTTACTTGCTACTGTGTGCCTTAAAAATCAAGCACAAACCCTGTAAACTTTGGCTAATCCCGCACAATGTTATTTTAGTATTATTTATGTATGTACTATTATCGTATTTATTAACATTTTAAATTAGAATTTTTTATTTTTTTTTTTTATATTTTATTTTTATTTAGCTTTATTTTAAAGTTTAGTAATTTGCTCTTGTAATTTTTTAATCTCTGTTTACTTTCTTTATTTAAAATTTTAGTACTTCAACTTATTTATTTTCAGTTTGTTGCTAAAGCTTTAGCTTAGGGTTTTTAAGTTTAAATTTATAATGTAATATTTACATTATATTTTATTTCAGCTTTGTTTCTATTAACAAAAATGATTTTCTAAAAGTAAAATAAATAGTTTTACTTTTTTTAGTATAACAGTATTATTGTATAGTATTATAGTATTACAAAATACAATTTTCTGTGCACACTCACTCCCCGGAGCTTCTTATTAAAATGCATATTATATGTTCAATTTCAGATAAATTATTTTTGTAGATAAAGTACTACAAACAGACAGACAAACTAAATGAATGAATGAATGATTGATTGATTGATTGATTGATTGATTGATTAATAAATGATTGAAAAAAAATTATTAAAAAAATAAATAAATAAATGTGCCATTCTTTAATACCACACACATTCAAAATTCAAAAACATTTGAACTTTTAGGTTAAATATAACAGCACAAATGCAAAATGATGTATGTACATTTTCAGAATATTTCAGTGATAAATTGTCTCCCACTCTGCAGTCCCCACAGCGCCCCCACAAGACGTGGATGCTGTTGCGCGCAACTCCACCACCATCAAATTCACCTGGACACCACCACCCCAGCAGTTCATCAACGGCATCAACCAGGGATACAAGGTAACAGTGTAGAGAGAGACAGATGTGAGAGAGTGTGTTTGATTGTGTATATGAGAGGAAGAGAGACACATGTTCTGTTAGAGGTAAAAAATTCAATTAAATTTGCCTGGCAGGTTTATTGTCTTGTGGTGTGTGTATGCATGATTGATTGGCTAAATGCCTGACAAAAACAGCAACTTTAAATTTGAGTAATTAAATCTGAGCAGTGTATGTTAATCACGTTTTGTCTATGTCTTATTGTTATTCCGTACCTCTCTCACAGCTGCTGGTGTGGCCTGAACACTGTCCGGAATGCATTACCATGGTGACCATTGCCCCTGAGTTCCACGGGTCACGTCACTATGGTTACGTTAGCAATTTAAGAAAGTTCACGTGGTATGAGACGGCAGTGCTGTGCTTTACCACTCCTGGCGATGGACCAGCTAGCACACCACAGCTCATCCAGACGCATGCTGACAGTGAGTACACATGCAAACACATGGGCGCGTTCACGCCAAAAAAAGGGCCGAAAACACCGATGATTTTTTGACTAAAACAGGATAATGTGACCACTTGTATTTCAGTTCCTCTTGATTGGTTGGATTCCATACGAAAGAAAACTAGCAATGATAATTTTATCTCATAATTTTTTGTTCATCCACTGAAAATCTATGCAAGCTTTGAACATTTTCACACTTCAAAAAGTACATAAATTACAAAAGTATATTGTAACAGTAATCCTTATAAATCAAACGTCCATATGAATGAAGTCTCTTTTTTCTCAGATGTTTTATCTTAACAAAAGACCCTAGTGATCTCACATGTCTCCTCTACATCTCTACAACTTTTCTCATCGAATTCTTTTATAGTTTTTTCATCCACATTAATGGAATAGTTGATGAAAATGAAAATGTACTTGTCACGCGTTGACTATGCATGGTGTTTGGTATCACCAAAGAAGAAACATGATATCACCAAACTCAACGTAGGCATTAAGAACCAACAATGAACTGAAAACCAATAGGAACTTAAATACACAGTGATTAAATTGAAGGCAAACAGGTGTGCTTGTTAATCAAATGATGAATAACCATTAAAACGAATGACAAACAGGAAAAAAGGAACACAGGAAACAGGAAACGATGATGAGCAAACTAAAAGTTCTTGAAAATGAAACCAAAATTCTTCATCTGAACAGATTTGGAGAAATCTAGCATTACATGACTTGCTCACCAATGGATCCTCTGTACTGAATGGGTGCCGTCAGAATGAGAGTCCAAACTGCTGATAAAAGCATCACAATAATCCACAAGTAATCCACACAACTCCAGTCCATCAATTAACATACTGTTAAGAGAACAGTTGCATGTTTGTAATGAACAAATCCATCAAGACATTTTAACTTAACTTATTTCTTCCGGATAAAATATGGACCCTTTAATAATGTAATAGTTGTTTTCTCCTATGAAAAAGTTGTCTCGCCTAAATAAGGAGAGAAATATACACAGATCAAGCACCGTTTATAAGCAAAAACAGTCCAAAACAAGTTCTAAAAATGTATGTTGTGGATTTTGACAACAGGGGATGAACTTTTTCACTAGAGGAAGCATTATTATGGGTTATGGACTCTTATTTTGGATAGAAGCGGTGGTTTTAAACTTAAAACGCATTAATGATTTATTTGTTTCTTACATGCAGCTTTTTGCTTCACAAGACATTAATTAATGAACTGGAGTCTTGTTGTGGATTATTGTGATGTTTTTACCAGCTGTTTGGACTCTTTTTCTGACGGCACCCATTCACTGCAGATCATCCTCTGGTGAGCAAGTGATGTACTCCAAATCTTTTCTGTCGAAGAAACAAACTAATCTACAACTGAACTCTTCCTTTAAGAGTATAGCTCTCTTACTGTTTGTTAGAAATAGTGTCATTTGTTTCTGCTGTCTATTTTTGGAGAGAAAACAGTTGATACGTCAATAAAAAGCAACTGAGAGCTCCATTAATTCTCCTGAGCAATTAAAGATCAACCTTTAAGCAATAAATGTGTCCTCTGGGATATAATGTTTTGCTTGCACTACTGACATGTAAAATCATATTTCACACTCTTGCAGATACCCACACACGCTTACAGACAGTCCCTCTGTATTTAATTGGAGACAATCGACTAACAGTACGTTCTTTACTTGAAAACTGTCCAGCAGGCTTTGAGAAAGAGATCTCTCGGCAAAAACAAGCCTGTTTGTTTGACATTCTAGCCACCAAAATCGATACAGAGGAGAAATTTGGCCCTTTCACTATGCATGCCGCAATTTGCCACGTAATTGTGCTTTTTACATCACCATTGATTAGTCTTTTCACTGAATATATATTGGCCACCCAACTGCTATTTTCACGTCACGCCAGAGGCACGAAGAATCAGCCTTGGCTAACCTGCAATTATTGAAGCAGGATTCTCCTGTTAGTCAATGCTCATGTGCTCGCTATTGATTGTCCCACACACCGTGTGTGTGTATGCTTAGATATGTGTGCGAATGCGCATGCAGCTGTTAACAGACAATGTAATTTTCATCAGATGATAACAGCATGTGGTCTTCTCTGCAATGTTGAGCCACAGGAGCTTGTTTCCCATGAATAGCTCAATCACACAAACAGGTTAGACATGAAAAACTGTTGTGCACGTACTAGCTCTCTCATCTCTCAGCCTTTTATTTCTTACAAAAAGATTTAGCGTTGTGCTCATGCAAGCATTATGTGGGAAATTCACTTTGCTTGGTCATTTAACTGGATCTTTTTGATTCCCTGGAATGTATTTATTATTATGTATTATGTATTTTTGTGTTTATTGTTTATGGATCCAACATTTTGTCAATGTAAACTCACCTTGAGTTCAAGACAAATTTCCCTTTGGGGATAATAAAGTGTATTTCATTTAATTTCAAATATTGGAGATGATACACTACTGCTCAGAAGTTTTAGATTAGTTAGATTTTTTTTGTAGAGTTTTTAAAAGAAGTCTTTTCTTTTCACCAAGGCTGCATTTATTTGATAGAAAATACAGCAAAAACAGTAATATTATGAAATATTTGTACAATTTAAAAGAAGTTTTCTATTTGAATATATCTTTTAAATGCAGTTTATTCCTGTTGGCTCAGCTAAATTTTCTAAAACTTTTGAACGTTAGTGTATGTTGCTTGCAAAAAACTATTTGCTATTTACTTTATTTTGTATTATTTATATACTCTTATGGTATTTATTAATATTTTGAATAGGTGTTTTATTAATATAAATTTTAATTTTAATCGCACGCTTCATGAAATTAAGCATAGACCATTTATCTTGTTTCAAATGTTTATTTTGTCATTATTTGCTTTATGCAGCAAAGTAAACCAAATGATTGAAGGGTGATTCTCAAAAATCTGTATTTTCTGCAAGTTTTTTTCTAGATAAATTTAGATGTCTTTCCAAAAAAGTACACTTAGAAACTCCAAAAAGACACCAAATAACCAAATGATATAAGAAGCCCATATAAGCACATATGAAAGAAAAAAAAAAAAAATCAGAATTTTATAGTATTGTGTACAGTGCACCAGCCAAGAGCTTTTTTACATTTTAGAGAAGACAAGTTGCAATACCGAACAGGACCACATGGAGATGCCAAAAAAACTAAACCAACCGCCTGCTGACTGCATATATCTACTACAGTACACGGATCCATTCAGAATAACTAAACACAGCAACATACACATGACAAATCAAAACATTTTCGTGAATGTGTGTGGAAACAACGTGAATGTATGAAAATGTCTGTGCCTGTGCATAAATACAATGTGCGATCAATGCGTCAAGAGCACTCATACACGCATTACTATAACAGACTCACGTGTGCTTACTGTACGACTCCGGGGCCCGTTCTTCATACGTCGCTTATTACATCCGAGATGAAATGTCACATCCAAGATGATATCATCGCACTAATCAGGATCTGGCTAATTCGGTTCTTCGAACGCACCTGTTATTGATGATTAGTATGGCTGGATTGAGTTATCTGAGATAATTGCGCGTTCATGGGTTGGTTTAAAAGGGGAATGTATCGATACTCGAAACCACGATCAACAATGCAGCGAATGGCTGGCGGCAAGACAGCAACGTAAATACATCATATAATTAAAAAAAAACACCTGACGAAAAACTTGACAAATTAAGGACCTTTATAAGGAAACAGCCAAGCAAACAAAACGACATAAATGTTATAATAGATAAATGAAATGTGCACTGCTTTTATTTTATTTTAATTTTTTACATGATTCCAATTATTTATATTCATGATTTCTAATATTTGTACAGGCTTTACATTTTATATTTCAAAATACGTTTTTGTTACGTGACCGCATTAATTAAAGTTTCTTAATGGTCAAGATCAAGTTATCTGCATCTCCTACGCTCCATCAAGCCACTCCCATAATATCTGTCACCACTCAAAATAATGCACGGCTTTACATTATCTGTATAGCATGTGTGTAAGACTCGAATATAATTATGAAGTAATAATTTTATGACGAATAAATCTTTCAGTGAGTAAAACTGGCTGTGTCTATAGTATTAAAGACTACACAACATTATTATATTATCTTTAAATTAATTTTTAAATTATTATTTTTTAAATTATTGTCCCTGGATTAGTGGGGTACACTTGTAATAAAGTAGCGGTGGCAGGGACAGATTTTAAGTATCAGTTCTGCTTAAAAAGATTCAATCTAATCCTGTTCACGTGAAATAAGCCTGCTCCCGAGCAGGTATAAGCTTACAGACCTGTTGCTATGACAGCAACTCCAGAATGAGCTTCGAAGAACCAAACAATCCAAGATCATGCCAAATCTTCAACAATCAAATCCAGCTAACTGACCCTGTTAGCGACGTACAAAGAATGGGCCCCTGTACGCCACCGCAATCGTCTTTACCTTGACTGCAGTCTACATCCATCAAAACTTTGCTAGCAAGACACTGGTTATCCAGTCGCGTCTCATCTGACCATACAGCAGTGGGATGTGTCGACATTCCGTTCAGTCTGTACTTCACACAGTGCGACGTGTGAGGGCTTGCGCTCTTTAGAGACAATCACAGAATATGACAGAACTCGTGTTTAAAAACGAAACACACTGGAATTAATAATTCAATGAAAACGCAACGCGAGTCTCTGTTCTCTCTGCAATCTCTGATGTAATCAGCATGGTTTTCTTTATATTAGCGCTGTTTTGGACGGATTGTTTGAATGCATTCGCTTATTGGATCATTGGACTGAAAACTTTCCCAAAGTTTAGCATCTTAAAATGATCCGATCGCAAGCAGAGAAGCAAAATTGGGTTAAAGGGTTAGAATTGAATTAGTGCTTTAATTGCGTTAAATTAATTTAAGGATTGTAAATGCGTTAAAAGGTTAACGTTGACAGCCCTAAATTAATTTAATTATGCGTTTGGTTTGATATTTTCATGAAGTTTAATTAAGTATTTTGTAGTAAGACGCTTTTGTAATTTTGGTACTTTGTGTTTTTGTATAGTTCTATTTATCGCTTTCATTTATCTTTATTCTTTTTTTAGTTTTAGTATTTTTAGTACTTCAGCTTAAACTTATTTTATTAGCTTTAAGTAGCTGCCAAGGCAACATTTATTTAAATTTTTTTTTAAGTTTAAGTTTTCATCGATATTCTCAGTTATCACTTTAATCTTAATTACAATTTTAGTAATTTCGATAAGCTTTTGTATATTTATATTATATATATATTATATATTATATATATATATATATATCTGTCAATTTATTTTTATTTCTTTTTTAGTTTTAGTGATTTTTGTACCTAAACTTAGTTTCAACTTTTAAGTTTTCATCTATTTTTTCTTGTATTTTAGCTTTTATTTAACAAAATATTAAAGTTAACAATAACAACACTGCTCAAAATAAAAGGCTATATTTTAAAATCCATTTATAGAGAAAAATTCTTTTTGAATTTGAATTTATGGTGTATTTATGGCATCTACCAGCAGTGACCATGCTAACCAGCTAAACCTTGACCTCTAGGTCAGACCAAAATTGAATAGAAAATTAATTGAACTGGAATGCAGTGAGTTGCATGGAGTCATGCATTCTCATAAAGCATGTGATTGATTAACCTGTCAGTCTAGCGAGACGACTCGCACTGATAAGATCTGCTTGACAGTCCGGGGCATAAGGATTTGCCACGATCTAATGAGATTGAAGCTTTATCCGCACACATTAACCACTGTGCTTTTCAGGCAACTGTCATGTTCGCCTGTCAGATGTATTGTCTTGCGGGGTGTGTATGCATGATTGATTAACCACTGAATGACTGCTAACTCATAAGGGTAATTGCCAACAAACGCATTATTTGCTTCCACCTATTTGTATTTGTGATACAATGGTTCCACAGCAACAAGCTCTTCGTTGGGAGAATTATGATCTTGTGGACTGAGGGTCCAAGGTAATCCTTTACCATGAGCGGATTTTAAAGTGTCTGTAACATACTGCCCAATAAATAACAAGCTTTGTTCCATGTGCACATCCACAGTCCACACACACACATGTGCTTGCAGTAAGAGCATCGACATAACTGAAATGAAATCATGAGGCTGTTTTTTAAAGTTTTCAAACGTCTCATGTCTTTCTCTGTAGTTGACCTTCCGCTTCTAATAAAAATGCACTCTTTGTATGCTTAGGTACTCAAACAACGTACTAGCAAATTATGGTCACACTCTAATTCTAATTCTCACTATTAACTACAACTTTTGCCTCAATAAACTCCTAAATTGCTGCTTATTAATAGCTAGTAAGGTTACGGTAGTTGATAAGTTTAGGAATGGGTAGGATTAAGGGATCTAAAATGTGGTCATGCAGAAGAAGGCTTTATAAGTATAAATAATAATAAACCGCCAATATGCATGCTAATAAACAACTAGTTAATAGTGAAAATTAGTCCTTAAAATAAAGTGTTTCTCAAATTATATTCACATTTTCCAGAGAAACCTGCAGTAACATTGCTGAGTGCACCTTTAACATTGTGTTTGTGTGCTGTAGAACCGGGCCCGGTGACTCAACTGAGTTTCACTGAGATCTTGGACACATCTCTGAGGATCAGCTGGCAGGAACCGGGAGACAAGAACGGCATCATCACAGGTGAACAGGCTCAATTATTCAATCACAGCTTCAGCTCAACCGCCACAAGAACTCTCACTAATCTTTTCAGCTCTGCATGTAAAGGTGTCCCTGGGCTTGACTTTTGTTAAAACTAGCAGATTTGAAATGTCATATTTTTGTTTTATAAAGATCACCTTCAAACTTGGAGAATTTTTGGCTTGTCTTAATTTATTTTAGTTTCCAGATGCCTTTTATGTATTGATTTTATTATTTTAACCTTGTCCTAGACCCACGTTTTCAGTATGAAAGTATGAAGGAAAAAAATCAATATAAATAAATGAAAAAGTTTAAAAAATTAAAAACAGGTACATTTTAAATTGAAAAGATGAAATACAATAAAGGCACTCGTGTAGTAAAGATAAAAAGCCTTTAATTAACTGGGCTAAGTCATTAAAATTGTAGAAGAATTAAGAGTGCTATCACTTTCGAGAGTTTTGTTGTTTTGCAAAGTAAATTTAAAATTGTAATAAATATTTTGATAATCTTAACAAGCATTTATTTCGTGAAAATGGTTGAGATTATATAATCGAGAAAAATCAAGGTAAATATCATTTGAAACATGAAAAATAAAGGTAAATCTCACTTGTAAATGGAATGTTTTAATGTGTCATTTACAGTCAAGCTGTTATTTTCTCAAATTAGGTAAAAAGTGTGAAAATATTTTAAAACACAAATGGTGTAAAATCTAATTTCCACTACTGTCATGGCAAAAATGACAGAATTCATTTCTAAACACATTATTATTATTGCACAAATTAAAAAAAAGTAGCAAGAGTGTAAAAGGTTTGCTGATAAATAGTTTCTGGTTACATACTTATGAAAATATCTGAATTACTGTCATGTTACTAGGAAGTGTAGTTAAGTAAGAAGTTTCAGTAGCTTACTGCTTTGATTTGGTTGCAACACTGTTGTAATAATTGTGAGGTAGTGCATCTTTCATGTAATTTCACTTTGCAAATGCATGCAAGGAGAGAAAAAGAGAGTTTTCAATTCAGCCATTTATAAGAGACGGTTATTGCCTATGTAGACAAAAAGCAGCGAGGCGGTTCAAGTTGGGAACAAAGCTTAATTTTCTCTTTTTTCTCATCTCATTTCCACCTCTCCTTAGGTTATGTGTTGTGTTGGGAGGAGGCCGGTCAGAACGAAACCCGTGTATCTCAGACTCTGTCCAATTCTACGCTGGCGTACGAAGTGACCGGGCTTACTTCACTCATCACATACACTCTGCAGGTGGCTGCGGTTACACAGGCCGGCACCGGTACTGCCACCTCGTCGACCATCTCAACAGGACTGCCGCCAGGTCTCCACACTCTCAAACAAATACACACTTCAATGCAAGCATCACTTTAATGCATCAAATTCTCCCTTGGGGATCGGTGATAGTCAACGTGTTCAAACTCTAAAGGAAATTCAGCACATGAAACTGGAAGCCGCAGTGGGGCGCATATTTCACATAGACCAGCAATCCGAGACACAGTCAGTAAGACTGTAATACATCACACGGAGTTGGAATGAAGCTCTTGGGGCCGCTGCGTGTGTGCGCGTGTGTTAGAGAGAACATGAAATAAATGATGATGACCAAAAGCCAAGCTACACTCATTATCTCCCACTGATATGCTGTGGAGTCAGGAGAGAGCGAGCTTTATCTACTGTTGAATGAGCCACCGTGAACCACCCAAATATCATTATCAATCCATTTAATTACCAATTAATCATATACCCAAACACAATGTGCACTGCTGTACACAAAACCTCATTGACTCTGAAGTGAGTTATGGGCCCATTTACAGGAGTTTTCTTTGAAGGATAATGAAGACACAGGATGGAGAAAACAGACAGAGAGCAGAACACAAAATGCAAGAAATGTTTCCATTTGAGCAGCTTGTGAGTTACATAAATATGTTTTTTTTGTTGTTGTGTTGCTGAACAGAGCTTCCTGGTGCACCCTCCAATCTGGTCATCTCCAACATCAGTCCTCACTCCGCCACCATAAAGTTCCACCCCGGCAGTGATGGCAAAACCGTCATCTCCAAATGGATCGTAGAAGGACAGGTGCGTAGGCGTGTGTGTGTAAAATTTATCAGAACTTGCATTGCTAAATTGTTTTTCACATCAGTAGCAATTAGCTCTGGAAAAAATGGTTAACTCTGCCACAAATTGCATTTTTCCTCTCAGAAAAATGGTTCTTTTTTTCACTAATGGTAGTTTTCTTTTTGTAAAATGGTTAAGTTTTCATGATTGGTAGTTTTCTTTTTGAACAATGCTTAACTTTAGTTACTTATAGCAATGTTATCTTTCCAAATGATTAACTTTGACATGAATGACACTTGTCTCTCAGGAAAAATTATTGTAATTGTCATGGTTAATACCAGCAGTTTTTCTCTCCAAAATGGTTAACTTTGCTGCAAATTACTTTTTTCCTCAAAATTGGTGAACTTTGGCAGAAATTGCACTTTTCTCTCTGCAAAATGGTTATTTTTTTATGAATGGTATTTTTTCTGCAAATACATATAAAATTAAATATATAGTTTCACTTTGCCGCAAATGTCAAAAATTTGCCTGTTGAACTTTGCCACAAATTGCAATTTTCTCTCTGCAAAATGATTAATATTGCCTTGAAGGGCACCTTTCTCTCTGAAAAAAAAAAGTTACCTTTGCCACGAATTGCGGTTTTCTCTCTGCAAAATAAGTAGCTTTGTGACGAATGGCAATTTTCCTTCTGCCGAATGGTTAACTTTTCCACAAACTGCAATTTTCTCTCTGCCAAGACTGCTCTATGGAATATGACTTTTCAGTGTATGTGCTCATAAGTATAAACGTGTGTGTGTTTGTGTGCAGGTGTGTAAGTATTTGTGTATTTGTGGGTGTGTGTTATGCCCTTGTCTGGCAGGCTGTGCCCCAGTGAAGATGCTGTTGTCTGGCAGGTACTTCATCTCCAGGGAAAAACAGGCTTGCTCTTACACTAAAACATCTTCCCCCGGAGAAAACGCACACACACCGACACACATGCAAGCTCACACTCTGTATTTGACATAGTACGAGGAGGCTAAGGAGATGTCATGCACCATGTCTCCCAGTCCTTTAGGTGTGGTGTGTGTGTTTGTTTGTGTGTGTGTGTGTGTGTTTGTGTGTGTGTGTGCATATGTGTTAAGCCCCTCTTGGATGTCGTCCAGCGCTGTGCAGCGTGAAGAGAAAAACTCCTCCTAATGAGATCCCTCTCTTTTCCTCTTCGTTTTCTCCCCTTTCTGTCTTTAATACTTGTTTAATCGAGGGAGAGCAGGAGGGAGGGAGTCAGAGGGAGGGATGAGAGAAGAGAGAGGAGAAGATTAGAGGTATTGAGGTGGCACTAATGGGGTCTTAAGTCTATGGCTTAGAATCAGCTTGTGTTGGGGTATTTTTTTCACAGCTGACTTCTTCACAGCTGTATCCTGGACCAGGTCAGTTGCCGATTCTGATTTCCTTTGTAATCTTTTCACCTTTCCTCCTTTCCTCTGCTCAAGCAAAACAAAGCGTGCCGTGTAGATGCAGTGTTTACATGGAAACCAAGTACTAGTTGTTTCAACGTATGGTTTGTGATATTGAAAGGGACATATCATGGAAAACTGCATTTTTCTGCCTTTCTCCCCAGTCCACCCAGATTATTTATGGATATTAAGCTGCAAAAACAATGCCACCAAAAGGAGCTCATTAGCATATGTTCGCCAACAGTTATATGCGAACATCTGAGTTGAGATAGGAATAGTTAGAAGTGAGGAAATGGGGTGGTGGAGGGATGCTAGAAAACTGTCAATGAAGAGAGGTAAGTCTGCTGTGTATATTTACCTCTTATCTTGTTAATTGAGTTGATTACTGAATGTGCTCCTCTTGTGTTAATTAGGTTAACGGTGCTGTATGTAGGATTAACACCGGGTGGTTGAACTAGGTATTGCAGTCCAAATTCAAAATATTGGAGGGGGTTTTTTTCACCCGGTCCCTCCTCCTCAGACTTGACGCATACGCAGGTTGCCAGATTGACGACACCAACAGGACCGAGCGCACTTGACGATGAATGAAATGAAATATGCTGTGTTTTTCACCAACTGGCAACCCGGGGTGCCGAAATCCAATTGGGTAAACTGGCAGTGGGTGGGTTTCACAAACCAAAACAGAGATCGACATTCTGGCCCAGAACGCACATTTTCAAAGGAGAATAACTGACTGTAGCATTGTTTTTCAGAAAAACATGTTAACTTAGCATGTTTCTTAAATATCTGCAAACATATTATGGTATTTTTATGCTTTAGTAGAGTCAAAAACTTACATACAGCACCTTTAATTTCCTGAAGGCCTTCCCGATTTTGTTAATAAAACATAATAAAATAAAAATAAATAAAATAAAATAAAAGCATAATAAACATAAGATTTTTTTCTCTGAATTGTGAGTTTACATCTCACAGTTTGTTTTATTTTAATTTGTGTGTGTGTGTTTCTGCCGTGGAATAAAACTATGAGGTTGGTCAATCATACCAGAGGTCATTTACATATGGACATTTGAAAGGTGCAGTAGCCAAAAACAGTCAGAGGGTCAGAGAGAGGCTGGGAAATGTAAAATGATGACTGTTTTCTGTGTAAGAAACCTTGACTAACATCATAAGTGAACTTCAGGGGGAAATTGAAATGCTTTAGAAGTGTACAATATGGCCCCTTTTAAGTATTTTGACAGTTTATACGTGGTAATGATAGGAAAGAGCTAACCGCATGAAATTAATCACAGGTTGCTCTATGAATAAGTGGAAGCAGCTCTCAGTGAGGTCCTGGAGGAAATGTGAGTCACATGATTGTGACATGTTTGAAGTGATAAGCAGTTTTTGTTTGCAGATAATGATTGGTTACATTATCTGGTGTCTCTTTGTAGCATTTTTTTTCATGTTGTGGATCCACTTTTTAATTACCTCCTTACCTCATTATGGCCTTATTAAGATCAAGGTGGTTAAATAAACAAGCCCTCTCTGGCTCTCACATGTCATTGTTGAGAATCTATAGCAACATGGTTTTGATTAGCAAAAAAACGAAGGAAACAACCCTGATATGGAGTCTGCACTGCGGGCAGCTTGGTTGGGTTTGCTGTTGCTTTTCACTGTCAGTCTAAAGTTTTTCTATCATCAGCTCTGACTGCTGAATCTGATTCTCCATATATTTGGAATGACACTCTGCCATACTACTCATAATAGGAATGAGGGGTGCAGGATATGTACTGTACACAGTCTGGGGGACCTGATTTGCCCATATTTGCAGTATACATCAAATGAAATCTGATATGAACTGTAAGCTGTCTGAACTGTAATCTTAACATCTAATTTGTGACTCATTTGTTGATTGTCATGTTGATGTCAGTTGACTACCAAACGTTAAGACATTTTTACTCAAGCTTGGATTATAAATAGAAAAAAATATCTCTATGCTTTGACATGCTTGCATCATATCTCGATTTCATCTTCCCATTGGTTGTATGTTCAAAATAGCATACTGCCATACTGCTTTTACTATCGCTGCAATATACAGTATGCACATTTTCTGGATGTATGTATAACCGATTAAAAACTGATTCAATTTGTCATCAAAAAAGTCCTGGGTGGCATTTTAAATGTATTAAAATGTTTTCATAAAAAATTAAATGCAGATATTTTGCCAGGTTATTGCAACATTATGTAGCATTGTGCATATGAATGAAAATAATTCAGTATTGTGAAAATATTACAATATTCCTTTACTGAAAAGTCTGGAAACAGAATTTTTTTTTTAAATGAAGATAATTTTTTCATACCACATTTTAGATCCTGCATTAAACTATTATGATGTTTGGTCAAAATGATGGTTCACTCTGATTGTGAAAAATATATATTAAAATGTTATTTATACCTGTGATGGCAAAGCTGAATTTTTCAGCAGCTATTACTAAAATGCATTCTATACATTTTCTGGATGTATAGAATGCAGGGATGCAAACTTGTATGCAGTGAAAATGCATACAATTCCTTTGCCATCTCTGTACTGTAGAAAAAAAAGTTAAAACTTGCAACATAGTGAGGTCATGTGACTGCAGTGAAGCATACGATAGTTTGAAATGTTTGTCATATTTCGTTGTGTGTGTGTGTGTGTGTGTGTGTGTTTTTAAATATTGTCTGGTATATTGTATGTCCATTGTAGCACGCAGAATGCTGTGCATTCTTCATTTCAAACTCATCCTCTGTGTGTCCACAGGTGGGGACTGTGGGTGAGGACGAGGAATGGAAGGTTCTGTATGAGATAGACAGTCCACCAGCCTCAGACACTCTGGAGATTCCCAATCTCATCCCCTTCACTCAGTACAGGTGAGCCTTTCGCTCCTTTCCTACCACTTTCCCATCAACCTAGCAGGGTTTCTGAGTAAACTGCAGCTGTTTATGTCCTTTCAATATTGACCAAACACTCATTATACTTCCAGCTCTCCCTGTGTTACGCATCTCTCCAGCTATTTTTTTTCTCTTCGTTCAATTCGCTCTCTCTGTCTTCCTCTCACTCCCCTTTCTATTTCTCTCCTTAATTGATTTTCTCAAGGTCCTGTGGAAAGATTGGCTTCTGATTCTCGACACACTATCTTGTCCTAAAGGGATTACAGATGATCAGAGGCTGTAGAGATCTGTTATCCTGTCCAAAATACCCCATTCTCCCGCTACTCAAAAGCAAGATCTGGGAATTAAAAACCCTGTTTTTGTCTCTCCTCACTTACATATTCCTTTCAGGTTCAGGATGAAGCAGGTGAACATTGTAGGTTCGAGTCCCTTCAGTCAGCCCTCTCGTATGATGCAGACCCTGCAGTCTAGTCCAGATGTGGCCCCGACAAATCTCATAGTAATTTCTGCAAGTGAAACAAGTCTAAGGATTCGCTGGGAGGTGAGAAAGGGTCAACCACACACACACACACACCACACACACACACACACACCACACACATAGTCATTTGCACCAAGTACAGGTTTTCTACATGTAAATGTGATTTTGTGTTCTGTACTCTACTGTAAAAAAATCTGGGGTCAGAACGATTCTTTCTTATTCTTTTTTTAAGAAATTAATACTTTTATACTGTGCAAAAATTGATTCAATTTCTGTAAGAGCCTTGTGACATTTTAGTAAGGCTGCTGAAAAATTCAGCTTTGCCATCACAGGTATAAATAACATTTTACAATGTAAAATGTATATTTTTCACAATCAGAGTGAACCATCATTTTGACCAAACATCATAATAGTTTAATGCAGGATCTAAAATGTGGTATGAAAAAATTATCTTCATTTAAAAAAAAAATTCTGTTTCCAGACTTTTCAGTAAAGGAATATTGTAATATTTTCACAATACTGAATTATTTTCATTCATATGCACAATGCTACATAATGTTGCAATAACCTGGCAAAATATCTGCATTTAATTTTTTATGAAAACATTTTAATACATTTAAAATGCCACCCAGGACTTTTTTGATGACAAATTGAATCAGTTTTTAATCGGTTTATTAAAATGAACAATTTATAATTATTCACAAATAAATCACAAAAAATGTAATGCTATTTTTGATGATGTACATACATTCATCATTAAGATTTTTTTAGTAGTTTTTGAATTACTTTTCTATAAAAATAATAAAAGTGTATATTATCCCTAGGAAAAAAAATAAAATAATAATATATATATATAAAAAAAATTCCTGAGAGCTTGTCCTATACATTCCCCCAAACATATGCCATTTGTAAGAACCAAAGAGCTTAAAAACTTTCTCCAGTTGCATCGAAAGGAGGTGGTTCTGGACATTTGTTATGAACTTCATCTTAAAAACTGGAGCTCTCATAAGAATCTAGCCATTTACGCACTCTCAAACACATGCAGAGGTGGCCACAAATACTGTCTGTTGCGCTTCTGTGCGCACACTTTATAGGTGAGGGATATACTGGACAGGTTGGATAGGTTGACAGCTTATTTTTCCTGTCCTTTTTTTGCTATCACAAGCCATGTCTGTCAGTATCAGATGTAATTGCTGTTATTTTCTCCTTCAGTTCTCCTTTTTTCCCCTCTCACCTTTTCAAAGCCTGAAGAGCGATCGAAGAATTTGAGTTGTAGAGGCACATAACATGAAGGCTGTCATTACATAAGACAGGACTAAAAAAAACGGCTTCTGCAAAGCCTCCCCTGGTCGTAGTAACACATTTGTCGGGTGTTGGTGCTGAAGAAATGACCCTCAGGACATAATAATGCTTAATGCAGTACTTCAAAAGCGCTGAAAACGAAAACGGTGACCTCTAACCCTTTTTTATGGATAGTCATTTATTACGCTCATACTAAAACTTCTATGTAGCTGCCATAAAATAAAAGGTTATACTTTTACCGCTCTTCTGTCATTTACCAAGCAACCCAAGTTTCTTAAGTGTTAATGTCTTTAATGAGGAGAATTTACATTGGAAGATGTATTTTATGAGGAGTTGCTGTGGAAATACATTGACCTTCAGAAGTATTTAGAAAGCATTGATTAACTAAGTTTCAGCACAAAAACCTGATTCTTTTTCACTAACCACTTGTAATCCAATTTAACCAAACTGAAAATAAACCAAAGCGAAGCAAGCTCATCAGAAAGCTCATCAAAATGCTGGTCGCTTGTTGTAGATAGACTAACAGTCAAATTGATATAGATGAATAGCTTTTAAAGATTTTTTATATCACATCATATATCAAATCATGATGTTACAAGCAACTAAATATTAGCAGCTTATCATGAAGACCATAAGAACTCAAACATTGATTTGGGCCATGCCTATGAAGTCACTCGCATCAGCATTCGTCAACTAGCCCAAAGCATTTTAATAGAAATGCTTTCAAGCAGTCAACGTACTGAATCTGTGAACATCGTAAGGATTTAAGTGTGCATTAAAGTACTAGGCGTGCAACCATGTGCGAACTCTTGGCATCCAATGCTGGAAAATGTCTCCGAGCCATGTGCCAACGTCAAGCTGGAGCAGGCGAGGGACTGAACTGCATTACAGCCAATTTGAAATGTCATTTAATTTATGTTTATGAGGAGATTAAGGAACTTCCTTTCTGTTTGCTGCACACAATTTGACACTTGTGAAGGTTTTCATTCATCCAGATCATCGTAGAACTTAGCCACTGGGATATGCCATGAAACATTTATTTCCAATTCCTGTTGAGTAAAATTAGCGTGCAGAAAATTTGTTAAACTTTTTCAGCCCTTAAATTGCGGTACCATACCAATACAATTGCCGCCATGTTTTTGGGCACTTGAATTTTTTTTTTTTTTTTCTGTTTTTATACACTACTGTTTAAAAGTCTGGGGTTGGTAAGATGTTACCAAGGCTGCATTTATTTGATTAAAAAGATAATAAAAACAGTAATATTGTGAAATGTTATTACATTTTAAAATAGTTGTTTTCTATTCGGATATATATAATATATATAATATGCTGATTTGATACTCAAAAAACATTTATTCTTATTGTCAATGTTGAAAACGGCTGTGCTTCTTAAAATAATGTGGAAACAATGATACATTTTTTTTCAAGATTCTTTGATAAATAGAAAGTTTAAAAGAACAGCATTTTTTTTTTTAGTAACTAAGTTTTTTTTTTATTGACACTTTATCAATTTAATAGGTCATTGCTGAATGAAAGTAATAATTTCTTTTTTTGAGGAATATTACTGACCCCAGACTTTTGAACCATCTTGTATCTATCTAATTTCATTGCATTAGAAAACAAAATATGAATTATTTTATTTTTTATAACTTACAGATGTATTATTTTTGGGAAATGTTTTGAAGTGCGGAGAAGTGCTATTTCTATTTTATTTTATTTTTTAATCTAATGCAATGAAATTCCTATATTTTAAGTGCCTGAAGTGTTCAGAAATGTTGAGGACGCTCTATTTAACTTTATCCTGTCACACAGTTTGTCAACCATTTTACGTAGCATCATTTTTCTAGAGCACTTTCAATCCAATTCACAGCTTTTGGGTCTTATTATTGATGTAGGTTTATCAAAGTCTCTCCCGCCCCAAAGTTTTTCCTCTTCATCTTTTGTAGCCGCTTCCAGAGGCAGCTTATAACGGAAATCCTGAAAGCGTGGGTTACCGTGTACGTGCACAAAGAGCAGACGGGCTTGGCCTGCCCCGGATGGAGACCGTTTCTGAGCACCTCTCTGTGGTGATGGTGGAGGGACTTGAGGAGTGGATGGAGTACGAGCTGAGTATTCAGGCTTTCAACGGCATCGGGCCTGGACCCTGGAGCAGTCCTGTGCTGGGCAAAACTAAAGAGTCAGGTGACACAGCAAAAGAACTTCCCATAAAACATACTTGCTTTAGAAGTAGCTTCTCCACTTTTGATTTTTACAAAAGTAACGATCAAAATAAATGATAAATTAATGATTAATGTCATGCATTTGAGGAAAAGAAACAAAATAGTTGATGTTTTGTACAGTATGTAACCAAATGAGTTATGTTAATATAAGCATCATTGTGTTATGGTCAAATTTCCATTTTGATAATTTTTCATTTTATTTGTGTTTTATAAGATGGGTAGCATAAAATATAAGACAGATATTTACATGAAATTCTTATAAAGATATGTCAGTTGATTTTTAGATTAATGCCACAAGTTGCTGCGTTCCTTAGTAACTCTAAACAAGCTACAGTTTAGCTGCGCGCTACTATCCGATTTTTAGACGTAAGCTTCATTTACATAGCCACTGGAGACTCAGATGGAGTCTGTGCCCGAGGCCACATCTCTCAGCGGGTGGGTGTTAGCTGCTCCAGCGACTCCCTGCTGAGTTAATGATCCTGTCGACCCTTAGACAACATCTAGAAAGTTTGAAATGATCAGAGGCAGCTGGTGAGGCGGGCACTTGTGGCCTTGGCAGTGAGCACTTACAGGTTTCAAACATCAGTTTCTCCATGAATTTTCCTATTGATTGTAAAAATTGCATTCATCTAGCGTAGCGTTAGTTCTGGCAGGTCACGTTAGTCAAGCTCGCATCAGCTGATTCTCAGCTGATTCTCAGCTGATCCCCATTTACCTATGGGAATACGACACCTATCTAAGCATTCATATATAAGGTCCCTCAGTATTATCAGCAGTTTTCGCATTGCTCAATAGCTAATTATCCTCCTCCATCCCCAACTCCTCCTCTGTCAGTCGGGATGCAGCCTTCTGATTCTACTTTGAATCAGACTAATCCAAAAATGTGTATATAAAATTATTGAACTTTAACTATATCTGCATACATTTATGTTGGTTCTGTTCTGTTTACCCTGGGGGGTTATTGCTGCTATCCCTGCTTTCATCCATGCTAGGCTGCATGGATGCTCGGGGAGTTCTTGCCCAGAACAAAACCATACCGCCAAACCAAACTTTATACTAAGTATCTATCATTTTGAAGATAGTGGTCCTGACAGAACTATCATTTCCACAGATCGTTTTCATTACCTTTGCAGATTTTATTTTCCAGTCCTGGACCACTTTGAAACCCTACATTTGTTTTCAGGTGCAAGGGATCCTGCAGTTAGCTACCTCACACATTGAAGAACCAACAGACTTGCAGTGAATCATTTTTCTCAGCAAACGTTAAAAACTGCATATTGCAAACACAGTTCTCTTACACCTAAATAACTAACAGAATAAAGCCCAATTCGGCGAATAATTGTTTCTCATGGGAACGTAAGTTATTTTCAACATTTAAAGGGGTTAGTCTGTGATTTTATTGCTGTCCGAATCCAGAATGTCAGTGTTTTTCTCCCACCACCTGAGTAAAAATCCCCAGCCTAATTGCCTACTGATTTTTCCTTCTTTTTTTTTTTGACAAAAACCAAGGTTGTGTGGTAATTTAATTGCATCCGAATCCACATCTCTGAGTTTACAAGAAGGAATCAATTCAAAAATCACTGTTTAAATCCTTTTTGACCACTGCCGAACACCGTACAGAATCTGTTGCACTTCACTGTAATTTGCATGCATATTTATTACTGAAATGCTGGAAAGTATTTACAAGAACAATATTTCATGACTGCTCCACCACAGCGAGTGGGAGCTGTTAAAAACAAAAAGAAGAAAGAGAAGAAAAGCATGTAAACATTGGAAATTTGGTCATTATTATGGCAGCAACAGGTATGCAGTATAATTTTAAAATGTGTATTATATACAATTATATGCAATATATACTGTATGTAAACCAAGCAGCTTTATGTTTACCTTTAAACTTATTTCGGCTAATCTCCACATTTTTAATGGCATCCATCATTTTGAGAGATAAAATGCAAGACAGAAAACTATAGCGCATCAATTTTCCTATTTTTAATTCATTTTATGTACAGCAGACAGTTATGTGACTGGCCACATGAGCAGCGCGTTCCTGGGTTCGTAGGATCACAGAACTTGCTTCTCCAAATGTGCATCTGAATCCATGAATTTTATCACTGAGGTGCCATATAAATGTATTTTTACAGATGTTCACATGAGAAACAGTAACCGTCCGAATAGGACTTAAGAAAGCGTCTTTGTCGCTTCGTTTAGCAAATGAAAATCTTTTTCTCACTAAGGCTGTGCATGAACATATGCCGGCAAGCCTTGAAGGAACATCTATACATCACACACAATCAGAGGGTAAAGTTGCCCCTTCAAATTGTTTCCTAAATCAGTCCATTACAAAAGGTTATGCTCATGCGGTTCTCCTGTTCTTATTTCAGCGAAGCTTCACATGACAGGGAATCATAGAGAAATGTCAGAGGTTGTTGTTTAAGTTGTCAGCTCTCTTCCATTTTTAATCAGTGCATGTGACAGACTCCAATAGAAGAGAGTGTGATTTCAGCAAAAAATAGTCAGTAGATGTGAAACCCAGACCAAAATAAATTGTTTTGAGTCAGCTGGTAAGACATCATCCTTAGGCTAATGAGCTGTATTACTTGGTGGAATTGTTCATTCGCATTATTATTAAAGATAATTGGAGTCTTTTATCTTATTGTTGTTCCAATATGATGAAAAACAACCTTTAAGTGTTGTAAAATCACTCTAACACACAGCCTTGAGTAGGTTTTTGCTTTAGAATAAAATGGCTTTTCATATGGGTGTGTTTTCAGTTCCCTCTGGTGCCCCAGAAAATGTGATCGCAGAAGCAATGAGCTCCACAAGTATATTGGTCACCTGGGGTTCAATCCCTGAACACCAGAAGAATGGACACATCCTTGGTTACAAGGTACGGTTACTATATCAAGGAGAATGCTTTAAGACCCTTAAAATCCCCCACAGGTTTGGCTGGAGAGTTCTGCCTGCCAAAACACTGCAGATGGGTGAATTTCTACTGTATATAGGGACATCTGACTGGAATTATTGTGTTGTATTATGTTTAGGAAGATATTTTAATGAATATTTCAACATGCAAATGTATTTATTTATTTAGTATATACAGTTAAGTGGTCCAGTATTTTTAAAACATGATACCTTCATGTTTATGATGACATAATTATAATTTTGGGGTGAATTATCCCTTTAAACATCTGCAAACTCGTCATTTTTTCAGACAGACTGTCAGAGAGTGAATTAGCATTTTTTTCAGCCCCTCTGCCATTTTTGTTCAGACCAGTTATATATAATATACATAATCTTTAAGTGTTGCTGAAAGTGCAGGTTTAATCATTTTTTAAACTTTAACGTTTTTTTTTCTTCAAAATTTGTATTCAAACTGTAAAGTTGTTTAAATTGTATTTTTTTGGTCATTTTACAGTTTAGGATGTTATCATAGACATTGCTGTTCTTTCATGAAAGTCGTCAACTTAATTTGTAAAAGCATGTTATAGATCCTATTGTGAATGATTCATATTTCATTTTTCAAAATGTTTTAACCTTGTAATGTTTAATCAAAACGTCATAACTGGATCTTCCAGTAAAAACAACTTCTCTCCGGTGATACATGTCGACATTCTCAAGTAATTTTAGTCAGTGTAAACCCTGTTCTTTCTTCAAACAAATAGCAAGCCTTGCATTAAGATTTCCCTCCATCCAATCAGCACCAATGGATTTTGTCAAAAGTCCCGGGCAGTCTATTACATATGAATATACTTACAATATGGAAGAAAAGAATCCTATTGCGTGTAACATTTAATTGCAACGTAATTGTTATATATAGATTATACTTAATTATATATTATAATTATTATATCTATATAATATATATAATAATATACAGTTATAATTTATTTAGTTTTATTTTTTGGAGGGGGCTCTTTTTATGTGGTAAAGTAAGAAAACCACCAGCAAACAGCCCTAACCCCACATAACAGAACCAATCAGAAGCTTCGTAGCAAAAAAGAATATGCAGTCCACATCTAATGTAATGCTTGTATCATGCGCCAAAGGCACTTTGTACCACATAGAGCTGTTGATACACACATCTACAAAAGTTTTTCCTCATGCTTTAATGCACATACATTCTGCCAAACTTAGTTCGTATTGTGTTCATTTTGAACACATCTATAAAGTATGTGAAGCTATTGAAACCCCTGTGCACTGTTGCTTGTATAAGGCTTTCTCAATTTTCTGCTTAGGCTGTGTAGAGTGACATGATGCAAGATCATGAAATTGCTGAAACAGTTTTTCCTTTTACACACTGTCGGAAGAAGCCAATTGATAAAATGCTTAGACGGTAAAAAGCGGGGAGGAAATGAAATAGCACAATTAATTATTGATCACTTCTGAAGTCAGGACCCAAGTTAGGCAAAACTTGAACTTGTTGGGGTTTTTTTTCTTAATTTTTATCTGAAGAAACCGTGATGTTTGCACGTGTAAAAGATACTGGAGTGTTGTGAGCGATTGCAGTGTGGTTGCCTTCTAGCCCAAGTCAAATGAGCTTTGTACATCTCTATTGCAATGGACACTCTGTAAAGTTTCAGGAGTGACAACCACATTTATATATGGTAGTAAATCTCCTAAATTACCATTAACTCACCTTCAAAATTGTGATGATTGACAGCATGGTTACTATAAGAACAGTCTGGCGTCTTGTGCATTTGGTATCCACTATTTTTGACCAAAGTAATATTACAGCCACCAAAGAGATTTTAACTAAACCACCATTGACAGAGCCTTCTTGTTTTGTGTATGCCTGGAAGGTCCACTTATGTTGGTATGTGGCTTATTTCCAAGATAAAATGTTTGGATTTAAGTTTATTATGGGCTTGTTTTTATTTCAGTGTTTTTATAGCAAGATCTGGCAACAGTAATGAGTCAAATCGTACCTGGTTCACTGTGATTTCTTGCACTGCACATGCAGAAAAGAGACACAAATCTGATACGCATTTAAATACATCATTAACAATTAGTTGTTTAGTCCGGTTCCCTACACACACTGCATAGGGTCTTTGTTAATGCGTTTTTTTTACTAGCTGAATTTAGCAGGAGTCAATTTGGTTGTAGAAAGCGTTTGTCACTCCTGTAAATTACTGAATTTTGTGTGTTCAGAATAGGATTAAGCACTAAAAGGTGAATTGACAACCAAATTTAGCTGCAGTGTGTACATGGCCATGATATTCTGATCCATTTAATCATCCATCAGGGGTTTGCACAAATCCCTAACCTTAAGAATGAGTAGTATATATAGAATAGTAATTAGCGAGCACTACTACACACTGCACGGTTGTTGTTGATTTTAGGATGTTCCAACACTCTATATCACATCAAAACTGTTTCTGTGTGACCTATATTTCCTTGTTTCCTTTTATCTCTAGGTATTATACAGAGAAAGAGATTCAGAGCGGGCTCCCCAGGTCCAGCTGGTGAACGGGAACCAGACTCACTTGCTTCTTTTAAAAAACCTTAGCAAGTTCATCCTGTATGAGGTTCAGGTGCTCGCATTTACACGTGTCGGTGACGGACCACCCAGCCTCCCCCCCACAGTTGAGAGAACCAAGGATGATGGTAAGCAACCAATAAAATCAATGCATCGCCCACTTAACAGAAAGCATAATCTAATTCTTCACACATTCCCACTGGTTATGACAAATCATACACGCATAATAAAAGCAAAAATAAATGTTCGCACACACATTGGGTCAAAATTAGACTTTGAGTGAAAGCTACCCATTTAGCAGATGTTCCTTCACACACTCACACACCAGTAAACATGCACACACACATTCATAATGCTATCTCATAGTTACGTCTTGCTTCATGCTCTGGTGGTTTCCAGCTGTGCCCGACATTCAGACTGGCATTACCTCCCACATGGCTCCAGACACAGACAAGCACACATGCATGCTCGCTCACACTTTCGCCTGGCCTCCTGGTGCCCCCACTGCATGAAACCTCATCCTGCATCAATGCATCGCTTGAGTCACCTGTCTGAACCACCTCTCACTCACTCCGTTTTTTATCCCAACTCATAGAAAAGAAAAATCACTAATAAGATCTCGGTTTGTTCTCAGACAGCTGTGACATTAAATGGTGACTTTTGAAAGTCTAATGCTTTTTAGATATTTATCCTGAGAAAAAGACCCCGGTAATTTAATTTGTGTCTCCTATTTCTCAATATAAATGATTCAATATTATCACTATAAAAATTATTTTATTAATTTTTATTTATAATGCATTTTTTGACAATAATAAAAGGTCCTTGTAAGCAGTAAAGCAATCAACATTGTTAATTAACAAAAAGAAAAGACATAACTTAAATGAGTCAATATGCAATTAGGATAAGTATTAATTATTTTATGATTATAATTATTGTATTATTATATTTTCTGTACTGTAATAGCCTCTAAACTATTCTTGAAATACAGTCATTCATTTTTAGTAAACAAATAAGCCTAACTTAGATATTTAATATTTATGTTCTATAATTATTTTAATTATTATATTTAAAATTACTTTTTCTAATTATATAAATAAATATATTTTTTATTTATTATTCATACTAACATTTTTATGTATAAAACATTAATATTTTATGTATTATTTATTAGTAATTATTACTTATTTAGTACAATAAATATGATTAGTTCTGGGAATTAAATATGATTATTTTGTATATTTACTACAATAAGTATTAATTTAATTGTATTTTAAAAATATTCTATGAAATTTAAATGTCATTATTGTTTTTCACATTGCAGTAATGAAAATAAGTTGTTTTTCAAATTATGGTAATGAGAATTTGGAGGGGAAATGTGCTTAGTTATCATGAAACTAATGTCATACTGAAAAAAGAAAACGTAAAAATAGACTTAAATCTGAAGTGAAATATGACACAGAAACCTCATTAAGTCTCCTGAGCTATGAAAGAGCAACCTCTGAGCAATAAAATTTCCTTCGGAAAGTTTCTCTCAGAAATATGTACTCGCATGTATGCAATATATTTCCACAGCAAGGGAAGTAAGCTGCCATATTTCCCTTTGAAATGAGTGAGTGTGTTCATATGTGGACTGTGGAGTCTTGCCAGCAAAATGACAAATGCCCTCTTTCTGTCATTTTTCTTAATCGGCTCAATGGAGCAACATTCATTCGGAAATATACAGGGATACCAGGGATACCAGATACTGGAATGTCTATGTGATTATTCTCTACACACACTGACTCACACTTACACTCACACACACACATATCAGAACTAGTGGATTACCAGCGCTGTTGGCCTAGTGTCCACTGGCAGAGTTAAATGTGTTTGATGAGGGATTATAAAACACTAATATTTAAATTTATGGATTTAAGGAATTAAGGAATTAGAAGTTTACAAGGAGACTTTGTGTGTGTGTGTGAGAAGAGATTAAAATGTCATATTTATCGTGGCCGAGATAAAAGCTTGGCCCCACAAACAGATTTTTTTTAAGTGTTTGAATTATGTGCTACATTAGAAGAAATCAGAACGTAGACTACAGTAATCTGTTTTAAATACCATGTTCGACTGTGTATCCTCTTTCTCTCTCTCTCTCCCTTCCTCTCTTCTCTCCAGTTCCCGGTCCACCTGTCAGGTTGGTGTTTCCAGAAGTGCGTCTCACGTCTGTCAGGGTTGTCTGGCAACCTCCCTTGGAGCCAAACGGCATCATTATGGGTAAGAGAACATAAACGCTACACAACCAGCCACACACACATTTATCTAGCTATAAATGAGGCCATATCGCAGAAATCTGTTGTTTTTGTGTAAAGCTTATTATAATAATTTTACACTTAACCCATAAAGAAAACCTTTCTACTAAAGAATTTAATAACTAATGCATTTAGTAATTGTAATATTATAATATTAATTTTTACCTTATAAGAGGGTATCTCGTTTTTTTTTTTTCTTATGAATCAGTAATCTTAATTTATTTGACTTATTATCATTTACTTTTTAAAAAATAACCTAGATATACATGTACGCACATTTATAGAGCTTTTGTTCATGTTTTTAAAAAAAGTTTATTTGATCCAAAGTACAGCAATAGCAGTAAAATTGTAAAATATTATTACAATTTAAATAATGGTTTTCTATTTTAAAATATTTTAAAATATAATTTAAATTGATTTAACATGTGATCTCCTCAGAAATCATTCTAATTGCGTTTGGCTCACGAACATTTAATTATTATCAATGATGAAAACATCTTTTTGATGATTATTCTTTGATGTATAGAAATTTCAAAACAACAGTTTCTATTTAAAATATAAATCTTTTGTAACATTATAAATGTGACTTTCAGTCAGTTTAATGCATCCAAAAATTTGATGATAGTGTAAATAGATCCAACCTCAATATGCAAAGGAAAAAAAATTACAAATAACTGATATACCAAAAATAATCCATAAAGAAATAATCATTGATAGAAATATTCCAAAGTGACATTTTGGGAGATGTAGCTTATTTCTGAGTACATTTTTTCACAGAATATAGCTATTTAGCTCAATTATAGCTTAATTATTAAAATTAACTCCTGTGTATTTATGTATTTACAGGCATTATAACTCATATCCTTGCAAAGGCTGCATGAATGTAATCTTCATCTGCAGTAAAAATGCAGTTTAAGGCCTTAGAGAAGGTCTGCTTGTTCCCATTGTATCCTGGACCATTTGAAATGTTATTATTGCAAGCCAAGGACATGCTGTGTATTGCACTGGAGTCAGTTTGTACATGTGTGTGTTATGAGATTTTCTGTATTGTGATTTCAATTGTGTATTGGGATTTAACCGCCTCAGTTTTGCCGTTATCATGATTACGGGCCATACAGACACAGACGCGCAGCTATAGATGACTGGATTATGGACACTTAACCACCCGTGATGGATCATATAATCCCTTAATAGTGATAGAAATGTGAAGCCTCTTTACCTCGGACGATCTCTTGCCTTCTTTGCCTCTTTTCTACAAACACATTCGTACACAGAGTTCTCTGCTGATTGAATCAGCCATTCCCTGTAGGATTGAGCGATATAAACAAAGATCTTCAATCAGAGAAGATCTGTCAGTGTTCCAGCACTCATTTTATCCTCTCAGATCTGTATATTTCATATGCGAGGATACGCAGATAATGTGACTTTCACAAGGGGCATTTCATTATTCTGTGTTGATTTTTATCTACAGCAGTCTCGCAGTTACTCTCGCAATTATTGAACGTCTGACTGTACAGTGTGAATAAGCAGTATTCATCAAGTGACCTTGAAGGGATTTCAGATACCAAACCTATAAACCGATTAAGAACAGACCATTAGATCAGATCATAATCGTTACACTGGAAAATATATTTTCTTTTGGAGTAGTTCACCCAGAAATGAGAACTCTTACTCACCTCTGTCGCTTACTTTCTTCTGTGGAACATTTTCTCTGATTTTTAAGTAATATCATGGACATGCTATTTTTTTTCTTTTCTATCAACTACTGAAATGACAACAAAGCGTCATAGTGACTCATAGTGACACTGTGTTCCATACTTCTGCAATCATGATCAATCAAAATTGTGAAGAAGAATATCTATAAACAGTTAATATGTATGCTGTACTATACTGTATATTTAACTTATAGCTTATAAATATATTATTTTTAGAGCCCGACCGATATGGGTTTTTTTTGGGCCGATACCGATATTAGGGAGTAAAAAAAAAAAAGCCGATATCGATATATCGGCCGATATTCTTGGTGTATATTATAGTACAGTACCAGTCAAAAGTTTGGACACTTTCCCATTTGTGTGTCCAAACTTTTGACTGGTACTATATATAGAATACAGTATATACATAAACAGAATATATATACATAAACACATTTTTTGCAATGATCACTCAAATGTGGTGATGAAACACTTGTAATGACGTGACAAAGATATGTAATGATGGAGGCATTTAACAATTTAACAAACTTTATTACCAAAGAGTCTGACATCAGTGCACCGAACAGTAAAGTTTAAGTTTATTCAACTTTAATTAAATTCACCTTTATTCCGTTGAAGTTTATTTCACTTCGGAACATTCATTAACGGATTTGCGCTGCTGTCTTCACACACAGATGAAACTTAATAGTGAAATGTGATATACCTATAATATACCTCTGTAAATAAATACAATTTAAATTCACGTCTCACGCACTTTAATGCCCTTTGAATGTAACGTGTATGTTCCCTTGGAGCTGGTATCATAGCGGAATGTCATGTGAAGTCCACTTCGCAGGGCACTTACGGTCGAATAAGACAACGCTTGAATGCTGCTGCCTGAACAAGAGATCTCATTACTGAAGTGAAAGTGTTGACTGGTGTCACTATCTTGTGAACGCGGCGGCGTATCTCCACTAAATTCGGGTGATCCCTTCAGCTCGAGGAGCCCTCTCGAACACCACCCTCCGTGCGTCAGTAGCCCACCGGGATCGCCAGATCGGTTGACGCACGGCCGCGAATTTAACTGCCCGTAACTCCCAGGTTGGGTTGGTTTTTTTTCCCCTTTGCTATCGGCCTATCCAAAAAAATCTCAATCGGTGGCATATCGGCGGCATATTTGCCGATACCGATATATCTCCGACAGGTACATATCGGCCGATAAACGATATATCGGTCGGGCTTTAATATATTGTATGCGAAACGTGTCATAAATCACTGGTGTAATCGGGATACGTTACTGTCGTTTTATTGCAGTGTAACTTTTATTCTAGTTCTTAATTGGCTTTCAGTGGTAATTTATTGAGAGCAAGAGCATGTTGGTGAATATTGATCAGTGGATTGAGGTCTCTCTGGTGTCTCTTTTTGCTCTAGCATTTAATATCTCTCTCTCTCTCTCTCTCTCTCTCTCTCGCCTCTTGTCGTATCTCTCTCACCTTATCATTCTCTTTTTATTCTCCCCTTATTCTCTGTCAGGCTCTGTCTTTATCTCTCATATTGTATATTTGTCTCTGTCTTACCCTTGCATTGATTTGCATATGGACCTAAAGATGAAGTATGTAATTTCAGTGGCACTAACATAAAAAAAATGGAGTTACAAATATAATTACTAGTTTCACAAACACCACCTCATCTGCCATTGGTTGGATAAACAGACACAGTAGTAGTAGCCCATTGATTGAGCCAATGTGGCAGGCTGGTCTGGATGTTTGGTAAATCAATGTATGAATGACTTATTTATAGGTGTCTAGCCATATTAAATAATTAGTTCACTCAATATTCAGTTATTATTTATATCTGTCAAACCAACGTTCTTCCTTCAGTGGAATACATGAGGTAATATAGTGCAGAGTCTTATTGACTGCTTTTATAATACTTTTCTAGTGCTTGTGCATCCTTTTTGCACCACAAGCTGTCCATACATTGTAACAGCATGGAAAAAGGTAAATTATTCAAAAATGTTTCACGTTCCACAGAAAGAAACTCATAAAAGTTTGGAGCGATATGAGGATGAGTAAATGATGAGCTAATCCTTTAAGCTGGGAAAAGGAGAAAGTATTTTAACATTTGAAAAAATTGCATACTTTAATCTCTTTGTTGCTTTTGTAAAAAAAAAAAAAAAAACAGATATAGCTTAAGCAGTAGCTGTGTACGCAACTACATGTATTAATGAGATACTGGCAGCGTGACATACTACTTGCTTCTGTCGGATCACTGTCTACCTTCAGAGACTTTATTGTGTTGCTCAGATTTGGGGTAAATACTTTAAAGTAAAGCTAATCTTTTTAGTATACTGCAAGGCACTAAAATGTACAAAAAGTAGATAAATACATTGAAGATATTGGTAACACTTCACAATAAGGTTCCATTAGTTAATGTTAGTTAATGTATTAACTAACATGAACAAACGATGAACAATACATTTATTACAGTATTTATTAATCTTTGTTAATGTTAGTTAATAAAAATACAGTCGTTCATTGTTAGTTCATGTTAATTCACACTGCATTAACTAATGTTAGCAAGCACAACTTTTGATTTTAATAATGCATTAGTAAATGTTGAAATTAACATGAACTATGATTAATAAATGCTGTAGAAGTATTGTTCATTCTCAGTTCATGTTAACTAATGAACCTTATTGAAAAGTGTTACCAAGATATTTAAGGGGTATTGTCATTGTAAATGTATAACTTTGATATATATTTTTTTCTGGAACATGGCATATTTCTCATTTTAAAACAATAGAATCTCATTAAGTGACACCAGATACTTTACAATACAAAAGAAACTAGCAAAACTAGAACAAACTGTCCATTTCTGTAAATGAGATTAAATTATAGCTACTGTACATTTTAGCTATTCACAACATTTTTCACATTCAAAAAAACAAATAAAGTGTAGGAAATCGTGTATATGTGCTCATAATATACATAGGTTGTTTTTTTGACAGAAATTAATACTTTTATTCAACAAGGATGCATTACTTATAAAAATGACGTCCAGATATTAATGTTAGAAAAAAAGGGTCTCTTTCAATAACTGCTGTTCTTTTGAACTTTTATTCATCAAAGAATCCTAAAACAGTTTCCACAAAATATTAAGTGCAATCTTTTTTCAACACTGATAATAATAATAATTGTTTCTTTAGCAGCAAATCAGCATATGAGAATGATTTCATGCGGGAAAAAAAAAAAAAAATCCCCCCAAATGTGACACTGAAGACTGCAGTAATAATGCAGAAAATTCTGCTTATCATCACAGAAATTAATTACATTTTAAAGGGTCTATTATGGTTTCACTTTTTTAACTTTAGTTAGTGTTTAATGTTGCTGTTTGAGCATAAAAAGATCTGTGAAGTTACAAAGCTCAAAGTCCAATTCAAAAGGAGATTTATTTAACAGAAATCACTTTTCAAAAACTACAATGAACGACTCGTTTGGACTACAATGCCTATTTTCCGGGAATTGTGATATCACAAATATTGACGAATGAGACGAGACCTGGTTGAGCTGCACTAGAGAAGGTAACAAGTGGTATCACTATGTCTGAGACATGCTAGCTTTCCCAAGGCAGAAAAACGTAGTGATTACAATCATCTGGGTTTAAAATCACGCTCAAATTGATTTGATATTTGCGCAATATTTACACTGAAGCTCGCAGGTAAAGGTAAAGGGCATGACATTTCCCGACCAGGCGCCGAGTGCTGCCAATCACAGCACAACTGCCCAGCCAACCACTGCACAGCACTTTTCGTATTCAGAAGGCGGGCCTTCATTTGATACAGGAACTATTCCAGCCATTCATGCCAGACTGGGGAGAGAGATATTGTAATAATGTATGTGAAAAATAATGTGTTTTTCGAACAACCTAGTATGAGAGCCTGTTGTAGTACACCCCCAAAACAAAATCAAGACTTTGTAAAAGAGCATAATAGGACCCCTTTAAAATATATTCAAATTCAAAGCAGTTATTTCAAATTGTAATCATATTTAACATTATTACTGTTTTTAGTGTATTATTGATCTTACCAACTTAGCGTATGTGTATTTAATTTACACCAAAAAAGACAAACATGTTAATATCAAATTTAAAGTTTTTGTTACCATATTCATGATATATAAATGGTACCTTTATGTACTATATAGAAAATGACTGGTATTCCCACCATGAAAGTGTCCCGAAAACATGGAATTTGTGGTAGCACCGTGGTTCTTTTTGTAATGGTCTCTCCTGCTCTCCTTTTATAGCGTTGAATGACCGATGTAATGTGTCCTGTGGTTAGGGATCAGTGATTGCTGTGGTAACAGGGCGCACAAATAAAATGCGTCTGACCGAGGGGGCAACGATCCGACCAATTACACGGCTTACTGCTTTCACCACGGCAACCCAGGCATTAAAAAATGAGTACAGAACCACCTGGCATGGGTCACAGCTCTACTATGATAGATGAGGGAAAATACAAAGCCTGAACAGTTTATTGTTGGCCCTTTTTTGTCCTTTTGCCTCCTTCTCTCCATTTCCAGGGCAAAAGCTACTCTCAAACAGCGAAGAAAAGGAAGAAAAAAGTGTTCAAGTTGATTTCTGCCTCTAGCGTAACACGCAAAAAAAGAAAGAAAAAAAAAACCATCACAAGAGAGCGCTCAGGAAAAGCAGAGGATTTTGCATAGGCCCCTCTGGGCTTTTTGGGTTGAGTTAGCAATGGCCTCTTAATAAAGGAGGATCTTAGCGAGCTGTGCATTCGGAGAAGGGAAGAGAGAAAAGGAAAGAAAGGGGGAATAAGTATCTGAGAAGACAAGGCAAAGGGGGAAAAAAACATTGAATTAAAACCAGCCTCAACTCTGTAGTGCCATGCTAATCTTTCAAACGGAGCACGCTAACCCCAAACATCCCATGTGACAGAGATAAGAACGTCTCTCTCGGCCACATCTCTACAGCACCTCATGTCAAAAACACCCTTTCAGCTGTAATAATCGCTTCCAGGTTAAAGCATGCTCTCAGACTGTGGAGATCTTTCACAGGACACTTTGGCCTTGCATCTGCATTAAAATTAAATGAGCCATGTCTGCAGTTAGAAGAGGATTATTAACTCTTATGAAGGAAGGCTGCTGTTGCGAACTTGTATAATGACCTTACGTATTTAAAAATGTGACGCCTCATATGTTTAGACCGTTGTAATGATACGCACCAGATGGATTGTTATAAGCTGATTTGAAATGTGTTGTGTGGTTTGTTTGTTATGGCTGTGCCGGAATGTTAATGTTGTTCTTCTCCATACATTGAACGTGTATGAGATGTTTGTTACTTTTTTATTGTATATAATATACTAGTACAATATATATATATATATATATATATATATATCTATATATATAATATTGTTATTGATCATATAAATGCATGGTAATTATATAACCAATGTAATAAATTAACTTATACAATACCTACCATTAATTGTAAATACTACTAATTATTAAACGTATAATTATTTTATTATTATTATTAATATTAGTATTATTAAACTATGAATTATTAATAGTCATCAATCATAATTATTTAATTTGAATTACTATACTACCTTATAATAATAATTTAATAATAATAATAATAATAATAATAATGTACTAATATTAACTATTGATACTATTATTATATACACACACACACACACACACACACAGTATATATACATATATATATTCAGTGGGTACGGAAAGTATTCATACCCCCTTACATTTTTCACTCTTTGTTATATTGCAGCCATTTGCTAAATCATTTAAGTTAATTTTTTTTCCCTCATTAATGTCACACAGCACCCCATATTGACAGAAAACACAGAATTGTTGACATTTTTTGCAGATTTATTAAAAAAGAAAAACTGACATATCACATGGTCCTAAGTATTCAGGACCCTTTGCTCAGTATTTAGTAAAGCACCCTTTTGATCTAATACAGCCATATGAGTCTTTTTGGGAAAGATGCAACAAAGTTTTTCACACCTGGATTTGGGGATCCCCTGCCATTCCTCCTTGCAGATCCTCTCCATGTCTGTCAGGTTGGATGGTAAACGTTGTGGACAGCCATTTTTAGGTCTCTCCAGAGATGCTCAATTGGAGTTTAAGTCAGGGCTCTGGCTGGGCCAATCAAGAACAGTCACAGAGTTGTTGTGAAAACACTCCTTCGTTATTTTAGCTGTGTGCTTATGGTCATTGTCTTGTTGGAAGGTAAACCTTCGGCTCAGTCTGAGGTCTTGAGCACTCTGGAGAAGGTTTTCGTCAGGATATCCCTGTACTTGGCCGCATTCATCTTCCCCTCGATTGCAACCAGTCGTCCTGTCCCTGCAGCTGAAAACACCCCCACAGCATGATGCTGCAACCACCATGCTTCACTGTTGGGACTATATTGTACAGGTGATGAGCAGTGCCTGGTTTCCTCCACACCTACCGCTTAGAATTAAGGCCAAAAAGTTCTGTCTTGGTTTCATCAGACCAGAGAATCTTATTTCTTGGAGTCCTTCAGGTGTTTTTTTTAGCAAACTCCATGCGGGCTTTCATGTGTCTGCACTGAGGAGAGGCTTCTCGGTCACTCTGCCATAAAGCCCCGACTGTGGAGGGCTGCAGTGATGGTTTACTTTCTACAACTTTCTCCCATCTCCCCGACTGCATCTCTGGAGCTCAGCACAGTGATCTTTGGGTTCTTCTTTACCTCTCTCAAGGCTCTTCTCCCCCAATAGCTCAGTTTGGGCGGACGGCCAGCTCTAGGAAGGGTTCGGGTCGTCCCAAACGTCTTCCATTTAAGGATTATGAGGCCACTGTGCTCTTAGGAACCTTAAGTGCAGCAGAATTTTTTTGTAACCTTGGCCATATCTGTGCCTTGCCACAGTTCTGTCTCTGAGCTCTTCAGGCAGTTCCTTTGCCCTCCTGATTCTCATTTGCTCTGACATGCACTGTGAGCTGTAAGGTCTTTTATAGACAGGTGTGTGGCTTTCCTGATCAAGTTCAATCAGTATAATCAAACACAGCTGAACTAAAATGAAGGTGTAGGACCATCTCAAGGATGATTAGAAGAAATGGAAAGCACCTGAGTTAATATATGAGTGTCACAGCAAAGGGTCTGACTACTTAGGACCATGTGATATTTCAGTTTTTTTTTTTAATAAATCTGCAAAAATGTCAATTCTGTTTTTTTTTTTTCTGTCAATATGGGGTGCTGTGTGTACATTTAATGAGGAAAATTTTTTTTTTACTTAAATGATTTTAGCAAATGACTGCAATATAACAAAGAGTGAAAAATTTAAGTGGGTCTGAATACTTGCCGTACCCACTGTATATGCATAATAAGTCATTATAAATTAATTATTATTTTATGTTTATTATTTTATAAAAATATTATCAGAATCAGAATATAACAATTTTGTCATGTTTTAGGCTGCATTATTACACAGACTCATTTCCGTTAAGTGTGATTTCTAAGATCTATACTAATATTATTCCCTTACAGTGCAAATAATGTTACCATTAATGTACTCCAGCAGTTTTGACCTAGTTATGGCTTTGTAACTGCAGGTTATCAGATTTCTTACCGTTTGGATATCAACGACCCCAACAAGTTCACCACGGTTGAAGTGGGATCCAACGCACGTCAGTTCACAGTAACAGGACTGATGCCAGAATCAGCGTATGTGTTCCAAATCACAGCGCGCACTCAACAGGGCTGGGGACCCCCGGAGGAGGCCATAGTCATAACGACAGAAAAAAGAGGTATGCTTGAAGGGTCAACATTCAGTTGTGTTGTTATCGAATTTTTCAGTGTTTTATTGTAGAATCATTTACAGTAACATTGACAAATCGGATGTGACTACTACTAAATTCACTGAAAAGCTTATGTTTCGTGTGGTCAGTTTGTCCAAGCAGAATGTCAGCTGATAAACAAACTTTCAAAACAGCATTTGGCCCTTCGGAGCTGACTGTGTTTAAACCCAAGCTCAAAATTAGCCACAAGCCTGGTCTGTGAAACATGCATATGCCCAGCAGTGACTCATTACACATGTCCCACAGAGCGGCCACAGCCCCCTCGACGACTCACCGTACCTCAGAAAGGGGTGGAGTCTAATAAGCTTCGACTTCATTGGACGGCGGGGGGAGAAGGCTCTTCCCCAGTGCGCTACTTTACCCTGCAGACATTAGAGCTGCCGGACGGCGAGTGGAAGACCCACACATCCACCATCAGTCATAATAACACCTCCTGGGAGGTGGATAGGTAACACACGCGCACATATCTCTCTCTGATTAGTCATAACTGCCTGTGCCGGCAACGGCTGGTACAAGAACAGTCACTATTAATAGCATAATGTGCTTTAGCTCTGACAGACAGAAGACATTAAAATACACAGGATGGAGTTACGCTCGAGGTCATTGTAAGTTTGGAATATACAGACATGGAAATAATTGAAGCTATAATTCAACAAGGAAATCTTTTCTGCTGCACAACAAAAAAAGTAACAAAAACATGATTCAGACATGGTTGAGCCATGTTTTTGGACCATATAAGCCCCATGTTGTTTTGTTTTGTTTTTTGTTGTGTTGTGTTTTAACCATGGTAATACTATGGTGTTTGTTTTTGTTTTTGTAAATATGCCACAGTAGTACCATTTCCTTTTTGTGGATATGTACTGTGTTGTACCATGGTAACACTGCTTTTTTTTTTAGACATTGTACAATGTTAATACTGTTTTTATTAAATTTTTTTATATACCATATAACATTTTTGGGATATGCACAATGCTATTCTCTGAACTACCATATAAATACCACAATTATGATAATGATTTAGTCCCATGGTATTTATACCATCACTTCACCTCACATAACTGCTACTGGGTGAGAGAGGCAGGGTGAGAATGAAAAGGGTTAAAATGAAACAATCTCAATTGGACTGAATCAAACAAAGCTCTTCAATTTACAAGAATGAAATTACACAAAACATGTAGAATATTTTATATTATGGCCATGCAGTGACACTGATGAGATATCATTAAGGATAAAAAAGGAAAGTGAAATCAACAGATAGCCAGAGTGAGAGTAAGAGAGAGAGAGAGACTGCAATCACAATCAGACTGACCATCGGGTGGCCTAATGTCTAATCACACATCCATTCAGCTCCACCCGCTCGCTAACCTGTTTTCTGCTCTCCAGCACTAGCTCATATTCTTTCACCCTGCCTGTTCGTTCTTCTCATCATCACCTGTCTGATTCATGCTGTCATCTTCGTTCACATCTCTAAATGTCCACTTGCATTAAGGAGAAATATATATTGAGCTAAAGGACTTGCCTCCCCATAACACCATCTTTCTCAACCTGTTTTGTAATGGAACCATGGGAGCATTTCTGCATTCAGTACAACTCGATTACCCACAACCCACATGCCTTTCCTTTTAATTACCCACATATGCCTTTCACTGACATTCAATGACTCATCATAAGCCATCTTCTGACTGCAAAAGAGGCACAGAAGATGAATCTGAAGCGGCATGGATAACACGAAAAAGTGCATTTGCACAGACATTTTAATGTGGCACGGAGTCAAAATAAATGTAAATGTGTTTATACTCCGAATCACAATCGTGAAAAGCAGTCACTATGTTTGGAGTACAACTGTACTACCCTTACAATTTCTGCAATATATACAGTAGTACACAGTATGCAGATTTGAGAATGCAGACAATATCTGGATTGACTGTCGTTTATAGGAATTTTAAATCGTATTTAATGTGATTAAATTATGCACACCGATCAAAAGTTTGGGGTCTGTAAGATTTTTAAAAGAAGTCTCTTACGCACACCCAGGCTTTTGTTTGATCAATAATACTGTAAATAGAAACAGAAGTATTGTGAAATATTGTTATAGTTTCAAATATTTTATATTCTGATTTTACATTTTAAATAATTCCTCTCATGGCAAAGCTGAATTTTCCAGTCTTCAGTGTCACATGATCCTTCAGAAATCATTCTAATGTGCTGATTTGGTGTTGATTGTACATTTTTTATTATTATCAATGTTGAAAACAGTTGTGGTGCTTAAAATTTCTTTGGAAACCATCATACATTTTTTTATCAATAGAAAGTTCAAAACAACAGCATTTATTTGAAATACAGTTCTTTGTAACAAAGTTTTACTGACCTCAAACTTACTGACCCCAAACATTTTAAACAGTAGTGTATATTTCATAATATTTAATAAATGAATGTTTATTTTATGGACCATAGTGAACCACTTGATTTCTTTCATTTCCTACTTCAGTTCATTTCAGAGAGCCGATTATTACGTTCTGAATTTTTCCATAACCTATGCGACAATGTAAAGGTCCCTATTGATATGTGCTTGATCTACTATTTATGTCCTGTATAGTTTGTGTATATGTGTTGGTACAGTGCTTTGCTTCAGTTTGTCTCGTTTTCTTTCTCTCACTTTCACGTACACATTTTTCATAATTGCATGAACCGAGTGTTTTGAACCAAGAGGATGTTTGTGTTAAAACCATCTTGATTCTCAGAGGAGTAAATGCCTCCAGCTATTAAAACAGAAATGCCACTAACAGTCCTCGTCTTCAACACCCTAATTATAAGCACACACACACACACACATAAACACTCACAACAGCACAAGCACCCTCACAGTCTTGATTCTTAAATTCCTAATTGCTCACTTCACACACATACACACACAGACTCAAAGTTTCCCTGATGGCCCACTTTGATATACATTACCCACAACCCCGTGTCCCCTTCCCACATCCCCTCAAAATTTGAAAAACAATAACAAATATGTGCAGTTGGCTAATATTAACTAATGATAAATGAATAATGATTATGATAAACATGAAATTCTCAATAATTACTTGAGAGCCCGGTATCTGTTCAAGGTTGAACTTGAGCAAGACATTGTGGGTTGAGCAGACATGTCTACCCAATGGATTGGGATGTATTCTTTTGACTGTATCCATGAATGCATTTTTTATGTTAGGTTACCTATAGTATGAAGTTCTTTCTCTGATTTTCTCAAAAGAAGCATAAAAATGCATCACTTATGGTTCCTTTTGGTACGTGAGAATGATCTAGTGTGTGTGTGTTGAAATGTATCTCTTTTCTTGTAGACTGAAGCCATACACCTCTTACAAATTTAGAATGATGGCCACAAATGATGTGGGAGATAGCGCCTTCAGCAAAGAAACTGAGCCAGTTGCCACTCTGCAGGATGGTAATACTAGATTCTGTGTGTTGTGCTAAGTGAATTATAATTTTTTTAGAGTGCTTTTTGGATTTGAGTGTTTTTTTTTTTAATTTTTTGATGAGAAAACAAAGATAGAATGACAGACTGATAGATAGATAGATAGATAGATAGATAGAAGAGATAGATAGATAGATAGATAGATAGATAGATAGATAGACAGACAGACAGACAGACAGACAGACAGACAGACAGACAGACAGGGATAGATAGACAGACAGACAGACAGACAGACACAGATAGATATATAGATAAACAGACAGACAGACAGACAGATAGATAGATAGATAGATAGATAGACAGACAGACAGACAGACAGACAGACAGAAAGACAGAAAGATAGAAAGACAGCCAGACAGACAGCCGACACGGATAGATATATAGATAAACAGACAGACAGACAGACAGATAGATAGACAGACAGACAGACAGACAGACAGACAGACAGACAGACAGACAGGGATAGATAGACAGACAGACAGACAGACAGACAGATAGATATATAGATAAAGAAACAGACAGACAGACAGACAGACAGACAGACAGACAGACAGACAGATAGATAGATAGATAATATTGTATTTTTTACTAATATCCAATATATTCGATAATATTACATTTTGAATTTGAATACAGACAGACAGATCAATTCATTAATTGATTGAATGTGTTTGTCTGTGTGTTTAGTGCCAGATGAAGCGCCTGTCATTTTAAACGTCAAACCTTCAACCACAACATCTGTGATTGTCCAGTGGCAGGTAAAATGAGACTTAATAAGTTAATGAGACTTTTTTCAAAAAAACGAAAAATCTTACCCAGCCCAATCTTTTGAATGGTAATGTAACTATATTTGTAATCAGCATTTCACTCTACTCTCAATGATTTTTTCACTGACCTTGTTGCAGTGTATTATATGATTGACTTATCATCAAAACATTGTCTAAACAAGGTGTCTTAGAAGGCATCATAATGTTGGAAGAGTCTTCATGTCGAGTGCAGGCTTGTGATGCTTAAAATGCTCACTAAGTTTTGAAAAGGCTTTAGCCTGAGTAGGTGTCACAGGAACTATTCCTGTCTTTCCATTTAACTGAAGGTTCAGGGGTTCAAATTGTTCAGCAATGTTTAATAGCAGACTTGTGTGCAAAGTATTCAGCTGCCCTCTCAATGTTAATTATGTTTGGCAAGCAGGTTCTTAGCCTTACTCTTTACCCTCTAATTAGTTGGCAGTTGTTTCACGTACCTCCTCTATCTATTCACACACATACGGATACATTTACAAAGCTGGCCTGTTTTGACCCCATCTTAATTAACTTTGCCTATAACACTGATCACATACTAAATAAGACACGTCCATAATAGAATAGGAGAGTGAGAATGCATGTTAGAGTGAGTCAGAGTAAGAACAACCAGATCAGGCCTTTACTGACCTGTGGTCTCAGCTAACTTGTCCTCTGTTGATCTGTGCTATCTCCTAGGCTGACGTGCATTGTGCAGTAATTACTTTCTGTCACCGTCTCTAACTGCTAATTAGCCGGCAGCAGACAGCATAGGCACTGTCTTTAACATTCTTTCATTAAGTAGCATCACAGGTCATATGCTGAAAAGTCAGGTGAATATTTCCTAGCCTGAGTTAAATGGAGTAATTAAACGGCAGTTTGCTACTTGGAGCTTGACTGAAACTCGATATGTCTGTCTGCAGCCGCCTGCTGAGGGAACTGTCAATGGAATTCTTGTGGGATATCGCGTGTATTACCGTGAACTTCCAAGTGAGAACAATCCAGAAGAGCCAAAGACAGCAACCAACCAATCAACAATCAGTCCTGAGTTCAGAGGTTAGTCTGTCTGTCTGTCTGATTGTCTGTCTTTCTGTTGATCCATCTATCAGTCTGTCTGTCATTCAGTTTATCTCTCAGGCTCTGTCTGTCCATCTGTCATTCTATCTATCTATCTATCTATCTATCTATCTATCTATCTATCTATCTATCTATCTATCTATCTATCTATCTGTCTATCTGTCTGTCTGTCTGTCTATCTCGTTGTTCTAGGTCTGTCCATCTGTCATTCTATATATCTTATCTATCTATCTATTATATCTATATATATATCTATCTATCTAATCTATCTATCTAATCTATCTATCTATCTATCTGTCTGTCTATCTGTCTGTCTGTCTTGTCTGTCTGTCTGTCTCTGTCTGTCCGTCTGTCTGTCTGTCTGTCTGTCTGTCTGTCTGTTTGTCTGTCCCGTCCCCTGTCTGGCTATCTCTGTATGTCTGTCGTCTGTCTGTCTGTCGTCTGTCTGTCTATCTGTCTGTATGTCTATCTTTCTATCTATCTTCCGTCTGTCTGTCTGTCTGTCTGGCTGGTATGTCTGTCTGTCTGTCATGTCTGTCTATTCGTTTGTCTCTTCTGTCTGTCTATCTCTGTCTGTCTGTCTCTCTATCTATCATCTGTCTCTCTGTCTGTCTATCTATCATCTATCTATCTGTCTGTATCTATATCTATCTGTCTATGTTTGTCTGTCTGTCTGTCTGTCTGTCTGTCTGTCTATGTCTGTCTGTCTGTCTATCTTTCTATCTCTGTCTGTCTGTCTATCTATCTTGCTATCTGTCTGTCTTCCTGTCTGTCGTTCTCTGTCTTTCCCCTCACTGCTAGAATTTTTGTCGCAAACTAAAATGAATGTTTTGAATATGATTTTGTGTTGCTAGGTAAAATTTGTTGTTTATATAAATATTATATATAAATATTTTTTCAGTGATAAATATGTTTTGTCCAGGTTGCACTAATTTCCGTTTCAGATGACTGTTTTATCTTCTATGCTCAAATGCATATTAGGCAGTGTCCCTTGTGTAATTTATCTCACTTATTCTCTTTTCCTCTCTCTCTCTGGGTTTTTTCACAACTCAAACAGCTAAGAGCAGTTTTAAGACAGTGAGCAGCCCTTCATTAACAGAATTTGAATTAACACGTAAGTATATTTTGATATTATTTTAATTGCTGAGTTGTTTCAATAGTTGCAATCTTTGAAGTGTTAACAGAGTCACATTCAAGCCCGAAGGCTTTCAAACTCCCTGTTCTATCCTCTGATCTCCTCTACCTCTATAACAAACACTTCCCCTAGTCTTTGCGCTTTGTTGTTTAGCCTCTGGTCCTGTCATAATCTACTGTGAGGAAGGGGAAAAATGTAAATCTATTTTGTTCTCCACCTCATTTCCACACCCTTTATCTCATATCCACATCCCCTCTTCCGTCGTCTAGTTTTAAATATTATGGGGTCTCTTTCTCCTCATTTCTCTAAACTATACCTCAACACTCTCTGACTGCAGCTTCCATCTTATTTTTCTTCATCTTTAATGGTGTTTTTTAGAGCTCAGCAAGTACAGACGATACACGATTGTCATGACAGCATTTAATGTTGTTGGAGAGAGCCCTTCAAGTGTACCTGTTGAGGTGTTTGTGGGAGAAGCAGGTACGTTTTTATGCCTTATTAAGATCACTGCTATGACTCAGCTCTAAAACGTGGACCACAAACTTTAGTAAACCCAAACTGCTTTTTTGAAATGTAGCTGCTGTTTGATTTTAAATCTGGTATCTGATCATCAGACCTACTTGCTCTGGTCTGAGCACTTAGCGCTCTGGTAATGTAAACGAGGAATACATTTGCACATGAGTGATAATATTATATGCAATACAACCTCAAAGTCACACAGCCTGTTTTATCTGGTTATGAGCTGTATGGGAAAGAAAAGTGGGACTTGAATAGCACTGTATAGAGCGATTATCTGCAAAACCCATTAGACAACGCACAGCGGATCCATTTGCGTGACCTATTGATAATGTGTCACAGACCAGTTTCCACTATGTAGCGCTGATCAATTTCACCAGCGATGTGCTGTCTGGTGGAGTATTAATATAAAAACAGTCAATTATGTCTCAAGTGAAGGTAAACAACAGCAGAAATGTGTCAAAATATCAGATCTGTGATTTACATCATTGTGTAAATGTGCAATTCCTGTAATTATATATATATAATTATTAATACCACAAAATATCTGTCTATATCATCTATATAGATATCAGATAGGGTAGATTCTATGACCTCCCTTCATTCTATAGGCTGTGTTTGTGTGTGAACGTGTGTCGCAGTACATGTCAAATCTAACTTGACTGTAAACTCATCTGATGTGTAAAGCATTATGAAAGCCCATTACCTAAGCCAATTTTAAAAATGAGCCATGTGCACTAATCAGATTGGTTTGCACATCTGACCTCTCCCAAAGATCTGAATGAGAGGGGCGGCACATCATTAAATATAGCATCCCTCTGGCATGACTTTAACGTAGTGTTGTCAATAGTAGTAGTGAAATTGTAAGAATGTGATGATGCTAGCATTTCCCGCTAGCATGTTGAGCGGATTCTTAAACAGCTCTGATTGGCCATTGTGTTCAAGCGCTCAACAGATATGTCTGTGATTGGCCACAATGATCATGACTTCACGCTCTTCACAGAACGCTTACATAGATACATAATACACAGATAATATGCTGATTTGGTGCTCAAGAAACATTTCTTATTATTATCAGTGTTGAAAACAGTTGTGCTGCCTAATCATTTTCTGGAAACTATGATACAATTTTTCAAGATTCACTGAAGAATCGAAAGTTCAAAAGAGCAGCATTTATTTGAAATAGAAAACTTTTGTAACATTATAAATGTCTTTCACTTTTGAGCATTTGAATGTATCCTTGCTGAATAAAAACAAACAAAAAATCTTATTGACCCCAAAATATGATGCATTAACTGCATACTTTGGCAGATATTTTAGCACCACAATTGGCTACATGGGAAAAAAGGAGAATGCCAAAAGCTTGCGTGTTCTAGAATGAAAAGCTGAAGTTTTGACAGCTGGCCTGTTTATAGAGACATTATATTTTACACATATCAGTGTCAATAAATCACTAAACCTCTTTCCATTCAGTTTAGTCACTGTCCATTATGCCACAGAGAAATGTTATCTGACATCTGGCCTTTACATGAGACAGATAGTCTATCAAGTAAATGGTTTCCCCCACTGTTGTAGACTTATCCCATCCCCTGTTGACACATGCATGTTTGATTTGTTTGTTGCTCCATTTAAAATCAGAATTTTGTGTGTATGTGTGTCCACAGCTCCTTCAGTGGCTCCTCAGAACATACAGGTGAAATCTGTGTCCTCCAGTCAGCTGGATGTAGAGTGGCAGCCTCCGCCCATCGAGACACAAAATGGAAATATTCAAGGATACAAGGTAACAATACATTTTATTTTTATTCTAATTGTTTATTGTTTATTAAATTCCATGTTTTTAATTGTAAAATGCATATTTACGCCCATAGAAATGACCCATAATTACTTTGCACATTGTACACTATAATGCATGACTACATAATGCTCAGTTGTTTAGTCAGTTGTGAGCCCTGCATTTTATGAAAAGTATTTCCAAAATCAGTCAGGCGGTCCATCTGTTTACCAGCATAAGTAAACTGTCGTTCATCTGCAGTCTGTCTTCCCTTATCTCACTGTCATCTGTTGATTTCACCGCATAAGCTTCCACTGTTGTTTTCCTATTTACGCCATCTGTACATCTGTCTCTCATAGAGATTTGAACAAGAACTGGTTATGAATCCTTCTGTTCTGTCCACAAACACACATAGTATCAATTCACAGATATTCATACAATATGAACTATTCTTTGAAGTATGTATATGTGTCATTCACTTCTTCCCTCAGATCCATTACTGGGAAAAGAAAAGACAGAACGAGACGGAGAAGGAGCTGGTTTTGTTTGTTCCAGATACATCCGTGCACCTGAAGAACCTGACATCCTACACCACCTACCTTGTGCAATTGTCTGCATTTAACACAGCGGGGGACGGGCCGCTCAGTGCAGCCCGTGAAGGACGCACCCTGCAGGCTGGTGAGTCCCACTGAGATCCTGTTACGCTCATCCAGACGCATGAGGCCCAGCCAACCATCCGAGACATGCATTATCAGACCATTTCATTCTTCTGGTATTACTGCTTCCATTAAGAAACTAAATGTGGAAGTTGTTGCTATAACCCCAGTTAAGAGCCTTTACGCAAGATTTGGCAAATCGAAACAAGTTTGATTAAACTTTTGATTAAAATTTACTGTAATGCAGGTGAAAAGTATACAAGCATATTGTGAGAATTAGAATTAAAGGGATAGTTCACCCAAAAATATTGTCATCATTTACATGTTTTTCCATACATGAATATCTTTCTGCTGTTGAACACAAAATACATTTTTTTGAAGAACATGGGTAACCAAACAGTTGCTGGTAACCACTGATTTCCAAAGTATTTTTTTTCATACTATGGAAGTCAATGGCTACCAGTAACTGTTTACCATCATTCTTCACAATATCTTCTTTCATGTTTAACAGATAAAAAAGGAACTCGTATAGGTTTTGGTACGTAAATTAAAGCAGTAAAAGCAGCATTATTTTGAAATACTATTACAATTTTTCTGTTTGAATATATTTTAAAATAGAATTCATTCCTGTAATGGCAAAGCTTAATTTTCAGTAGCCATTACTCCAGTGTCACATAATCCTTCAGAAACAACATTTATCTGAAACAATAATCTTTTGTAACATTATTATGTAACACTACTGTCTTAAATGTATTTTTTGATGTTTTTTGATGTTTTTAAGAAAATCAGCTTTTTTAACACAAGTCTATGCTTGAGATGTGGCTTTACTAACATCTCTCTCTGTCTCTCTCTCTCTCTCTCTCTCTCTCTCTCTCTCTCTCTCTCTCTCTCTCTCTCTCTCTGAAGCTCCTGGAGCACCCAGTCATATGGTGTTTTCAGAGGTGACAGGAAGCTCACTGAATGTGTCATGGGGAGCTCCTCTGCAGCCCAATGGAGTGGTGGAAGGCTACAGAGTGGTCTATGAGCCCACTGCACCAGTTCATGGTGAGCAGGAGATACAAATAAGTAAAAGGAAGAAAGAAAAACACTCAATATAATTTTTTTTTAATACAGGTATATATAATTTAATATTCATAAAGTCAATTCATTTGAAAGGTGTCAGTAAGACAGTTACAGTGGAGATCAAGGGGAACTGGCAGCGCTGGCTGAAGGTTCGTGACCTGATGAGGGGTGTGATGTATCGCTTCAAGGTTCAGGCCAGAACAATTAGTTATGGACCCGAGCTGGAAGCCAATATCACTGCAGGACCAGTGGAAGGTATGTGTAAATATGAATAATAATACTTCCATAATAAATCCCACAATAACTGGTGAAGAAATAAACATCCCCTGCAGTTACAGACAGCAGCGCTGGAGGCTTTCTTTGGATTAAATTAGTTGTTGAATATGAAATGACTGCATTTAACTAGTGCTTTTCTAAAAAAAATAAATAAAAAAAAACACTTATTAGACCTACCAGGATGATGTGTTTTTATTATTTTATTTCCTAGAATTAGTCGAAGATGGGGATTAAAATACGGCTGCTTGAACTCCATGGTTTGATTAGTGCACTGTAATGGGAATGTGATTTTATGTAGCCTTTGAGCAATTGTTCATTCTCAAGACACAGCGCCTTCATTGCGGTGGGACGCTGGGCCTCACACAGACAGCCTTCAGTTTTAAATGTTCTTCAGATGAGATGCAGATGATTCATGTCGGAGCGGTGGATTCTGACTTGGTCAGTATGGATTATAAAGGAGTATGAGCTCTTGTGGAATTGGCCAGAATTTTGAGCAAACAATACTGTCTGATAACATACTTTAGGGTACTAAATGTTTAATTCATATACTAAGCTATTAACATGGTTCTGCAGGGTACATTACCAAAATAAAATGTGAACACACTAGAGTAAATGTATGTTTCTGATCACCTTAAAGACTTTAGCTGGTTGTAAGTGGTTCAAGTTTCTACAGGATTTCTTTACTAAATCCTGTTTGTTAGTGGATGTGAATGACCAAATAGCAAAGCAAATGCAGCCAGCAGGTTACCAGTATATATATATTATATATATAGATATATATATATTTATATATTATATATACATATATAGTTTGTTTGTTTTAATGTTTTTTGGGGGGTTAAGGGCAGATTAGTAAGACCAGGTAACAAAGCAAACGCAGCCAACAAGTTTCCAGTATAAAAAATATAGATTTTCTTTACATACATTCATACATGCATACTGAGTGACTGACTGACTGACTAACTTAACATTCTTAAAAAGTGGAAAATACTAAGGATTGTATTTTAACTTGTACTGTATTTAAAAAAATACTATGATTTTACAGTTGTACATATCCTTATAACCATGTCTAAATATCATGGTAATTTGTCCTAGCGATATGATTGTTTTGGTTGGTGATTGGACATTGGCACGGAAAAAAAAAAAAAAACGGTAACACTTTAGACTAGGGAACACGTCACATATTCACTATTAATTTAAAGTTTTCCCTCAATAAACTCCTAATTTGCTGCTTATAAGTTTAGGTGTGGGGTAGAGTTAAGGGATCAAAAATTTGCTCATGCAGAATATAAGGCATTGAAATGTGCTTTATAAGTAGTAATAAACAGCCAATATGCTAGTCATATGCATGCTAATAAGCAACTAGTCGAATAAAGTGTTACCAAAAAAACAATCCAGAAAGAAAAGAAAACATTCTTTAGAAAGAAGAAGGAAAAATAAAGACATTCTTCATCTGTGTTACAGGGAAAAAGTCAATTGAATCATGACATTTAGGTTCAGCTAGTTTATTTAAAAGGTGAAAGGATTTGTGGGAAATGAAGTGTGTTAACAGTATACTGAATGTGAATGTTGTCAGGTCACATTACCCAATAAAGAACATGTTTTGAAGAAGATATATCCCTACGGCTTCAATGTGACCTTTATGCAATCTAAACCACTTTAGACTGGCAGCGCAGCCTGTCTTACGATCCTTAGTTGCAAGCAGTAGAAAATCTTTTAAAGAGTTATTCAGTTATAAAAAAATCATCATTTTCATTCCATCAGCCTGAAGTTAGAAGCCTGTAGTTCAATCTGAACTGTTATGATTGATAAAAATGGCCAGATCCATTTTAAGAACTTGCTTTTTGTGCTGTTATTGATTATTCAGAAGGGATAATATGCCTTATATTTCATAGGCTCCCCCGGTTCGCCCTTGGAAACATCAGTCACAAAGTCTGCATCAGCTTTGACGCTTCATTGGTCAGCAGGTGCAGAGGGGGCAGGACCTGTCAAAGGATATGTCATTGAGGCTCGTCCATCAGGTAAGCAGCAAAATTGCTTGTTCGTCTAGTGCATTACATGACTTTATAATACTAGGCTTATTCTCAATTAACCTTCCTCTTCTGACTTCCTCCTCTTCCATCTTTCTTCTCCTCTGTGGCAACCAATTACTCCCCCTCCCGGTTTTCAAATCCCACATTTCCAGATGAAGGATTATGGGATACATTTGTCAAGCATCTCCCACCTGGCAGCTTCTCGTACCTCATCAGTCTGGACCGCCTACGCTCAGGTGTGGCCTATGAATTCCGTGTCATCGCAGTCAATCGTTTCGGTTACGGTGATCCCAGTCCGCCTTCCACTGCAATGTCTGGTAATCTTCCTCATTATATCACAGCACTGCATTATATTGAACAATGATGCGAATGACACCCACTGAACAGAATGTACATCTGTCCCACAGCTTGTTTTTGTTTAGGCTACAACAAATTAGATACGTTATTTACCCTAACTAATGTCTGTTGCATTCTGTATCAAAATTCATTTTTCATAATTTTGCCATTTACAGTATGGGCATTAGTATTCCATTTCATTTAGAAGTTTCTGGCAGGCATTTTATTTCAGTGAGAATGTTTGAACTGTGTGAACTCACTTTGTGGCGTCTACTGCCATCTAGTGTCACACAGCTGAACATTCACTCATCTGTAAGGAAAGGAACAAACTGAATACTCATTTAGTGCTGTTGAATTTACTACTACTTATTATACATCCCTTGTAATAGTGTGAAATATTATTATGTATTTCAATTTTAAAATGCTGTTTATTCCTGACTGGAATAATGTCTGCTGAATAATTTCAGCAGACATTTTTCAAGTCTTCAGTGTCACATGACCATTCAGAAATCATTTTAATATGCTCAAGAAACATTTCTTATTATTATCAATGCTGAAAACTGTTGCGCTGCTTAATGTTTCTGTGAAAACTGTTATACATTTCTTTTCAGGATTTCTGAATGGATAACAAGTTTAAAAGAACAACATATATTTGAAGTATAAATCTTTTGCAACATTATAACTATATATAAAATATGTATAAATTGACTCATTTTTTATCAATTTAATGCATCCTTGCTGAATAAGAGTATTAATTTCTTTCAAAAAATGTAATGAGCTCAAACTTTTGAACTGTAGTGTGTATAATATAATAGATTTTTTTCCCTGTGATATATGAAATGTCAACAGTAAAATGGCAATATGATGCATTGTAATGCAGAATTGTTGTCTGTTGTTGTAGCTCTGTCTGAAACACCTTTCTATGAGGAGTGGTGGTTCCTGATCGTCATGGGGTTGATCAGTCTCATTTTCATTTTGATGGTTGTGTTTGGTTTGCTCCTGCTTGGACAGAACAAGAAGTACAGGAGCTGTGGAACAGGTGAGACTAAACAGAATAATGTAAATTGATCATATACTTGTATTGCACTGAAACTTAAAAATAAAGGATTTATACACTAGAGGATTTGTGGTATTTTTGAGGTACATTAGAGTACCATATAAATACAATATTATGCTATATATCAAAGTACTATCACCCTACAATCACTGTACCATATGATACCACCACAATAATTTTGCTTCCTAGACAGTTTCTGGAAGTCTTGTTTTGAAAGATTATAAGTGTTTGTAGCTGTTGCAACTGGGTCATTGTAACTGTTGGGGGAAAATAAAAAAGCTCATAGTTTATGTAGTTAATCAGGCAACATGTCCCAGTGTTTGTTGTCATTACTTGTAATTCCTCCCGCAGGAAAGCACATAACGACAGTAGAAGAGTCTGTAACTCTTGACAATGGCGGCTTCACGGCTCTAGAGCTGAACAGCAGACATCTGAATGTGAAGAGCTCTTTCTTAAAGAAGAATGGAACAAGGTGGGGTTTCATCTTAGCTGTTATTAATATATCAGAAAAGTCCATTTCAAATTGAATGACATTCATCGATTTTTAAGTGTGAATTCAGTCAAACATCAAAAATTCTGCTATTAAAATTGATCACCGCATACTGTAGGCTACAATTTTTCTTCTAATAATTCTTCAGTGGAATTTTGTGTCTGGGAAATGTGTAAGCAGTTTGTAAAAATTTTATGTTATCTCCAGATCTCCTCCACGGCCCAGTCCAGGTGGGCTACACTACTCTGATGAAGACATCTGCAACAACTACAACGGGGCTGTTTTAACAGAGAGCACCACCCTAACAGAGAAACCCACTGAGCTGTCAGAGTCAGAGGTAAACACACTACACCAATAACACATGACTACACACACAAAAACAAATTCCATGGGGGTACGATGGAGTTTTAGAGAGATCTCATGTCAATTGCTGTAAATCTGAGTTGCTAAAGTAAATTTACTTAATCAAAAAAAGAACTTTAAAAATTATAAACCTAGTAAAAAAAATTTTTTTTTAATTTAAAATAAAGAATACTGTGGTCATATCTCTGGCTGTTTTATTCTGCACTACTAGTCAAAAATAATAATAATTACAAATGAAAATAAATAAATATTTATAATATATTATATATAAATACATTGAATTGGAAAGTTAAAATGGATAAATGACTGCAGAAATTTAAATTAACAAGGGGTAATAAATATTAGCAAATAAGGAGTATTTTTTAAGGAGCACCTCACATGATATGCGGGGGGAAAAAAACTTGATATGTGATCATGAATTAAGAATTGTTCTCCACCGGTATTATTAATTTGTTCATTGGACATTGGGACACGACTAATTAAAGTTAAAAACAGAAGGAAACAAAATTTTAGTACAAACATAAGCACATCAGTGTTTGAGGACAGTTACCTTTTAAAAAGTACGTGGCATTAACAATATTGACGTACTCCATAAAAAATAACTACAATTGCAGTTACTTAGTTAACATTACGTTACTTCGCATTACTTTTTGTCACCGTGCTGGGCTTGCTTCTTTATTTGTAATATTTATGGTTATTATTTTTGGCAAACTGTAAACGGCCATGCACACCAACAAGTGAAATAATATTGCCCTCAGGCTCTGAAGGAAGAGCATGCTCCTCATACGATTTCTCTCAAAAGCCCGTAAAAACAAGAAAGAAAAAAGTAATTCTTGCTTATTTGAAAGAGTAACTCCGATATTTCATTGTAAATTTAAATCCAATAAGTTACTTGGTTACACTTTACTTGAAGGGGTGTGCATAAGAATGACATGACACCTTCATAATCATGACATGAAACATGTCATGAATATGAAGGAGGTTTAATGCATGTTTATGACAACTGTCATTAACTGTCATTCGCTCAGTTATGTCATTTTTAATGCAAGTATGAAAGGTTGCAGATGTCTTTTGTTAGGGGCTATGGTAGTGGGTTAGGGGAGGGGTAGGGTGTAGGTAAACATAATGTCATATTTGCATTATAACAAATGACATAAACTGAGCGAAGATCAACTTAAGACGTGGAATAAACATGCATTAAAAATCCTTATATGAAGGTGTCATGTCAGTATTATGCACACCCCTTCAAGTAAAGTGTTACCAGTTACTTTACTAGTTACTTGAAAAAAAAGTAATCTGGAGGAAATAATTGTGTTGAATGTACTGTCGTTAACTGCAACACTGGCCCAAAATTTACCGAAAACAAGGGAATTAGTAAAGGGTTAGTTCACCCAAAAGTTTAAATTAGCCCATAAATTACTCACCCTTAAGTCATCCTAGGTGTATATGACTTTTTTCTTTCAGATGAATCCAGTCGGAGTTATATAAAAAACTTGTCTTTGATCGTTCAAGTTGTTTACATCCCTAGCGGGTGTTGCATGCATCAGTCCAAAAGAAGTTAAATAAAAAGGGGGGGGGCGCCATCCATAAAAAAAAGTGTCTCACACGGCTACAGGGGGTGAACAAAGGCCTGCTGTGGTGAATCGATGCGTTTTTGTAAGAAAAAAAAAACATATTTAAAACGTAATAATCAATTTAATGTAGCTTGCGCTCACTGTTGTAAACGGAAGCAGTTACAGGTGGATGACATATGAGTTCGGCATTGAGTACGCACCGCTCAGAAGTGACGAATGCGGAAACGCAGCAGAGAGATCAAAACAAAACATGTGGTCACTATTAGAAGTACAAAACGAGGAGTCAGAAGAATGTCGGAGGATTGTCGAGATAAGCAAAGAGGAGACGGGTTTTCCTTTGCGAGAGTAAGGAACTTGCCCTTGCTCCTGTTAACAAAACGTTGGTTGTCACGAGATCACCGGCGCAATGGAACGCGAACTATACGGTCCCTCCCGGAGTGGTTCCGTGGTAGGACGTGTTTGTTTTTGGTTGCAAGCTAGATTAAAGTGATTATTATGTTTTGAATATGGATATTTTTCTTACAAAAGCGCTTTTGTTCAACCCCCCCCCAATTTTTAATATAACTCCGACAGGATTCATCTGAAAGAAGAAAGTCATATACACCTAGGATGACTTGAGGGTGAGTAATTTATGGGCTAATTTTCATTTTTGGGTGAACTAACCCTTTAATAAGTCATAGCCACAGTTTAACTAAATAAAACATGGCCACAAATTAATAAGTAGTGGAAACGAATGCTTAATTCATGACCACAATGTTTTGGGGGTTTTCCCCCTGCATGTAATGTACAGGGCTCCATTGCATTTCTGCGGTGGCATCTGTATTTGGAAACTACATTGCATAATTCTTCATCCATGCCAGTAGGTGTCACTATAGAGTCCAGGACCACCATTGTATTGGTCGGAAACTTACAAACAAAAACTTACTTTATACACTCAGGCAACAATTACGTCCACACTATAACTTTGCTGTCTGCTCTTCTTCTCTCTGGTCTCAACCCGTCCCGTGGCCCCTCATGTAAAGGTCAGCGACAGCGACTACGAAGACGAGCAGCCCAAGCACTCATTCGTAAATCACTACATGAGTGACCCCACCTATTACAACTCATGGAAGCGGCAGCCCAAAGGTGTGAAGACCGGAGGAGGGTACGAGGAATGTGCCATGACGGATGCAGAAGAGGGGGGGTATTATCAGACTGTGGTGACCCAGCACAGCGTAGGAGGCGTCTACACCCCCACGGGGCAGCCTGCATCCGGAACACGCACTCCAGTTACCGGCTTTTCCTCGTTTGTCTAATGAACCGATGACTTGAAACAAAAGTGGAAGCTAACGACTGGAAGTAGAGCCCTAAAACTGGACGAATCAAACTGTTGTGCTGGTTATTTCGGAGTAACGGCAAAGAATGCGTTTTCCCAGAAATGAACAAGTTTCTCATTTCCCCCGAAATGTGTATTTTTGGCCTCCTCTCTTCAAGGAAGGGAGGAGGGTATTGAAGTATCTTATTGTTAACGTGTTAATGATTTTTGGGTGGATTTTCGCAGATTAACCATGACCCAGAAGAAGCGGAGACTTTGCACTGTGAGACTCTTTAGTAAGAGGTGGTATTCATTTCAAAGACTCAAAGACCCTCAAAGACGAATGAAGCAAATTTCTTTGTTATGAATTCCCGTTCTATAGCAATCCTCCGGGATTAGTCGTAACGTGTGGGCAAACACATGCTTGAGTGATTCATTGAATCTCGCTCTGATCTCCAAAACTCTAATTGAAGTTGAAACATCAGCGGAAACTTGTACAGTGTGTGGTAGACTGGAACAACAATGTGTTTTGTGTGTGGTTTATTTTCGTGTTTTGGGGACGGGCGGTTTCATTCTGGACAAAAAGCAGCATTGAAAATACTGCCTTTGCACACGTATTGCTCTCTTAAACCAACAGAGTGATGCGTTTAGCGAGAAAAGAAAGAAAATGTGTGCTCGCAACAGACCGTTTTCATGGGTTAGCAATACTGTATGTAAAATATGCTGTATGTGTGTATATTTTTAGGATCAATTTTGTACAAAAACAAAACGTTTTTACTGTAGAGTAGATTTGTGCCAAGTCAGTGTAGTTCTTTAGTGATGCCCACAGCGGATCATTTCAGCAAGTCACAATCCACACTGTTTGTTTGACTGGCTTGCAGTGTATGTACAATCCAGTCACCCAGAGCGATGATAAGAAATGTGCGACACCATCCCTCTAATCCAAATATACATAGATTTCTCATGTCCTTCACTGTTGAACAAATATTTATTTCAGTATGAAAGAACATCAGTGCTAAATTAAATACAGTACATGAGTTGGTGTGTTCAGGTTTTGTTGGTTGGCGTACCCTGATGGTTTTAGATCTGGGCTGGTAACCAAAAGGTTATAATGCTATAATGATGCATTTATGTACTCCTGAGAATGTACATAGGAGTTTGGAATTCATAATTATGTTATGATGCGCATTTAAGTCATTTTGGACAGAATAAAATGGTCTTAACTAAACTGTATCATTAGCAATTACAATGAGAACTTAATATGATTGATAAAAATGCTAAAAGGGCAATGTTATAGTTGACATGCTCCCAACTTGGTAAACTATGGAAGCCCATTTCTACCACATAAGAAAAAAAATGCTTTGGTTAATCATAATAATGACAAACAAATTCAAAATTATGATATACTAAGTCATAATTATGATGTAAAAATGTGAAATTACGAGATACCAAGTTAAAATTATGGGATACGAAGCCATAATTATTAGTCAAAATTATGAGATAAAAAGTCCAAATTATGACAAAAAACTATTTTGACAAAGTCAAAATTATGTGATAAAAACAAATGAGACAAAAAGTCAAGAGTTGAAATAGAGATAAAACGCTGAAATGTTAAGTCAAAAAGTTTTTATTATGTGATAAAAAAAACAATTACGACAAGTCAAAATTATGAGATAGTCATAATAACAAAGGGTCAAATTATGAGACAAAAATATATCAGTTATGATTTAGAATTAGTACTTTTTATCTCATAATTCTGACATTTAAAAAAAAAGTGACATGACATACTAGGAATTAGTGCTCTGCATTTAAATCCACCCAAAGCGCACACACACAGCAATGAACACACACACTGTGAACACACACCTGGAGCAGTGGGCAGCCATTTATGCTGCGGTGCCCGGGGAGCAGTTGGGGGTTCGGTGCCTTGCTCAAGGGCACCTCAGTCGTGGTATTGAAGGTGGGTTACGAGTCCGACTCTCAACCATTAGGCCACGACTTCCCCTAATCTCATCCAAATTAATGTCATAATTATGCATGTTTTTTTTTCTTATGTTGCAAAAACGGGCTTCTGTAACTATTGGCCTTTTTATAGCTAGACACCTAAAGATAAAACATTTGGGTTAATGGCAAAAACATGGCGCCCCCTTCAGTACTGCGATTGTAAGTGCACCAGCATCAGCTTGTTTGTGTAGAGTAGGTTTCAGTGCCTGAAGATTTTAATTCTTTTCTATGCATTAAATGTCATTTAAAACAGAGAAAAAGACAAGGACTGGTATCTTGCTGTATTGAACATCCAGATGGGAATCACGTAACATTACATCCAAAGACAGAAAGAGCTATGCAAAGTGTTATTGATCGGAATGAGTCAGACAGAAGAATATGCACTTCAAAGCCAGATTCTCAACACTTTGAAGTGCTGAATTGAATTGCTATTACTGAAATGTTACTGAAACGTTATGCCTCCTACAGCTGTATTACTCAATGCATTATATATAGGCATTAAAAAAACTGGATTACTCCAAATTTAAATATTGGTCATAAAAATCAGCAGTTTGTGTATTGTGACGTATTAACACAGCATGGCCCTAAACTTAAAAATAAAAATGTATTATGGTGCCCTTTAAGAATATTAATAATAATGATAATCATGTCATCGTCATTTCTGGATCTTTTGATTTAGCACAGGAAAGCACCACTCACATTCAACTAAAAATATATAAATAGGCCATGCTAAGCCACACGTGCTCTTCAAATGTGACTCAACTGTACATGAGTAATATTGTTTTCATATTTTGCTGCCATTATTCCCCAAGGAAATTACCTGGCAGCTCTTTTCACTGATAACATATTGTTGACTAAATGCCAAAAAGAGTCAGTAGTGTGTGCTGTGTGTACATGATGCAGACTGCAGAAATGTCATCAGTATTCTTACTGCACATTCACTGATGAGATGCACAATGACCCCAAACATATATGGACACTTAAGCTACACTTAAATATGTATAAATGTTTTTGCTTTAGATAACAAAATATAACAAAATAGTGACATCTGCAAACAAATGACGCTAGAGCTTTTCTCAGAACTTATTCCGGTTGTGCTATCTTTAAAACTAATGATGTTTGGTTTGAATTTTGTTTATATGATGCATTGACAATCATACATTTTTAAGTGCGGCTTAAGTGTCCAAAAGGTTGTTTTGTTTTGCTTAGTTTTTTTGTAGAAACACTGTATCACTGTAATTTCCTGATATTGAGGCGCCATCATTGTGATGCACTTGTTTTGATTACTATGATTAAATGGAGGAGATACATATTTCACAGAGAATGTTCTCATTCTTTGGCTCAACCACACTATCCATTACAACATGAATCTGTTCAGGAGTTTTTGGATGTGATCAAATGAGGTATGTGTTGAGGCGATGGGTGTCATTTTCTGCTGTGTCTGCAATGGTTGCTATAGTAATGTGGAATTCAACACATTTCACTTTGTTTCAAGTGAATTGACTTTTTTTTCTATAACAAGTGGATGCAAGCTGGCAGTATGAAGAGCTGTCATTCTGGAAATCTGTCCTGTGCTTATGAATATCAGAGTCTGCCGGCAGTGCAGAGACAGTGCAAGCTATAGAGGGTGTATGCTGTTTATTTGGCATTGCTCTGTGTACATACATATGTATGTGTATATACTTGCCTAACAAATCAACTACAGTCTAAAGGAATAGTTCACCCCAAAAACTAAATTTTAAAATTGACACCCTCAGGTCATCCAAGATGTAAATGGGTTTGTTTCTTCTTCAGAACAGATTTGGTGAAATCTAGCATAACATCACTTGCTCACCAATGGATCCTCTGAATGGGTGCCGTCAGAATGAGAGTCCAAACAGCTGATAAAAACATCACAATAATCCACAAGTAATCCATATGACTCCAGCCCGTCAATTAACATCTTGTGAAGCAAAAAGCTGCATGTTTGTATGAAACAAATTCATCTTTAAGGCTTTTTCATTTTAAACTGCTGCTTCTGGCCAAAATACAAGCCCAAAATAAAAAAACACACTTCTGTTGTCGTCTCACATTAAAATCCACCAACATACTGGAGACAGACTGGGGAAAGCAATGTTATTGATAGCCGGCAGCAACAGTTAAAGCAGCACTATGTAACTTTTTCTGTGTTAAAAATGTGCAAAATGTATATAATGAGCGAGTACATCATGAATTCATCTCCCAAACCGCGTTTTTGTCTTATTCTGAATCACTACGGTACACTTATAAAAGTACTTATATTTGGACTATTGTAGCCTGGTCTGGTCGTCACCTCTGCAGAGTAACACATACCTGCGTGAATCACCATAGACATAAACTTAAGAGAAGTAGCTCCGGTTGGAATGTTCTTCCGCGGGAATGTGTGCAGTTCTGTTTATTAACCGCTAGAGCGCCAAAAGTTACATAGTGATGCTTTAAGTTGAAGAAATAATGGTTTTGTTTCTTACAAACACAGCTTTTCGCTTCAAGTTGTTAATTGATGGACTGGAGTTGTGTTGATTACTTGTGGATTATCGTAATGTTTTTATCAGCTGTTTGGACTGACGGCACCCATTCACTGCAGAGGATTCATTGGCGAGCAAGTGATGCAATGCTAGAATCCTCCAAATTTCCTCTGATGAAGAAACAAACCCATCTAAATCTTAGATGCCCTGAGGGTGAGTAATATTCAGCAAATTTTACCATTCTTTTGGGTGAAACTTTCTTTAGATGCAAACAGAAACCTGTTTGAAAAAAAATGCAATAAATAATAACAACAATTATTGAAGTTGACCTTTAGGGGAACAAAATGAGTAAAGCCATTAAGAAATGTAAAAAAAAAATTGTGGATCAAGACTACTTCATTTGAATGGCAATGAATTCAATTCAGTGGCAATTTAGTAATAACTTTATTTTAAAGACTTCATTTTTTTGTATAGTCAAATTTTAGTCTTGCTTTATGATAGATGAGTGAAAGCTGCATCATAGGGAAAACTCCCACTGAATGAAGAAAGGTACATTTCATTGCCACAAAATGGCTTGTTTTAACTTTCATGTTACAAGTGCATTGTGCTGTAACTCTCCACATCAAACGGGACCATACTTAAATAGTGCACTCAATTTTTCACTTCAGTAATATGTAACTATCATGATGGAAGTAGATAACATGGCACAAACTATGTAAAGGAGAGGCCTGTCTCTTGCTGAAGTGAGTTTAGCATTTAATCATGTTTAAGGTCACGTTTGCACAGACAATTAAAAAATAAAACAGTTAGCATCATTCAAGAAGTGCTTTGAAATTTAACAGGTACATGTAAATAGTTTATATTAATGTCTCAACTTGAAAGCATTCAGATCGTCAAGCACTTCATATTTATTAAAAATAGTATTCTTAAAAATGTATGTTACACTTTCATCCAATGTTTTGTTCTCAGACTGACAGATCTCAGAACAACACCATGTGGGGCACTGCAGTATTTATGGCCAGTGAAAGAGCTTCTTTCATTCACTCCATCAAGAGTCTCTCTGCCTCTCCCAAAGCTCTCTCCATTTCCTCCACATCCAGTGTGAAAAATGCCCTCTCCTGCTGGAGCTTTTCCAGGTCCCTCATGATGTTCTGCACTTCCTACAAGCATTCAACAGAGGAGCAAACAGAGATTGACAATATCCTCATTGAACCCGTTTTAGGTCATGCCCTATTCCAGTAGTTTTGGAGAGGCACACTCAATAACATTTAGAAGGATTAGAACATTTCAAATTAATATTTTATCAGCTGTGGACCTGGCGTTATGATTAATTATACAGCCTCTAGCCCAGCAGAGCAGAATGTGTGTAATTTCATCCTCGTATAAATCAGTCTTAGTGAAACATTTGTATTAATGTCTGGTCAGTGCCGCAGGACATTCAAATCAGGATAAATAACCCAGTATTTTTGAATATTAAATAAAAAAAATACTGATACTCACCAGTAAATTTCCTGCATGCTCTTGTGCCGTCTCACCAAACAGTTTCAGCTCAGTCAGGAGATTATGATGTTTGAATCTAGTTTTTTTCTGCCGTTATATTTATTTAAAAGTTTTATTTAGAAATGGTCAGGAAAATAATAATTAATTGAGAGTCAATTTCCCTGACTCTGGTTTAACATTAGTCCTGCAATGAACAACACTGTCAGATGAGTCTCTAAAGGGAACGCATGTGCTATTAGACAGAATTCAGCTTCATTTGTGTTCAAGAATGGAGTCTAATACATCTTACTCTGCATGGTAACACAATAGTAATCAGACCATAAAAGCAAATATGTTGGTGTGACATGCATATGTCTATTGATGATTTTTAGTCTGTAACGCAAATTACATTATACTTTATCGGAGGATTGGATGGTCTATGGTGATAAACCCACAATGGAATTTGCATATATAGATATATAATATATATATATATAGGCTATATGCGACCTGGGCCACAAAACAGCAATAGGGTCACTGTTATATATATCTATATAATATATATATATATATTATATATATAATATATATATATATACACCACATACATACACGCCCCCACAATCGTAAATTTCTAATAATTGTGTTTTAATAACGAAACTATATATATTTTTAAAAGTATATAAATAAACAAATAATATAAAAAATATACACAAACACAGAAAAACGAATTGTTACCATAACTTCTTTCCTTTGTTCTTCTTTCTGTTGTGCTGTCTGGCCCAACTTTTCCCCTGAAACTGAATTTACGACGGTTTAGATTACACCTTAACAGAAAGTACTGCTCTTCTTCACGTGTCGATCTAACATAAAGTTACAATAAATCCTAACCTGGGTCAAGATTTTCTGCAACAAGGAGGACATGACAGTCTCGCAGCTGTTTTTGAATCTCCCGATTTTCTCCGTGGAGGTCTGTGCACCGCTGCTCCAGTCCAGTCACAGTTCCCTTAAGAAACATCAATGTATTTGACTCTATGGACTACAACATTCTAAAAAACACTGTGCACCATTTGATTATTTCTTCACATGTTGGTAAAAACCCAAATAAACGTATTTGAGCGAAACATTAGATGAATAATTAGTGTAATCACCTTAATTTCTTCAAGTTGTCTCTGCAGGTCTTCATTTGTTACAGTCAGGACTCTATTCTGCTCCCTTGTGTCATTGTGTTGCCCATATCTTGTGGCTGGCCTGAGAAAATCAAAGTACTATGCATTTACATTTCCAACTATACAGTAGTGTCATCCTGGTAGTATACTATACAGTAGTGCCATCCTGGTAGTATACTATACAGTAGTGTCATCCTGGTAGTATACTATACAGTAGTGTCATCCTGGTAGTATACTATACAGTAGTGTCATCCTGGTAGTATACTATACAGTAGTGTCATCCTGGTAGTATACTATACAGTAGTGCCATCCTGGTAGTATACTATACAGTAGTGTCATCCTGGTAGTATACTATACAGTAGTGCCATCCTGGTAGTATACTATACAGTAGTGTCATCCTGGTAGTATACTATACAGTAGTGTCATCCTGGTAGTATACTATACAGTAGTGTCTTCCTAGCAGTATAGATACATTTTAATTTGATCATATTTGATGTCACAAGTTGGTTACTTACACTTTCAGAGACCTGTGCTGGTTCTTCCTGAAAAAAATAATAATAAAATAAAACATGTTTTATTTCATATATAAGAATAGGTGTTTATGGTGAAGAAAATGTTTGCAGAACTTTTAACAAAGATGCCCACTTATTGTCAGTGTTGTTCTTGACATGTGCTGCTCTGGATGCCACACTGGGCTGTGCAGGAATCGCTGTGTCTTTTAGCTGAACTCTCTTCATGTCTGAATGCAGCTTTCTGGAGAAACAGAATTGCATTTACTGCTTTAAAGGGATAGTTCACCCAAAAATTCAAAAAAAATTCTGTCATCATTTACTCACCCTCAAGTAGTTTCAAACCCGTATGAATGTCTTTGTTCTGCCGAACACAAAGGAAGATATTCTGAAGAATGTGGGAAACAGAGCAGCTCCGGGGCACCATTGACTTCCATAGTATTTGTTTCCCCTACTATGGAAGTCAATGGTTGACCCAAAAACCGCAATGGTTCAAAACTTTCTTCAAAATATCTCCCTTTCTGTTCGGCAGAACAAATACATTTATACGGGTTTGGAACTACTTGACGGTGAGTAAACGATGACAGAATTTTCATTTTTGGGTGAACTATCCCTTTAATGTCTAAGAAAAATATTGATCGCGCAGATGAGAGAAAATTAGAATCTAAAACATTGCCTACCTAAATTACAGGAAGACAATTAACCTAACAATGTAGAGAAATTATGTTTCGTTGATCTCAGAATTCTTTTTTTTATTAGAATAGTATAAGGTCGTCATGTAAACTGCACATTTTTCTTTCCATAAATAAACGCAATGCGATTTTATTACTAAAAAAAATCTCACATCGTAAATCAACGGTAATTTAAATGGTTTTAAAACTAAGTTATGAATGTATAATAAACTTACCACACCTAGCTAATATGTAGATAACGTTTTAAAAGACCCAGCGCCATGAATTTTCAAAATAAACAACGTCATTTCCGCCTCCTTGCCAACTCCGGTTTAGACATATGAGATTTGTTTAAAACGTTGAAACGCAATGTATGTATATAAAATTATATATATATATGATATGGTTGGAAGATTTCTTAAATCGATAAGATATCCGAAAACGGTCGGCGAAAGAATGTGTTTTGTTTTGTTTTATTTAATTTAAATTGATTACAATTATCCTCCGCTCCATTAGAGGGCGCGAGAGGAGCGCGTCATCTCTGAAGTCACCGAGTGTGCGTGAGGAAGAGACGCGGCGGTTGAGTTCAAATTTTTCGAAGAAAAATACAAGCAGCGAGTGGAGGGAAATTACATTTAGGTATTGTGCTTTATTAATTTATTATTCAACTGCATATCTGTCTTTTATGAAAGTAAGACATGTTTTAGAGTCGAGAGCAGTTTGTTATCCTCAGTGTAATGCTGTTGTTATGAGCCTATGGATGTCTCGTCTGACAGTCAGATAAAGACAAACAGACACACTGAGTTAAACAAAGCACTTCTGAGAAAATACAGAAGTGTTACTATAATGTCGTATGTTTAGTGTAATTTTAACAAACCATCCTAAAGGGTTTATTTATTTTTAATTTCAAGTATAGTGTTTCTCACTTCTTTTTTTTTTTTTTTTGAATTTAGTGCATTATTATTCACGTGCATTGAAGATGGAGCAGCCGGATTTCGGGTAAGTTAAGTTGTCTTATCTGTAATGTTATCTGTAATTTTTCCGACAAGCTGCTTTGGATGAATAATGCGGTCTTGCACTTATTGATTCTGTATACATGATTTGAGTCGATCTGCGCATGCTCATGTTCAAGTGTTCTTTGATGTGTTTTACTCTAACGTTACTTAGCGTCTTAAATTGAAGACTCAGTTAAAGTTTTGATTCACCAATAATCCATTTCCATTTGCGGTGCTTAAATGCAAATGTCAGAACTATTGTGTTTATGTCCTCGCCCCTAAAACAAGTCTAATATTTTAGCATCTAATATTTGTTAAGGCTTCAGTAGTGTTCTGTCACATCGTGATCAGATCGCTTGTAATCAGCTTTTATTATAATATTATAAGCCACTGACTGTTGCAAGTTGTGGAAATAAACTCTTAATGGGCCTTTCTTTTATATTGTAATTACTTTTATAATGATTGTGTAAATGCTTATATATATGTAAATAAGCATACATAAGAATAGATTTATGTTTTGGGTTGATAATTGAATTAGTTAATGTTATGTATTAACATAATGCAAAAAAAAAAAACTATTTGAGCTTGCAAAGTTACTTTAGATGTTCTTCATTTGCATTCGATAAAATCAGGAATAAATATAACTGTTCATGTTTAATAAGTAAATGGTTTTCTTTCCAGGTAAATTCCATAATATTTTATCAAAAAACAACTTGTATGACTAATCTTTGCCACTTTTTCCCAGTAATGACGCAGGAAAATCTTCAAGAAGAAGACTTTCTTCGGTATGTATCATGATAGGTGATTAGGTTTGATAGGTGTCTCACTTGTATTCACTCTGTTGCAGTCTGCAAGAAGTGTTGAGCCCTTTCCTCTTAATTTTATTAAATTTCTAAATGTCCCAAAACATGAAATGGATCCTCTTGATTGTCCCCTGACAGATTTTAAAAGCTCCTCGAACATCTATGAAAGTACATGGGGCTGAGCAAGAGGAACAAAAGGTGATTAAGTTACTGAATGTTTTTGAATATAATTAATAATATAATAATTTCTTTTTTTAATGTCTTTTTCTATTTATGCAGGAGGAAATTGTTAAGCCTGTTGAGAAGAAGAGAAATTCACGAAGAGTGAGTTTTGCCACCACAAATAATGTTCGAGTCTTTAAAAAGTAAGTGCAATGATGTCGACCCACGGATTGGAAGATACAAACATAAATTACATGTAAAAAATAATTCATTTACGATGTTTAAAATTTTGCAGTGATGCAAAGAGTGAATCTCTTGTTCTGGCTTCCATACAAAACACAAATGTTGGTGAGCAATTTATTTATTTTTAACATTTTACCTGAAGTAGTTTGTGCTTCATGGTTAAGGATTATATGAACCAGTTCTGTCAAATTAAAAGCATTAAATATTTCCTGTTGCGTATATATAAAACATTTACACACTAATTTACTTCATTGTGTTTTGTTAAATTCAGCAGGAGATAGACCAAATGAAAAGTAAGTAATGGCTTATATTTTTTCATTTGTTTTCTGACTGACATGCTGTTCAATTTGAACATGTTTAGCCACTTTTCCACTGTTGAGCCAAACTGTTTTCTTTGCTTAACCATTTCATTCTGTGCCCAATCACTTGCAGCCAGTACAGCTATTGTTTCATTTTCCTCTGCGGGGCTGGTAACATGTGACCAACATCGTTTATGAAAACCTGTAACTTTCTTTTTTCATCTAATGACAGGATTCTGCATTTTGTAGATGAGGGAAGTCACCAAATCAAAGGTAATGTTTTCAGGGAAAAATTTCAAATATTGTTGACCAATTGAGACATTGTTCTCCAATCTTTTTTTTTTACAGTGCAAGTGGTTTTATTCAAAAATAGGATTGTGTTGACTTAAAGGGGTCATATAATGCTTTTTTAAAGATCATTATTTGGTGTAACAGAATATGTTGACATGCTTTAATGTTCAAAAAACACATTCTTTTTCACATACTGTACATTATTGTAAGTCCTCTACGCCCCGCCTCTCTCAAACACGTAGTTTTCAAAAAAGCCCCCTCCTTTGACAATCACAGTCTCCTCTGATTGGCCAGCTGACCCAGTGCAATTGTGATTGGCCGAACACCGCAAGCACTCGTCGGAAATGTAAAATCCCTTACCATAATCGCAGCTTCAGCTCTCAAAGTAAATATCAAGACAGTTAATAACGTCGTTAGTTTTACCATCAGTTCAAGCCCGAAAGGGGAGCAAACACCGTAATGACGCAGTACACAAGCCGCGGTTAAGACAGCTGACTCTACTGTGATGTGACGCTGTCTCTCTCTCTCACTCTCTCTCTCTCGCTCGCGTGCACACACACACACAATGCGCAAAACTCCGCATTTGAACAGTCAATAGCAAAATAACAAAACATACTTACAGTAGCTGATTCAATACAAGCACCAGATTGTCATAGCAAAGTCAGAATTACCTCCTCTCCTAGGTTCACGAAACGGTCGTCCATAAAATGCATTGCTGTTCTGTTGTAAGTAATCTTAAAGATTCCTAAATGCATCTACTTTCGGGAAGGCCAAATAAAGTGCTTTTGCTTTCGCCTAGAAACACACAGCGTCTCCCTGACATGGCTGCATCAACACTAACTGCGGTTACTGAAACCACGCCTTCTTTCTTTGCGTGCGCATTATGCAAATATTCCCACATAGTGACCTAGATATGTGGGGCGTGTTAGAACGAGACATTTTAGGTAGGCGTAGTTGACTCTTAACTTTTATAAAAATATCTCTTTGGTTTTGAGACTTTAGTCTTTGCAACTTCAGGGATCTTATCTATGAACAATCAGCCTTTTATGAACACTCCAAAGAGAAAGGAGAACTGAAATCGCATCATATGACCCCTTTAATTGTATAAAGGTTTTTCACTGTAACAGAATCTACTGATCTTATGCATGTATTTCATGCTTCCTGCAAATTATTTTCATAATCAGACAGTGAACCACTAAACCTTTTCATATTTTTCAGGCCTGGAAACTTTGTTGAACACTCCTCTTTATTTGACCCAGCATAATGTAAGTACTAATCTAAGGCCAGATCATCAAAAATATTATGAATTTCAGGCGTCTGCTGTTTATGACATCCTTGATTAAAGTAACTATATGCTGCCACGACATTCAGTTTGGAGTGTGTGAATGTACAATGCTTGATTGTCAATAACTACTTCTGAGTTTTTGTATTTGTGTCTTTGATACACACCTTGTTTTGACATGCACTTATGATTACTTTGACCTTTCTCTCTCAAATTGTAGGAGAATTTCTTCTCAGATCCAGTCTTGCAGGATGACTGTGTGGATAGAACAATGCTGCTTGGAGAGGATACTGGATACATGGATATTACTCGCAGTCACACAGTCACAATTGATAAGGATTATGAAATTGAAGAAGAGACAAACTCAGATTTCAGCATCAACATGCCTCAGATGGTCCGTGGTGATCTGAATGTTGCAAATCAGAAGGGTTTGCCACATGAAGCAAAAGCAGAGAGGAAAAATGCTGCAAATGACTCAGACTTCAGTGCTTTTCTCGCCAGTTTGAGCTTACCCACTGTAAACACCATTAAGCCCCGAAATTCAGAAAATGAGCTTGGTAATATCTTCTGTTCAACCAATACAAGCACCGAAATTGATAAGGAGAATCAAGTACCATCTTTTTTAATGAAACAACATCCAGGTGACAAGGGTGACCCACAACAACCGCGGGGACTACAACGTAGACGTTCTCGTGTTGCACTTGTTGAAGACGATGTAGAGGCAACCAAGAGTCACACTGTTGTAAATTGTACACCCTCTGTTATTGAAAATCAAGAAAGTGTTGCATTCATGAAATCTGCCTTTTCAAACATTCCGGATGACATGGAGCTCACTTTGAGCCAGACTGCGGCAATCAACGTTAAAGTTACAGAAAATATCACTCGCAATGTCCAGGCTGCTCTGGATCACAACAGATCCCATCATTTCTCTGAAGATGACAATGCAATGGAGATGACGGGGACATTTGATGTATCTGTTCGAGAAAAAGACCACATAATGAGTATGAAGGAGCAAGCTCAGCCTTCAGTTCCCACAATAAGAAGGATGTGCTCCGTCAATGTAATTGGAAATGGAGAGACAACAGTTCAAAATAAAGCTGGTTATTTTCAGAGCAATCTCTCAATAGCCCAAGCTGGTAATTCGGATGATATGGAAATGACGGGAACATTTAATGTATCTGTTAAAGAAAAAGACTGCACAATGAGTATGAAGGATCAAGCTCAATCTCCAATTCCCAAAGTAAGAAGGATGTCCTCCTTAAATGTGATGGGAAATGCAGAGACAACAGATCAAAATAAAGCTGGTTATTTTCAGAGCAATGTCTCAATAGCCCAAGCTGGTAATTCGGATGATATGGAGATGACTGGGGCTTTAGATATATCTATTCAAGAAAAAGAGGAAGCTCTGTTTCCCAAAGTGAGCAGGATGTCCACTTTTGATTCTTTTGGAAATAAAGAAAAAGTGGATCGAAACAAATCTAGCAACAACTTTATAGCTCCAACTGCTAATTCTGACGATATGGAGATGACACAGTGTAAGACTATTGTTCTCGAGGACAAACCATCAAGTGGAAACAAGCCATTCAGCAACTCAAGGACGAGCTTGCCTCTTGTACCTTTATCCAGAACTGTTAGAGAAGATGAGCATACAACAGGCTTGAAGGAGGAAGCTCTGCATCCAATTCCCAGCATAAGCAAGATGCTCTGCTTTGATTTAGTTGGGAATGGAGTGATAATGGATCAAAACAAATCAGGCCACCTCCCGATAGCCCAAACTGCAAATTCTGATGAGATGGAGATGACAAAGTGTCAAACTATTTTTCTCGAGGCCAAGCAGGTCAATGGAGACAACCCTTTAAGCAACTCAAGGAAGAATTGGCCCCATACGTCGGTATATGGAACTGAAGGCAGTGATGGGATGGACATGACTCAAGCATTCACAGGGCATATAATGCTAAACGCTCTTTCAGCCTCCAAGAAGGAAAGAGGTGAAAGCATTCTGATACCTGCTACAACTACATCAGCTCAACATAATGAGAGTGACTGTATGGACTTGACATGCCAACCATGTACTTTTGATGGGATTTCTCCCCCAGGTCCTGATGAAATGGAATTGACTAGATGCACCACTATTAACATTGACTCAAACTGCACCTGGTTAGGGAGTGCTGTGAATATCACAGGTACAAGAAGAGTGCCATCCTCTGCTAATCAAACAATTACTGTGGTTGAACCTATGGAGATGACGGAGGTACATATGGCACCAGTCAGTGTGCAAAAGCATAAAGCTTTTATGACTCGAAGAAAGTCCGGAGCGAAAATGATGTCCTTGATGTGTGATCCTGAAAACACTGAAGCTGATAAAAGCCAGACTGATTTCTCCAACCCTGATTATATGGACATGACACAATGTCAGACTGTTGTGCTTGAGGCTGAAAACTGCAAGAGGACCAGACCATTCAGTAACTCGAGGAAGAGTTTGAACCTTTTATATACATCCTCCAGTCCTGATGTTGACGGTATGGAGATAACCCAGGCACTCACCGGCAATATCGTTTTAAACAGCTTTGTATCCAATGAGGAAAGTAATCGTGAGAGAAAGCTGTTGCCTCCAGCACAAAGTTGTCAAATGCAGGATGAGTCTGACTGCATGGAAATGACATGTCAAGCCAGTGCATCAAATCTAGCTATTCCCTGTGTTGATGATGAAATGGAACTAACAGGATGCAACACGATTGCATTTGACTCAAAAAGCACACTGGCAGAAAGTGCTATAGAGATCAAAGCAAATGTAAGTGCACTTTGGGCATCAACATCTGTTTCTAGATGCACAGTGTCAAGTGAAGAACAAAATGAGGTGAGTGAAGCTGCCAAGTGTGCTATTAACCATGTCTTACCCTCAAGACATGTTTTTGATCTTGATGGCAAAAACCTTAAATGCAACAACACCGAGACAACATTCTATGGTGCAGCTAACATGCAAGTGGACAGAAATTGCGAAATGGTGCATCTAAACGATGTGATGACGACTGATGAAGACAGTAACATGCAGGTTACAAATGTCCTTACAATGCCCATTGAAACTGAGAAAAGTGTTTTATTTAATGAAAAAAAAGAAGCAAATATAAAGACTTTCTGTGGCTCTACAAATAAAGAGGTGGGTCAAGCACTTTGGCCTAACAAGGAACAAAGTACAAGCTCAATCCAACTTGAAGGTTCCTCCTCAAATCAGCCTGTAGTTGATTCCTTTATTAAAGAAGAGCTGCAACATGCAAAAGCAAGACGGAGAAGTCTAGCAGACTTTCAAATGGAGCTTCACAACATGTCACAACGTATCCAGGAAAAGCAAAAAGTGATGATGGGAAGCACAACTGCACCTCTGGCTTCTTGTTCCCTCCCAGAGACTTCCCTTAAAGAACAGTGTGAAATGGAAATTTCCAATGAGCCAACTTCAAATGTCACGCCTAACGTCAAGCAGCAAAATAAGTCCGTTCAAAATGAGAAGACCACACCTTTTAGTCTTAAAAAGAATGCATTCTCATCAAGGTTGTCATTGGGTGGTATTGTACCAAAACTACCGAAACGAGCTACAACTGTAACTCCTAGCAAAACTGTGACCATAAGTACTAATGATTTACAATGTCTCCAACTAGAGAAACATTTCGACGTTGTTGAACAAAATAGCAACTGCAGAGCAGTTAATATTAATGAGGAAGAGTTCCCTGAAATGAGCAGCGAAGAAGACTTGTCAGGGAGTCTTGAAAATTGGCCAATTAACAAGCAAGATGAACTGGATGGTTCTTTGGTTATCCCTAAAAATGAAGAGCCTCTTGAGGATGATGTCTTTGAGTCGGGCACAAGCAGAAGTCCATGTTTTAAAAGGCCGCATCCAGAGGAAGACCCTATTACTGCAGAACAAACTAAGAAAGCTTACATTTCTGACATGGTGGGCACAAAATGTTGTTAATTTTCACTTTAATACTTTGTTTGCTTGGTATTTCCTGCTACATACTTAGAGGTTGTTCTGTAATAAAGTGTTAAGCTTGGGCTCCATTGTCGTGCACTATTATGCTAATGCCTGAGATTTTGTCTCCTCAGGGCCTTGAGTGCCATGAAGCTGTTGTACAGTGGGAAGGTAATTTTACAAGCCATGCCGCTCAGAATCCCAAGGCAAAGACGATTGAAGATACAGGAGTGTCTGAATCCAGTGAGTTATTTGTGTCAGTTCTCAGACACAGTGAAATGTTTATGCACTTTGCAAAACCATTAAGAAGGTTTTTAATGTTGTTTGTGTATAACGAAAATGTGATCTGCTTTACAGCTCTCAGATACTCACAGTTTGACTCTCATATGGATGGGATGCTAGGTCACGTATTTGATTTCAACAAGGTAGCAATATTTACACACACTCATATTGTCTTCCATGTTTAAAAGGATTTTAAATAACATGTTTTGCATGGGAAAGCACTATTTATGCAAATATAAAAGTATAGTTGGTTATCTCATACTTTTATTTCCAGAAACTTGAGGACGGAAGCATCACAGTAAATGAGTTCTTAAGCCACTTTGGTATCAACTTCGTCATCCACAGATCTAGACCAAGTGCTCTTCCTGACAGTGTAAGTGGTCTGGCTTTCTCTTGCTCTCTTTGTGAACATAATATATGATGGTTGTAACACGTCTTTCTTGTTTCAGTGTAGAACTGGAGAGACACGCACCATGGAGGATTTGCTCAAAGAGAAATACATGTACCATCCCAAGCAGAGAGTATATGAGCAAGACTTTAAGAATCTCACAGAGATAGTAGAGAGGTACATGCTGTGTCTTTGATAATGCTTTAAAACACTGAAGGTGTGTGTGTGTTTAATTGACCAATTTTATATATATATTTTTTAAACCTAATTTCCTCATAGACTTAAAGAACAGATGCCTGAACAAGAGAAATCACTGGGCTGCATCAATGGAGCCCTTCAGCAAGAGATTTGTACTCTCTCTGAAGAGCAAGTATGTTCTTTTCATAGTCAATCCTGGGTCATCTTTTGTTAAATCGTTAAAATCATACCTTTATATTGTTCATCTTTGAGATTAAACCTACATGCTTGTTTGTTTTCCTCAGTTAAAAAGCTTTGGCTCCAAGTTGAAAGAGCGAAGAGTTTACTTTGGAAAGAGAAGCAAAGCACTTTCTCATGAAATGAAAGGAGTCTTGTACTCGGAGCTCATAAAAACAACACAGGCAAGAGAATTTTGTTTATTTTGTTAAATAATTTCTCCAAAAAAAAGTCAAATTACTCTTTAATCTAAAAATTTTTGTTTGTCATCCGAATTTCCTGATTTGAGAAATTCTGATACATAGACCCTAGGAACTTGATTGATTGAGCACACTTTTATTTCTTTTGTACAGATTTTTTGTTTAAAACAGGAATTAAGTAGGGCAAAATGAAGGACACAATCTTTTTAATTAATAAAAAAGAAATAGCTCTTAGTCTGCTGTTACATCACAGCCATGAACTTGATTTACAGCTTCTAGTAATTGATTGGACATAATGAGTAAGTGCAAGATCATCAGTCATCAGTATTTTTAGTCTGTTTTCCCAGAAGAGAAGTTTGTCATTTTTGGATCTGTTTATCTGCGAAATGTTTTTTGTTTTTTTGGGAGATAACTTTTTATTAACTTTTAATTTTGTTAAAGTAGTGAAGTAACCTATAAACAGCCTCCGTGCAAACCAACACTGACTAAAAGTCTTAACTACTGTGTATCTGTATTTTCCCCCCAATACATTTAGGATGCAAAACTGAGCCTGATATCTAAAATCAAAGAGACCGACGAAATGATTGAAGACTTGGATGGATGCATTAATGATTTAGAAACTGGTATGGATTTTCTTCTCGTCTCTGTTTCATGTTTGAATGTGTAGAACTACATAAAAAAGTAAAGTACTGCATCATCATATGTGACCCTGGACCACAAAATCAGTCATCAATTTTTCAAAATTGAGATTTGTACATCATCTACTATACTGAATAAAATAAGCTTTCCATTGATGTATGGATGTATGTATTTGTTAGGATAGGACAATATTTAGCTGAGATACAACTATTTGAGAATCTGAGGGTGCAAAAAAAATCTAAATATTGAGAAAATCGCCTTTAAAGTTGTCCAAATTAAGTTCTTAGCAATGCATATTACTAATCAAAAATTACGTTTTAATATATTTATGGTAGGAAATTTACAAAATATCTTCATAGAACATGATCTTTACTTAATATCCCTAATGATTTTTGGCATAAAAGAAAAATCGATAATTTTGACCCATGCAATGTATTTTTGGCTATTGCTACAAATATACCCCAGCGACTTAAGACTGTTTTGTGGTCCAGGGTCACATATACTAATACCTGCAGGTAAATAACTCACTGCTTCTTCTATACTAGAACTTGCATCTGTAGAGGCCATGATTATGGGAGATCATCTTGATGCTCCTCGAACCAGACCAGCCTTAAAAGCCCAGGAAGAGGGTAAGTGTGCTTCTATATTATAGAATTTTATAGCTTTATGAAGCGAGTAAGGAAGATGTAATGGTTTGTCTGTGTTTTTCCTCTCTACTAATAGATTTACATAGGCTTAATTCAGCTGTCACTAAGAAGGAGAGGTACTCATTCTTCTATCAACATTGTAGGATATGTTCAAGATTTTTTTTGCTGAATGTTATAATTCTGAACTTTTTAGGGAAATCAGTGAGCTGGAGATTCAGCTGAGGACTTTGGAGAGCCAACAGGAGAAGTTGCAAGGGGAATCCAGTAGCCTTAAGAGTCATCTTGCAACCTTGAACAGGTTTTGTTTTTCCCTTAGTTTAAAACCCATTGCAGCAGCTCTTTTTCACCCTGACTACACTGCAAATGCAGCACACTAGTGACAATAACAAAACTCCACTAAAAGAGCAGCAAACAATGCAACATTGCTCGCTCGCTATGAGGACAGCTCTGTTAATTATAATCACTTGTTTGCTAGCTTTTCTAGCACTGTTGACAAGCTAACAGAAATGTGACTTCCATACTTAACCTATATGGTTTGCTAATTTTCGCTAAATACTAGACGTTGGGTTCAGTATGTTGAATATTATTGTTATTATTATTATATTACTGCTTTGCCTAGCCTTTATATTTTATATGTAAATATATATATATATATATATTGTGCTGAAGGTGTGATGATTTGTCTTTTAGTTTGAACGAGTGGCGTCTTGATGCGATAGATGAGAGGGGGGCTTTGTTTACCTTCCTTCACAAAACTGTGCATCTGCAGGTGAACCTGCAAACACCTGCTGGTGAGTTGATTATCGCTTTATAATTACTCTTAATGGTTCTTCATCATTATTGTCACATATAACATTAGCTTCAAATAATCTCTTGTCTGTTAGGAAAAGAATGGATGACTGAGGATGTGGAGCGAAATATAGATGTAAGCTTCCAGTTGCACCTGGATGGTAAGTGAACAATAAATTAATTTTTATCTTTTCTTTTACTTATTTATGTATTTAAATGTGTAAAATCCACTTCTTTTTTTTTAAGTGGAAAAATCTCAGTGTCATGCAAGCACGGTTCACAAGTTACTTGCACTACACTCTCAGTCTCAAACTCGATGGATACAGAGGTACCCAACAACCCGACATATACCAGAGGTAAGCAAACATTCATGTTTAACTGAAATCATAAGTGTCTTTAATATTAGAGATTATTATTTTGCTACAAAGATGTGTACATGTTTTAGAAGATCCAGTCTGAATAATGTATGATAGGAAAATGAGAAGTCTCAATGTTGTTGGATCATTTCTCAACAGCTGCTTCATGACATCAGTTTGGTGGTGGGTCGACTCAGGCTTTTGGGTGAGGAGATTCACCGGCTGAAGAAGTGGGGAGGATTGAAGCTTCGCATCCTGAAGATCACCTGTACAGACACACGGTATGTTACACTTTTTACTTGCTTTTATTCATGCATTCTTCCTTGGCATATTGAGCCTTGGTGCTTGTGTGGGTGACACACATTCAAATTGTGACATTTCCTTAATCCCTAAATCTCTAAAAGACCAAAAACAATTGAAACATTTGTGCCAACTTGAAGCCTGCTTTTATAAGAATTTGTAACAATAATGACATGTTAATGAAACTGTAAGCATCTGTTTTTGTTTTTGCTCTTTCAGAGTCCATATCGTCTTCTCAAGTCTGAAAGCGTTTGAAAAGTTTGAGTTAAGTCTGATGGTCACTCCAGACTATCCCTTTGGGCCACTTCACATACAGGACTTCAAAAAACACATGGGGAATACAAGGTTTGAAAGCAATTAACATTTTTAGATCACAAGTTTAAATGTTGTTATCTGGCATTGTGAGTGAAGATAACATCACCTCCATTAGACAAGATTGTTATTAGAAAGAAATATTGTGAAGTCTCTAGTCTAGGCAGCGTTTAGAGAAACACAACAGCTTTCCACATCTAATCGTTCAAAGAAAATGTGTCAAGTACAAAATATTAAAGTAATATTAATTGTAACTCAGTCTTTTTGACAGAAAAGGTGTTTATGACTAAAGTACTTTATAGCAAAAAGATTCCTTTCTATCACAAACCAATTTTCACTTTTATACTGTAGACGAGATACAATTCTCATTGGTGCTGAGAGTGGCAAAATGTTGAATAAATCAGAAGCATTTCTCGCAAGATCATTCATCAACATGCAGTCCATAGTACATGGAAATGGAAATATCACCAACAGCTACAATAATGTTCACTTCAGTGTTTTGCGCTTGCTGTCTTCTGTAGGTTGAGTCAAATTGAAGACATCATATCATCAGTCAAACCAGCCAAGAATTATCTGACAAAAGTCCTCAAGAAGATCCACGATGACCTTCTATGCTAGGATCTCAGGCCTTGTTTACTCAGTTTTTTTTTGTATTTTTTTCAGTCTTTTAAATGTTTGTATATATTGATTTTTGTATGATCAAAAATAATAATAATAATTAAAAATGTAGCCACAAACCACACCGAGTTTGCTGGCATTCTTTACATTTCTTGACCTGTTATGACTGGATTCTTATCTGTTGTTCAGTCATGAATCCAACTATTGGAGTATGATATAACAGCCTAAGATGCTACTACTGATGATAATCTATAAAAATATGAAGAATGCAGGTAATCTTGGTTATTGGAGTGAATGATGGGAGTGATGCTCTTTGGTCCCCATTTGTGCTCTCCTTGATATGGATGTTCATTATGGTTTGAGTTAGAAACGGAAATTTGTGAATAGTGCAATCAGTGTTGGGAAAGTTGCTCCATTTAAAATGACAAATTTAATCTTCTGTTTCACTCAGATTTCACAATACACAAGAAAATCATTCTCGTAAGTAACATAAATGAGCCAGAAACTAATCTGTTTACTAGAATTTCAGATAAGTAAATTAAATCACTGTAACATGTTATTCCCAACACTGGTGGCAACAAACTGCAACTGTTCATGGTATGTCATCTTTCAAAAGGCTAGTTTGGCCTCAAGCCCAACCAGCAATCTCCTACATATATGTGAACAGAAGAATGATTTGTATTGTGTAGCGCTAATTGTTACGGTCAGCTAGCTGTCAGGTAATCAAGATTTAATGCCATGACAACACAGGAGAAGATTTTAGGAATGGTGCTGGCCTTTGACAAGACTTGTACAGCATGAAGATAAATGGATGGCCTCTGTTGATCCCAGAGAGGAAATTTTGTGCAGCATAGAATGCGCAAAAACTCTGACAGTTAAGGAATGTTCCTGCAAGGCAGCCTGATAACAGTTATTAATAACAATAATATTAAATGCAAAAAGACTTCAAATGGTTTACCCCAGAATGAAAATATGCTCACCCTCAGGCCATCCAACATGTAAATGAGTTTGATTCTTCATGGGAAGAGATTTGGAGAAATTTGGCGTTGCATCACTTGCTCACCAATGCATTCTCTGCAGTGAGTTGGTGCCATCAGTATGAGAGTCCAAACAGAAGATAAAAACGCAATAATCCTCAAGTAATCCACACAATTTAGTCCATCAGTTAACGTCTTGTGAGATGAAAGGCTGCATGTTTATAAGAAACTAATTTTCTTCAAGGCATTTTTATCTTTAATCTGTTGTTTTCAGCCCAAGTCCATAATCCATAATAACACTTCCTCCAATGAAAAAGTCCATCCTCTGTTGTCCTCTCACATCAAAATCCACCCGCATTTGTTTAGAACTATTTTGGACTGTTTTCAGTTGTAAACAGCGATTGACCTGTGCACATTTCTCTCCAGGTTCAAGCAATGTTATGGACTGGTATTTTAGCTGGGAGCAATGGTTTAAAGTTAAAAAAGCCTAAATGATGGATTTGTTTCTTACAAGCACGCAGCTTTTCACTTTGCAAGAAGTTACGTGATGTACTGGAGTCTTGTGGATTATTGTGATGTTTTTATCAGTTGTTTGGGACACTCATTCTGACGGCACCCATTCACAGCAAAGGATCCATTGGTGAGCAAGTGATTTAATGCTAGATTTATCCAAATCTGTTCTGATGAAGAAACAAACTCATCTACATCTTGAGTGGTCTGAGGGTGGGCTATTCCTTTAAGAGTATATTGTATGTGTGCAATGTTATTACTGACCATGTTTGCAGAATCCTCTTTATGAAGCAAGACTTTTCAACAATGAAAACCAACATGCAGACTTTGACTGGCAGTTGTTCCATATTATTTGCTTGGGTACAAGTAAGAATGATGGATTCCTGACTCCTTGTGTAGGTAACTTTATATAATACCCCGTCTATATTTGTCTTCACTATAAGATGCAACCAAAGTTAACCTAGAGTAGAGAGCAGAAAATAACCTATGAAGCAAAGAAATAGATGTCCATTTGCATAGCATGTTGAGGCTCTAAAGCGGTGAGCGAGTTGCAAAAAAACTCAAATTGCAATCAGCAGCCCTGCTTCAGTGATCTTTAATTACTGTGTCCATGTCATTTGTCCCACAGCATTAGTGTGATTTTATAGCACTGAAACTATCAGCTCTCTGATCATGATGCTATCTGGACACAGTCCAGGAAATGGAGAATGAAGAGGAATCTAGTTGGCTGTGGCTGACATGGATGGTGCTTATTACCACGTCACAGCTGACACCATTCTGTGATTTACATCATAAAAGAATGTCCTCTGCAATTACAGAGATGTTAATAAATGCACTTGACCTAACAGGGCACGGTAGACTGTATTTAAGGGCTTGTATTTAGATGAAATGCTACCAGCAAACATTTTTGCTTTTGCATTGTTGCATATTTCTTCATTTAACAGTATAGAGGGTCTTATAGAAAGACTGCAAAACTTTGATTCACCCCCAAATGCATCCAATATTCTTTTTTTTAAATTTTTTTTTTGATTATGAATGTGCTTTTAGACTGTTTGCAAACACACCAATGAATTTCAAAAGCAGAGATCTTTACGAATGTTTTTAGTATTAGGCTTTTATATGCATGCACTCTACTTGTTTGCCAGGTTTTAGGCTCAAATATTGATATTGTGATTTTATTTTGATGCAATGCCCGCAGACTGGGTTTATTGAAAGATGTGCTGTTGCAGGTATCCAGTATATTAATCCAATTTTTATCAGTTTGATCAGGCTACTTAAAACCTATCCTGTGGATGTCAAAACATGTTTACCGTCTTAGAGATATATTGCTCTTATGTTAATGAATCTGTGTTTGGTGCTTTTTAGCCTCTTTCATAAGCAGGCAGCAGATTGTTTTTGTTTATTTCATTTATTCTTTCTCTGAAAAGACCTTCAGAAGACAAATAATCCCAAAGACATACGAGCCAGACAAGCTTTTTTGGAAATTCCATTAACTGAGTCACAAAGTACACTGGTATAAAGCTTTATTTCCCCTTGATCAAATATTTTACTGATATCATGCCAGAGAATTCTATTTACTTGTTTACACTCCCCATGCCATTACAATAATCAAGCTGAATTGAATTTTACTTACATTTCTGAAATGCTCTTGGCATCTCACTAGATGAAACCCAGAGTGATTTTTTTAGGTGAGACCGTTCCCATATGGATGCACATATTGATGAGTCTACACTTTGTATATTGAAAAATACCTCCCAAAGTGTTTTTATGCAGCATTATAGCTTGATGCAGGTTTCTGGCCTTATTATGCGTAATTGGTCAGTGAATGTTATTTCAAAGGAAAAAGGTTGTCTTAATGTTTGTGAAAATATAATAAATTGCTCAGCATGTGAAAAAAAACAATCCATTACCTAAGCCACACGAGCAGGAAAAATAATGTAAACTGAATGTTTACTGACAAATTCTTGTTGTTTTGCAAGTGTGTGTGTGTTCTTGTATATATAATTTAGAGGACACAAATGCATATAATGACATAGGTACTACAACGTAAACATGGTTTATAAGGACACTTCCTGTGTCCCCTTAAACCAAATGGCTTAAAAACATAGTAAACTGTGTTTTGTGTGTGTGTGTGTGTGTGAAGGGTAGGGTTAGGGTAAGGGGATAGAAAATACAGTTTGTACAGTATAAAAACCTTCTGCTGAACACAAAGGAAGGCATTTAGAAGAATGTTGATAAACCAAGCAGTTACTGGTAGACATTGTCTTCCATAGTATGGGGAAAAGTGGCTACCAGCAACTGTTTGGTTACCTACATTCTTCAAAACATCTTCATTTGTGTTCCACAAAAAGAAAGAAATTCATACATGTTTGGAACAACGTGAGGATGACAAGAATTTTCATTTTTGGGTGAACTATCCCTTTAAAGGTGCCATAGAATGGAAAACTGTATTTACCTTGGCATAGTTGAATAATAACAGTTCTGTACATGGAAATGACATACCGTGAGCCTCAAACAACATTGTTTCCTCCGTCTTATGTAAATCTTGTGCAAGCAAAAGACCACTGAAAAATAGGCTAATCAGAACATAACACTGACTGTGACGTTACAGTCGGGATCACTTAATAGTTACGCCCCCAACATTTGCATATACCCGCCCATGTTGTATTCCAGCCGCCAGCCGAATCATCAGAAGTTCTGCAGGTATTGTGAAGAGACAAGCGAGGATAATAGCAAAAACAGCAGATCATGGAAATAAATGTTATGTTCCAGGCTGTGCAGGGATGGGTTGGAGTCTGTATTCAGAAAGGCATGGAAAAAAATACTATGCGTTCTAATAACGCGAGCCACTTAAGGGACATGGTTAGCAGCATGCTAGCGGTAGCCTGTTACATTACAATATATAGGATTTCACTTACCACATAAACAGAGTAAAGAGAGATGACTGATAGAATGATTGCAAATGATTTGCAGATCCTGAGGACCACTGACAAACATCTAATCTTGTCAAATGTGTGGTAAGTACTGCCGCTGTAGTTTACACAGAGCACGTGCGATCGCAAATCTCGAAAGTGAAAGTAAAAAGCGATCATGCATTCGAATGCAGTTTCAATGCCCCGCATATATCAATAGCGGCTCCCTGATGCCCGCATTTTATATACAGTATAATTACCCAACGATATAACTGCGAGAGACAGTATTGAAATATATATTTTCCCTGTGTTTCCTTCCTGCTGTGTGAGCTACTGAAATGAGCTGCACTGTGAAACAGCCAATCAGAGCAGAGTTCAACATTGAGCTGCACTGTGAAACAGCCAATCAGAGCAGAGCTCAACATTATTATTCATGACCCTTTTTATTCTAGGGACAAATCCTAGGGTTGTAAATGGACATGTAAACCCGTTTTTTTGGACCTTACCTAAGCCACATACCTTCTATGTAGATATCGGAGAACAAGTTAAAATATTGTATCAATGCATTCTATGGCACCTTTAATAATTGAGCATAAAATCAGCATATTAGAATGCTTTCAGAAGGAGCATGTAACACTGAAGAATGGAGTAATTTAAAATATATTCAAAAAGAAAACAGAATTTAAAAAGTAATAATGTTTCGCTATATTACAGTTTTAACTTTGTTGTTGGACTGTACAGTCTTTATAAAATGAAGGTCTTGGAAAGAGTGGAGTCTGGCCTGGTAACTAAAGATACTAAGAGTCAAACCCTACAGGGAGCAATCAACGAGCTATAACCATTGAGCCTTTGGGCAAGACACTTAACCCCAGATTGCTCCAGAGGGACTGTCGCTATAATAAGTGTACTGTAAGTCACGCTCGATAAAATTGTGAACTTGAGTTTTCCTCCAAGAGCGTTTATTTGTCATTTGTTGTCAAATGGCATGGTGACCAATCCTTTGCCGTTAGAAAAATCAGTATTTGTGTGTGAGAGTGAAATGAAGCAGGCCTTCATAACAGCTCTCTATTTTAAGGCGAGTAAAGTTTGCCACCTGTCTCTGCTTCTCTGGGTGCCTTGACAGCTCGTTTCCCCCTATCATAACAGTCCACAGACAGTCTCGTCCCTGTGTCATTCACAAAAATTCACTTCTGTATTTGAGGTTCGGTTTGTTCACAGGGCAGCGATTCCCGTCTTTGGTGGGGTTGTGGTGTCTCGTTCCTTTTTCTGTTTATAAAACTACAGGATTAAAGGATTCAACGGCAGTTTGGATCTTGTGTCATGGCAGAAGCAGGGAGCCAACAGGGCCAATGGGAGGAAGGTTTTGAGGATGAATTTGGAGAAATCATCAAAACTCGATCAGGTAGGAGGGATTATGATTGATTTATTTATGACCACGTTATTTGCCTAAAAGGATGTCTTACATCCTGTACATGAATTTGAATATGCTTTATTAAGTGCTAAAACAGAATGCCCTGGGTGTGTTTTAATGTAAACATGTTTCAGATGGGATCTTATTTAAATACATTTCTTAATCATATTCATAATCAGCATAATTTTTACTGCACTCACAGCCATATTCAAAATAATATAAAAACTATAATTGACTTTTACAGCAACATATTTGCTAGTAAATTTACTGCATCACATTTTCACGGTTCATTTTATTACTCAAATCAGACATTTACGGTTACATTTTGAACAGTCCTCTTTAAAAACGTATTTCTGGCCTATGCTCCACCCTGAATGAGTTCACATCTATTTTTTTTTTCATCACTGTCATGCTGTATTCAGTAGGGATCATGAGTGATCTATAAATGCTCTCTGGTGGAAATAGGACAGGTCTTAAAGAGCTTGAAATAGTTGCAGCTGCCTGGTGTTGGGTTTCCGAGTTCCTTGTTTGAGATTTATCCATGTTGTTGTTGGCTGTGTGTTGTTTTGCTGGCAAAAGACTTTCTCTTGTGTTTTCTGTGTGAGTGTGTTTATGATCAGCAGTGAAAGTTAAGAGAAAGTAGGAAAATGAGTCAACAGCTCGATGATCAGCCAGAGGACACAAACAGTACAGTAAACCTCTGAGAACAGAGCTTTAATAGAGGACATCTGTTATCTGTGCTAGATCACGCTATATACTGGATATTTCATGGTTTTTGGGTTTAGCAAAAAAACTTTTATCAAGAACCAATTTTCACTTTCATTTATGGGTTCACTGTATGGTTGTTTGGAGACTGAAATGCTTTTTTGTTACATTTTAGGTACTTCTGATAGGTTCTTCAGACATTCTGGCTTCTCACACCAGTTTATAAATGGTTTTCTAACGGGTCAGACAGCGGAAAGGTGAATCTCACAAAAGCTGGAATGTCATATTCATAGTCATATTTCACTCTAAAATAAAAGGACAAAAATAAGATAATATATTTTGTATAAAGAAAATATATAATTATGACTTTAATTGAAATAATAGTCAATATATCTTTTTTTCTTTTGCTTGTGGATAAGGAATTTGTTCATGAAGAACAATGTAATTTACTGCACAAAACATATTATACTATATATATATAGTTTTGTGCATTATGAATATTCTCATACAGATTATATATATTATATATTATAATAGTATACCATATATATATATATCATATATATATATATATTCTCATATAATTAATAAGGAATATTCCTGAAATGAAAACGAATTTTGCCTTGGCTCTGCAGATAAGAGCAAATGCTTTCAAATAAATAGAACCCAAATGTTTTAATCAATATTCAGCAGTGTTGGAAAGGTTACGTTGGAAATGTAATAGGTTACAGATTACAAGTTACCATACTTAAAATGTAATACTAATGTAACTTTTTCAATTACTTTATTAAAGTAATGAAACTGATTACATTTGATTACTTTTCTAAATTTCTAATGTTTTCAACTGTTAATCATTTCAAACCAGGCAGGGTTAACCTTACAGTAGTATTCAACTGATTACTGTCAGACTTTCGATTAAGATTATATTTAAATTTTAAAGTAGACACTGGATGCAAAATTCACTTTTACATGGTGTTTGCATATAAATGTATCTTAGCAGTGTGTGGACACAACCACCCTACAATGATAAAAATCCATTCACTCCTTTTTTTAATCCCCCAAAATCCTAAAAGAAATCAATTAAATTTGTAGGTGGGAGTGTGTGTGAAAAACACAGATGTAACCCCCTTTGTAATGCTTAACATTTTCATAAGTAACTGTAACATTAATTACATATTTTAAACAGTAACTGTAATGAGTACAATTACTTTTTTGTATTAATTACGTAATTCTGTTACATGTAACTAGTTACTCCCCAACACTGATATTCAGACAAAACACATACATTTGAAAATGTAATTGGACAAATGTATTAAACTGCTGGAAATCAATGGTGCAAATCTGCATAAAATCAAAGAGAAATGGGGGACTGAACTGGAGACAATAACCAGGATTTGGAATGGCAGTTTTAAAGAAATATTCCTTACTATACAATCTCTGGCAGGAATATGCTTGGAAGACAAATATTTTTTTATGTATATTTCTTTTAAATGTATATTGTTTGCTTTATATATATAAAAAATCTATCTATGTCTGTATGTATTTTATTGTATTGTATTTTTGAAATGAAACGCAAGAAGAAGAGCGAGTACCTGGAAGTTCTTGTGGAAACTCCTCACGTATGTAAAATATTTTACCTTGATTGGCCACCGTTGTTATTTTAACAGGGCGTAAGCAAAGTTATCGGGTTAATGTTTATGATATGAAATATCTTAGTTTATATGCGATAACTCAGGGGTGCCCAAACTCGGTCCTGGAGGGCCGGTGTCCTGCAGAGTTTAGCTCCAACCCCAATTAAACACTTCTGAAGCAGCTAATCAAGCTCTTATAGGCAAACTAGAAACTTACCAGCAGGTGTGTTGAGGCAAGTTGGAGCTAAACTCTGCAGGACACTAGCCCTCCAGGACCGAGTTTGGGCACCGCTGCGATAACTGAACCCTTCTGAGGCTCCTGGTATTCAGTGGCATTTTTACGGTTGGACGAGACAGTTTGACTGCTGGAACAATTTAAGGTTGCAACTCTATCTTTTGCTCATAGTATCCATTCTGTTTTTGTGGTAAATACCACTGCATGAGGCCTGCAGGAATGACTGACATGTTGACAGCTGCCATTGAATCTTCTGACTCAAAAGATTGAAGAAATTCGTGAAATAACTGCTTTCTGCTTCACATACTCCAGAGAGCACATTTTATCAAAGAGTATAAAATGCTTTATGCCAGCTTTCAAAACGCTAATATTTAAACCTTTTATGAATAATGAAATATTACAGGGAAATTATAATAATAAAAGGATTGTTTATATCTTTTGGAGAGAGGGGCAGGGTTTGTTGTCAGCCTTTTCTGTTTGGGCCTTTCCCAGGGATAGTCAATAGTACTGGTGTTTCTATTTTTGGCTTTAATGGGAATATATATCCTGTAGATATAATTCTGTATGAGCAGCCACTGTAAGGCAGTATTGAGCCAGTTCTGCTGAAAACAGTGTTCAGATCTCCTTAACATCTCTCTGCAAACTCAGTCACTGGAGACCTCTGATCATTTTTTATTATATTACCAGAGAAGCTGGGGGAAAAAAACAAGTATTGTTTTTTAAGTTACTTTACTTTATACAAGTTTGACTGCCATCATGGGTGGGATTCTGAGGAATCCCCCGCAAGGGTGTCTCCAGTATCTTCTCATTTTACAGTGTGGAGTGAACAGATACAAATGCAGAAGTTTTGAACTAAAATACTTTTTGGAGCTTTAGGAACACCGGGTGTTTACTGCTCTTTATCAGGGTGGGTTTCAAAGCCCTGGAGGCTTTTGTGACATTTACCGTTCACTCTTTACTTCACTTAGTCATCAAATACATAAGCAGTGGCTGACATCAGGGGTGAAGAAAAATGATATTGAAATGAGATCTGCACCCCTGGTTGGCATTTTAAAAATTCAAATAAAAACTAGTCATTTAAAGGAACACTCCATTATTTTTTAGTTAAACAGTTGAGTTTTACCGTTTTTCGAATCCATTCAGCCGATCTCCGGGTCTGACGGTAGCACTTTTAGCTCAGCTTAGCATAGATCATTGAATAGTCCCCAGCACTCTCTCTGTGCAAGCAGGTGGTCACGTTGGTTATGTTGACGGAAGTTAGCCTATTTTCAGGCACTGTGTAATATCATTGCGCCTGCTGCACCCATGGTACGGCAGCAAAGTTCCTTGATTATTACGCCGGAATGAGAGAATAGTTCCTAGCCATATCGGCCTAGAAAATCGCAACTTTTCATTTTCCGTCGGCCTTAGTACACGATGTAACTACAGAAGAGTCAAGTTTTAAATAGGAAAAATATAGAAACTCTTTGGTCATTTTTGAGCGAGATGCTAATGGTCTAATCAGATTCAATGATCTATGCTAAGCTACAGCTAAAAGTGCTACCGCCAGACCCAGAGATTGGCTGAATGGATTCGAAAACGGTAAAACTCAACTGTTAAACTCTAGGGGAGTTGGAAAATGAGCCTATTTTCAAAAATAGTGGAGTGTTCCTTTAAATGTAAATACTGCACATACAGTCTCTAAATGAAAACCAGAAACAGCATGCATGTTTTTATGTGTGCATATAAATGTTTAACTGAGGTCTTTTCATCACTAAGTGAACATGTGATGAAAGCCTTTTCTTCAAAAACAATGGCTTGTATTTCCTCATTTGACTCATTTCCAGTTTTACTGCTACTTTGTTCTAATATTAGCTTCTGTTAACCTCAATAGCAAGGACTGAAATTGGGAGAAAGAACCTACTGAAGAGATAATAATATAGATATTTTCATGAGAAAATATGATTGTGTTCCGCAGGATTTTCTCTTTCAGTACTACATCTGTACATGATGCACTTGCAATAGACAAAAATAAATAAATAATTGCAATTCTTTCCATTGGGCAGTGTGATCATTTCAGGTGGTTTTTTTTATTATTTTTTTGTATCCCACAAGAATGGATTACAAGCACAGACTTATTTATTTAGGATTTGTCTGGCAGATGAGATGTACAGATGGCATGGTGATGTTCTGGATCTCATGATTTTATGTGAGATGTGCCACCAGCTGCAGAAAAACTCAAAGTCAACATGAAATGGCCCATTTCAGACCATTGTATTGAATTCATCCATTTTTAATAGACCCAGGCATATAACAGGAAATGAGAAAGGACACCATAGTAAACCGATATAGTAAAGTCTCTTAACAGTGCAGTCTATTTTCTAAAAGCCCAACTTGTAATTAAAGAGGCTCCAGAAAACAATTTCATATTAATTACGCATTACTCAGTGTGGTAATTAGGTACAATGACATTCACGGTCTTTTATCATGGATTTTAAAAAGAAAATTTGAGTGCGCTATACGTTGAGGTTTTAGCAAACAAAATTATATTTTAAGCTAACCATTAACCGTCTTTCCTAATGGGCTTTTGAAACAAAACACCCAATTTTTTTTTTTTAGATATACCTATAATCAGTGTTGGGGGTAACGCGAGTTACGTAATCAGATGACTTTTTTCAAGTAACTAGTAACGTAACGCATTACTTTTTAATTTACAAGAAAATATCCGAGTTACTTTTTCAAATAAGTAACGCCAGTTACTTTTTTTTCCCATTTATTGATTGAAAGCTCTCCTGTCCCCTTGCTGCGAGAAATCGGGAGTAAGATGTTACTTTAGTTCTAGAATAAATGTGAACATGCATTAATTCATCTCACTCACACCCAAAAAAAAAAATCTGATTTAGTTTTCCTCAAAATGAATAAAAACAGTTAAAAGCAACTCAGAATATGTTAATTAAATATGTTAAATAATACAAATATCCTTTATGTATTTAATCCCATTTATTTGCTGCTGACCTTCAGTGATACAATTCAATCATACTAATAAGCAAAAATTACACAAGATAAACTAATATGTCGTCTTCTTTTTTTTATTGCTGAAGAGTGTTGAACTTTCTTCTTCTGTGTTCTACTGTACAGACGTGAATTTGCATTTCCTTCAGGCTTTTGTTGTGAAAGGGCTTTTATATTTGCCAAAAATAGAACTTTTTATATTAAAAGCAGACAAGCAAGCCCAGCCCAGATTTAAAAAGTAGCGCAAAAGTAACGTAACGCATTACTTTCAATAAAAAGTAACGAAGTAACGTATTTTGATACTTTTTTAGGAAGTAACGCGATATTGTAATGCATTACTTTTAAAAGTAACTTTCCCCAACACTGCCTATAATACTTGACAGTGTTTATGTTTACGTTATGCGTTCTGTGCGTTCCTAACCAAAAGTGTTCGAACGCCATATTGTTGCTATGGTTACCGCGATTTCTGTTCGTGAGCGTATTTTTTACCGAATACAACTTTCCTATTTACTGAAACGTAACTCAAATGAAATCGCATTCGTTGTTATTGGCGCCCTGCTTACTAAAGTAACTAGCCTGCATCCTAACATAAACAAGTTAAATAAAGTTGTCCATTGTATCCATGAGATATCGATCCCTCTCCGGTGGCTTCCGCGTTAGATAGAGCTGTAGTCAGTCAGCCCGCATGCCAGAACACCGTTACACCTGCCGGTATCAGCGCATCACAGCAGAGCTGTAACTGCACCCAAGTGAGGGAGTACGAGAAAATAAAGCGGCAAAGTGTCCTCCCACAGCTCCTTTAGGCATGGACGAGTCTGTTTAACAGCAAGAAAACCGGATAATCAAACTGCGCTCGCTGTTTCTATACACAGGTAACGGACACACACCACAAACGCGGCTGCCTGCGACTCCAAAAGCCATTACGGAAGAAATAGCTGCGTTTGTTGTGGTGTAAAAATCCTGATTTAGGTAAGATTGAATCATCATACGGAAATACTCTTCCAGTGTGAGGGGATTGTTCGGCTGTTGACGGCTTTTATTACGGCATGTCACGTAAGATTTAACCAGATTTAACAATAGATCCTCCAGCCGGGTGCGTCTTATCCGTAACAGGATCTGTTATTACGCACGAAATAAATGTCGTTTTAATGTTAATTAAGCGTGTACGGGTGTCTCTCATTGTTGTTTCTTGTGTGCACTTACTGGTGGATGGCCAAATGTGCGCACTTTGTAATCAGTCGTGATTTTATGGACGAATGTGAGAGAAAGTTTGGTGGTAGTCGCAGTTCAATCTCATGCGCTGTTGTCATTTAAGACACGCGGTGTATTTCCAGTCTCATCGAAACATTTGGACTCGCGCTTGTAAATTGTGAGGAAACATAGGTGGCTGTGGTGGAAAACGTATTGCTGTAATCTGTGAATACAGCCCTGCCTCGGATGTGTGTGTGCTGAGATTAGGCGGCTAAAAGCAGGTGTGTGCGTCCAGCGTCTTTGTATTTGCCCGTTAGCTTCGGCTCAAGCCCGTCACCCCATCATCCTATTTGCACAAGGGCGGATATAATCCAGCAGCAGCTGCCACCTGCCTGGAGTCACGCCTCCGATCAATGGCAAGCGATGCTTTCATTCTCCTGTCTGTCTGCACACATTATTCTGTCTGTCAGACCGGGCTCTATAGGTTTATTTATTTATTTTATACTTTATTAACGCCTTCCGAGTTCCAATCTTCCCATCATTCCCATATAGCCTACTACACAATCTGACACTATTTTTACCCCCCCAACATCTATAGATAAATTAAAAGCTACATACACTAATAATAATACATCATAAAAACATACATTAATGCATTTATACATTCTTATGGTCCCATAATTTAATTAAATGATCTGCGTTACAAGAGTGTGAATAGAGTAGGCCTATAACAGCACTGGGACCTTTAACAGATTAGGGCTTTTCACACTTGAAATGAGTAATTTTGGGTTATTCTAAACCCTAGGAATCCTGGGTGGTTTTGCTTCACCTTTCACATTGCTTATACTTTACCTGAGATTAATCCTAGTTTTTCTTAAACCCTGGGTTAACATTCTTATTTGCATGTTCGTCACTGATTGGACGAATGCAGCATGCGACCTGTTTAAAGGGGACATAACACACACAATTATCTCATGTTAATCTTGAGTGCCTGTAGTAGTATTGCATCCTTCATATCTCAGAAGAGTCTTTAGTTTGATCAGATTTCTAAAAGAAAGATACAGCTTTACGATTCCCTCCAAAAACAGCCGTGGGAAGAGTTAAAGAGTCACGGGCACTTTTGTGTTGTTTACATACTTTTGCGCTGATTGCCACCAAAACTCAGAAATGTGATGCAGTTCTACTTACCGCCTGCAGTTCTGACTCATGACCGGGATCTTTTATCATTGGGACCACTCCATCTTTCAGTATCAAACGAAATGCGAATCCAGCATCGAACTGGGCCTTGCTTATAAAACATTCGTCACTGAAATGAACAAACGCACACGTGCGAAACTCCGTTGCTGCCCCGGAAAAACAAACTGCATCCACTGTTCACGTAACGCTGGGTTCTTTGGGAAGCTGAATAAGGTTTTCTTTCCCTCACAACCAACAACACACTGACATTCTTCTTGAGCAAGTCCTGTGCAGTGCTGCCGACGACTTCTGTAACCCAAATGAAGCACATTGATGGATGTGCTCTTACTCTCGTTCTGTTTGCTGTGTGCGCGCGCTCTTCCGGGAGAAGTGTCCATACAAGAATGCCGCCCTTCATGACGTCATGAAGGGCCATACTCGAAAAAAACTTTCAGAAACTTAAGGTGCGTTCACGCCATATTGCAATTACAGTGACTACAAGATACCAACTTGTAAAAAGCACTTACGTCCTCGTAGAACTCGTAATTAACAACTGTTAACTGGGAGCATTCAGTTTACCACCTGACCAGTCGCTCAATTCATTAGGGTGCTATGTTTAGGCATTGTCGTGCGATTATTCCCATTCCTGTTGTCATCTCGTCCAATGCACAGTATTACGAATGGTGTTAATTTTGGCACAGAATACTGAGCAAACCGTCCAACCTCGTTTTTTTTTGAACTTTGGCCATGTTTAGCATGAAAAGCCACTCTTTAACGGGTAAATAATCCAGAATACATGAATAGCCTACCCCCCCCTTTAAAGGATCCCTACCAGTGTGCATCCTTGTATTTACAGGCCCTGCTTTTCCTGATGGACTGTTCGCCTTGTAAATGACTTGTAAAACGACGTTTCTCTTTTTTTCACCCCTTCACGTTTTCCGGACCATTTGACATTGTGTTCTTCTCAACACTGACATGAACTGTTTATAAGCACGTGTGAATATGAGGCGCAATTGGGTGTCTATTGCTAAGCATCTAGCCGTTACCCAACTAACAGTAAACGTTCTCAGAACTTTGTGGCAAGGTTCTTTCAAAGTAACATTCTTTCCGTACTAACAAAACGTTTGTTCATCTGGTCTTAAAACGTTCTCAAAATGTCAGCATAAAGGCCGCTTGTCCAGCAGACGAGTAGGCTCGCCCGACGAGAGCCGAAGTCGCCCTACACGGCTTGGACGGTTTTTGGGCCGCCTTTGCCTTCCACCGTGGCCGTGGACGGCAGAGATGCGCGGCCACTGATGCATCCTGGGGAGGCAGTCTGTCGTAACCTTTTTCTTCATCGCCGTCGACTGATGTGAGGGCGGACGAAGATGAGGCACGAAGGCGGGCCGAGTAGGGGGCACGCCAAGACCTGGTGTTCTCGTCGTGGACCTCCGGAAAGAATGGTGAAGCACGTTGTCGGGGGGCCTGACTGCACCCCAGCAAGAACCACGCATCCAGGCAGCTGCGGGTGGGCTCCTCCAGCGGAGACCACTCCAGACCCAGCTCCTCCACCGCTTTAGACAGGACGCGGAAAAGCTCGGCGTCCATGCCTGTGCTGGCTGTGCTGGGTTGTGCAGATGGCAAGGGAGCGGGGTCGACGTAAATTGACGAAAATTTGCTCTTTTATATCGCCGGATAGCGGCAGGGAACCAGAGACCGTCGCTGCTGCAGCGCGAGGCGGCATGAAGCGGCGAGAATGGCTGAGCAGGAAGGAATGCGAGGTTTGATCACGGCGAAGGCTTCGTAGTCTCGTAGAGCGAAGATCTAGTAGTCGTCGTGGTAGGAAAATAAGCTTAGGATCTTCTTCTTCTTTTGTGTTTAATGGCGGTTGGCAAACCAGCTTAAGGTGCATTTCCGCCACCTACTGGGATGGAGTGTGAGGCCGCGATTAACGAATATATTATATACTACTATTAAAAAAAATAATAAAAAAAAAAAATCTATATATATATAAAAAAAACTAATTCTTCTAACAATCTGTATCTCAGATATTTTAGAAGAAAAATCTGAGGATCTAATGGCGATGTGCCGCATATATAGCCAGAGAACCCCGCCCATTCTGACGAGCTTTGGTGGGCTTTACCGCCATAGGCTCGTGCAGCTCCGCTACCGAGCCATTGGTTCATTTTTTATTCACTGCACGAACCAATGGCCGTGCAGTTACACTGCGTTATTGAAAGGCTTCAATCATCGGAGAAAAAGGAGTTTTCCCCCCAAGCATCTTAAACAGACGCAGTACGAGTGAAGTATTGATAGGGAACCCTCGCTTCGAGATATCCACCGAAGGAATGGTGGCCTTTCTGTGTCCAAATTGTGCTAAAACATCGTGGGACAAGGTTTTTACACTGACAGCTGTCATTGTAAGACAGTGAGCAACTCCGTTTGTTTGTCCGAGGGAGCAACAGTAACTAAGGGGGGCGGGGGTTACTGATAGGTCAATTGCTTAAAACATTTGGGTTCCATTTATTTAAACACGCTTGCTATTATCACCTGTGTAGGCAAGGCTAAATTCCTTTTCATTTCAGAATATTATTATCAGGGTGTTTCTGAAATGATAGTTGCCACAACCAGGCAAAAATAACTATTATGGGCTGTTGATTACAATTGCATATTGTGACAGGAGGATGTCATGCAAGGAGTTTAACATCGACCTTCAGCATTGTTGACAGATCTTTGTTCACACTCTTTTGCATGAATCTGTAATGCATTGAGAGCACTCTGTGAAAGATGTTATGTCAGGTAACCTAATGCGTTTAATTTGGTGCCATCTAAGTGAACTTTAAAATTCTGTCATCATTTACTCGCCCTCAAGTCTTCTGAAACCCATTTCTTTTTTGCAACACAAAATTAGTTATTTATAGCAGAATGTCCCTCTGCTCTCTTCCATATAATGATAGTAAATTGTGGCCACAGCTGTTTCTTACACAAAGTTATTGTATATGGCTTCAGAAGACTTGAAATATAGCACACAAGTTGTATGGACCACTTTTTATGATGCTTTGACAGCACCTGGACACCATTCACTTTCAAAGTATGGAAGAAAGCAGCTCTGATATTTTGCTTTGGTGTTACATGGAAAAAAGAAAGACATACAGATTTGGAACACCTTGAGATTGAGTAAATAGTGACAGAATTTTGATTTTGGGGTGAATTAAGATAACAACAGCACGTTTTCACTTTTTATGGTGCAGGTTAGTTTTTGTTTAATACTGGATGAGTCATCCGACTCATCCGACCCCGCTTTCTTTTTCTCTTATATTACAACATATTAATGTGGTAATAAATTATGTCTTAAAGTTTAGGCATTCGATATTTAGTTTGTGAAAGGACACTGCGGGATGTCGTCTACCCTGTTGTTTTTCTAAACCTGAAGAATATAATTTCCCTGTCAAATCCTGAGCTTTTAAAAGCAGCTAATTCAGAGCTTTGTAGATCAATATCAGTAATACTGTAAGATAATGTGAAGGTTCCCGCTGCAGCAAAAGACTTACAATAATCAGCTTTTCCTTTGTGCGGAGCTGCTGTATTCTGCACATTTTGTCAAGGGGGTTGACAGTCTAATTGAAGCAGATTGTGGTAATCAAGTAAAGGAATGACTTTTGGCATTATGGAACATTAAGAGATATCTGATTTGCTCCAGAAATTATTGATCCACGATAAGAATAGTTCATAATTGGTGCTTTTTGCACTGTTGAGTTGCCTTTACAAGTCATCGTTCTCCACAGTAAAGAACTCAAATGAGCCTTGGACATGATAAATGGCATTGGTTTCGAGAACTGTAAATGTGATCTGCATGAGATAGCTAAAACTATGGAAGCTTGTTTCTGCTAGAGGATTAAAAAAAATTAAAAATTGACTTTTATCTGCCAGTTTGGATTTTTTTTTTATTCCCCCTCATAATTCTGAGGAAAAAAAGAATTGTGAGGTATAAACTTGCCATTTTAAGAAAAGAGAAAAGTCGAAATTGTGAGATATAAACTCTCAGTTGCGAGACAAAAGTCAGAATCGTGAGATAAAATGTTGCAGTTGCCTTTTTTATGGAGGAATAAATAAATGAATAAATAAATAGAATTGCGAGATGTGAACTCAGAATTATGTGAAAAAATTCTGTCCAAAAATTCTGAGTTTATATCTCACAATTCTGATTTTCTTTTCTAAGAGTTTATAGCATGCAATTCTGACTTTTTTCTGAGTTAATATTTTGCAGTTCTTAGAAAATGCTCAGAATTGTAAGAAAAACGTCCGAATTGTCAGAAACAAGCTTTCATTTGAAGTAGCTGATTGATGATATTGTATTTCAGCAAGTTTGTAAAAAGAAAATGCAAATAATGTGAAAACATACTGTTAATCATTATTATTTATTTGCGTTTTATTATATTTATAGTCTATTTTAAATCTATTTTTAGTTCTTTGGAACTGATTTAATCTTCTTCAGTGCTTGGTCTTAAACATTGCTGTTTACTCTTCTGTCATAGCAAAACCGTGTGAGTGTGTGTTATTGCGATTATATGCATGACATGGTGCAGTCAGGCTTGAAACAAATCTGAGCCATGCTACTGTGATTATGCAGTCAGCTGAAGTGTAGGCTGACCAATAGGAACAATGAACTGAAACTACCCATTTCATGATGATTATTGCGATGGTGGCAAAAACAACTGGAAGCTTAAAATCAATTATGCATGAAAATGCTGTCATCCACGCTGACTCTGGAAAGCTTGTGATTCACCACCCAGTGCTTTTTGTGCACAAGGAAATATCAAAATAATACTTACTCTTTCTTAACGATTCCATGGCTGTTCTGAAAGGCTTTAAAGAGATCGTTTGCCCAAATATGACACTTCTGCCAAATCATTATGAGTTGTTTTCTTGCATGGAAGCAGAATGTCCAAGCAGCTCGTTTCCAGTGAAAGTGAATGGAGACCAAGGACCGTCTTTGCTAGATAACTCCTTTTGTGCCCCATGCGAAGAAGAGAAAAGATGACAAGAGTTTTCATTATAGGCTTGAACTCTCGCTTTAATATCATCAGGGCCCCTAGATAAGAATTACGCTTTTGTAATCAATCTCAAACTCAAGCAAGCCGAGAGGGTATAGCACACAGAGATCTGAATCAAAGCAATTGGAGAATATTAGAGTGGGGGAAAACACAAGCTTTTAATGTGATATGAAAGCTAAATGTTCTTTGTACTGATTGATTTTTAATGTTCCCAACTCCCGACATTTCCTTCACTCGCTTTACAAATACAACAGTGACTTTCTGGCATTATAGTCGTTTTTGGCTGCTCTAAGTGAGGCAACACCACAAAGAGGACTTTTATATGACAAAAGTACTTATTTTTTATTTATTTATTTGGTAACACTTCATTTTAGGGTTTCTTAACTAGTTGCTTATTACTAGAATATTAGCCATTTATTAGTACTAACTAAGCACATAGGCCTATTAATGCCTTAAGCCCCGTTCACACCAAGAACGATAACTATAAAGATAACAATAATACCAGCGAACGATATCGTCTGTTTATTCTAAGCGCACATGCGTCTGCCGCTTTAAATTCTTGAGCTCGTTACAGCAGGATGGATTCTGATTGGCTGTCAGTGTTTTGTCTTTCATCAGCTGGAAAAAAAAACGTTTTGAAAGTGATCACAACGATATCGTTCCTCTGTATCGTTATCGTTATAGTTGTGGTGTGGACTATGCTATTCTTTAATATTGAGAACGATTTTTAGAACTATATCTTTATCGTTATCTTTATAGTTATCGTGCTTGGTGTGAACAGGCCTTTATTCTACATGACCTTATTCTACATCCCTAATCGTACCCAATACCTAAATTTAACAACTACCTTACTAACTATTAATAAGCAGCAAATTAAGAATTTATTGAGGGAAAAGTCATAGTTAATAGTGAATAAGTGTTCCCTATTCTAAAGTGTTGCCATTTATTTTTTGTATGTGTGTTCTGGGTTCTTGATCTTACAATTGCTTGTTTGCAATTTAGTATTGCCGAACCCTGTGTTAAATGTTTTAGAAATGAATGGGAATAATAGAGGAATTTCTATCAGGTTCTTTAGCTTTCTGATCAATTTTTCACCCTACTCAGTCATTGTGTTTGTAAAGCTTGCCTGATCTACACCCTCGGTCTCTCAGAAGTAATCTTCTTTTGAATGCCAGCTGACCATTAATCTGTATGTACCCTCAAACCATTCTCAGGTTTTCCTGGGGCTTTTTTGCTCATAGTCTCTTTTGTATTTAACTGTCCTTATATCAAATGCCACAACAGAGTGAATACGTCCGATTGATCACAGTAGACTTTATTCTTATTTGCCAGTAGCAACTTAAATCACTTATACTCTCTATGAATTTAGGGATGTAACGATTACCGGTTTGACGATAAATCATGATAAAATTCCCCACGGTTAGTATTACCGTTTCACCTTTTAATTATCATTAAAACCGTATTAGATTACCGCGATTTGAACAACTCGCGATAAATAAATACTATCCAGCATAAAGCACAGTTTTAAGTAACAGTCTCACGTGCGCACAGCACGCAGAATAGTTTCGTTTTGAGTGAAAACAGGGCGGAAAAGCTGGGAGGTTTTAAAAGAGTGCTAAGGGAATTATACAAATGAATATATGAATGAATGAATTATATGAATGTACCTCTGAAGGGTCTGACTGTCTTCAGAAACGATTCGATGGCATTTTGTTTTCATATTCGCTCCATGTAATACCTAAAGGAAGTGTTCTTAATCGCAATACTGCTTTGTCCACGGAGGTTACGGGAAACAGCTCTAATTCAGCTTTTCCATAAGCGCCACCTGCTGTCAGCGAGTGGATTTACAGAGACTTATATTTACATTCAGTCTGTGTGCAGTTTCTGTCTGGCCAAAAACTGACCGAATTTGCATGCCCTGCTGTAAATTTTGACCGGTTGGTGAAAAACAAGCTTATGTGGTGGGTTCTACACATTTAAACAATAAGGTATATAGTATTATTTATGGAGGATATAAATACATTTAATCATTTATTAATCAATTATCATTTAGACATATCTTTTTTTATTTAAAGGCTTAAATGTGAGGTTTACCTTTTTATGAAAATTTTTCAAAGCTTTATTTGAACATTGACATTAGATATTTGTCATTTAGAAATCTGACATCATTGGCAATGTTATTGTTTTAGTGATTATGCAAACAAAAAGTCATTTTATTTGTTGTTTGTTGATTTTAAATGTAAAACTTTTTGAACATTTCCAGCACATTTAAACAATACCGTGATAATACTGATAACCAAGTTTGGTCTCTATATAATCGGATAAGAAAATTTTCATACCAGTTACATCCCATGCCATTATTACTGAAAGCTACATTTCCTTAAGGTATTAAAATGCTAGGATTATTTGAAATTAGTTTCTTTTGTTGAACTGGACGTACTGACAGTGTTCTCTCCTCCTTTACAGTTAAAAGAAGATGTTCAAGAAAACCGTCACCAAATGGATAAACTCACAGTTTGCTAAGGTAAGAAACTTGAGTGTGTTTTTTTTATCCTGTTGAGGTACACTGAATCCCTTTGATGGATAGTTCATTCAAAAGCTGATCTTGGCATCATTTATATACTCATCCTCATGTTGTTCCAAACTTGTAGGAGCTTCTTTCTTCTGCTGAACACAAAAGAAGATTTTTGAAGAATGCGTGTAACCAAACAGCCATTGACTTTTAGATTTTTTTTTTCTGTACTGTAGAAGTCATTGGCTACCACCAAATGTTTGGTTACCAAGATTCTTCAAAATATCTTCAACTTAAATAATTTGAGGTTAAGTATATGATGACAGAATTTTCATTTTTTGGTGAACTATCTGTTTAATGGCTGATAAAAAAAAAATCGTAATTATGCAAAATCTGTTTTGATTAACCAACTTAGACAATCTTTAAATTGCGATTTTCAGATAAATCTTCATGGATTTCTGTTGTTGCATCCTGGAATAGCATGTTATAGGTGTATAAACTGAAATGTTTTTATTCATCCTCCTACTACAAGGTGGGCGGATGAGGAGATGTAGACAGGCTTGATATCAAGGTTAAAAGTTAAGATTCACACTTGCACATAGTCTTGATCTTGAGGTTAAAAGTTAAGATTCATCCTTGCACAAAGTCTTGTCACTAACCTTCATCTATGTCAGGTTGAGAGTTTGAATGCTTGAATATTTGCTTTAGATTTGTTTGACGTGCCACGCTTCAAGGTAAAGCATTTCAAAATAGAGGTTTTTGCGTTCTCTTTGTAAATCTTTTAGCGTCCTTTTTACAGTATGTTAACAGAGGAAGGACTTCGGTTCTTTGTCCTTCAAACTGAGAGAGAAGTGTTTGCTGCAAAGCATAGCTGTGAGGGAAAAAGCCTAGAGAAGTCTACTTTTCACTCAAAAATAAATAAATATATAAATAAAATAAAAAAATAAAATAAAACTAAAGGTGTCATCTTGTCATTCTCATTTATTTTTGATGATATACACCCTCAAATACTCCACTTTAAAATACTGGGCACACTTCATAGACAGTTTAGTGCTGTGAATAAATGCCTAAATAAAGACCCGCAGCTTTCTTGTTCTACAAGTTCTGTTTATTCTCCAGACAAGAAGACCCCCTATCGATGACCTCTTCACTGATCTGTGTGATGGCCGACGTCTTCTTGAACTCCTGGAGGGTCTCGTTGGCCATGAACTAGTGGGTCCATCTTATTGGTCCATCAATTTCAACAAAATAAGCTCTTAAAGGAATAATTCACCCCAAAAGGACACTTCTCACCATCATTTACTCATGAATACAAAATAAGTTTTGAGGATAGTCATCATAGTACTCTTTTCCATACATTTACAATGAATGTGGAATAAGGATTTCAAGCTTCATAACGGTTGAAAAATCATCAGAAAGATATCAAAAGTCGGTCAGTGCATCTCACTCAATACATTTCAAAACTAATGAAGTCAAACAATAGTTTTGAGTAAGAAACAAAACAAAAATGAAAGTCATTAATGAAAGTTTAACATTTGCACGAATGTAATTATCATTGGCATGTTCATGGGAGAAAAAGTGATGTCAGATTCATAATTATGATTCTCCTAAGTTGGCTCTTTTAAAAGCAAACTGCTTTTTAAATAATTGTACTATTTTGCATCTTTAAATGTACCTCATCCAATATTCATTATGAATCATTATTTTAAGTTTAAGATTCTTATTTTAAGGCATTATTTTAAGATTTAAGATTATGTCTTTCTCTTTTGAAAGAACAAAAAAAAAAACTTACATTTTTTAAATATAAAAAATTTGTGACTATATACAGTGTTCGAACTATACCGTGGACTTTGGGGAAGCCAAAGAATGTGGTTTGTGCGCGTGCCTCAAAAGAGGGCTTACAATGACTTACAAAGAGACATAACAGCTACAAGTGTATGCACTACTTGCTACAAGCACTATATAGGATAACTATACAGGATTTACCCTATTATACTTTATCGACACGAATTGATAGGTGAAACAACAAACAGCCACCCACAAATAGTCTATAAACAAAGCATCAGGTTGTCTTTGAGTTCACATGAACAACGGTTAATGTTACTCGTCGTCAGGCTACAGAAGATAATAATATAATTCCTCTGTTCAATTAGGCCTAAGTCATCGAGAGTCACGCAGACCTATAACCCAGCCACAACACATAATTGCGAGTAACATGCCTTACCTTAACACAGAATCGACCACAGAGTCCAGCGTTTATATTTGTTCTATGAATCTTTGATTTAACATGTACTAAACATGAGTGGAATTTGCACCGCAGCGCCCCCACACCTTGATGCTCATGACAAGAATAGCATGTATAGTTATCTTTATTGAAGTGAATTAGGTTTAAATCGCCGTCATGCATGAATGAATGATATTTTTGCAATTTTACACATAATAATCCATGATTATCACATTACACAAAACTGAAATTGCTCTTCAAAATAACACATTGTCAATATTTTTTGAGACCCCCCCCCCCCAAAATTTCACGAATCACGTTTTCAGGGGAGCCCATGTCTTATTAAGGGGAGCCGAGCTCCCCCGTAGTTTGCACCCTGGGTATATACTATAATTTTGGTCATAACGGCCACCCCTTCATTAGGGTGAGTAAATGATGACAGGATTTTCATATTTGGGTGAACTATCCCTTTAATTTGCTCTGAGGGCTGATATTCTGAGACGCTTTTCATTGTTCTATTTTTATCAAGGAAAAATACTCCTGGTTTCAAAGCGTTTGGACAAGGCTGAGTGCATAAATGGCTGAATTAATTTGCAATGGATGCTCAGAGTTGAGTTTTGATACAGTATATTCTTCATTTGCAGGTTAAAGAACGTGGTTTCACTCGAGTGCACTCCCTCAACAATGTTAACAGGGCCCTGCAGATCCTTCAGAAGAACAATGTGAGTTAATTGGTTCAACAGGCTGTTTTACTATTCACAGCTTTTGGAAGTTTCGGTTGAGCTTTTTAAAAAAAAAATTCAAGACAAAAATTATGCAGAAGCAAAATTTACAGTTGGATAAGGTAATGGCACTTATCCATTTCAAAGACATAAAAGATTTTCTGCTTGATAAAATGTAGTGAAACTACTAGACAGCTTGAATACGTGTTTGAAGAACTAAATAAGAGCCAAGAATGATTGCAAATTATAATGTCTGGTTGAAGTAATTTTCCTGCAAATATCAAACTGTTGATATCTAAAACTGATGTGGCTGAAATATCTAATCCTTATCTTGTTTAAAGTCAACATAAAATCAAAACTGACCCTGTTTACTGTCTTAATACATATTCCTGGTCGCATTATGAGCAACGAAGGTTCTTACATTCCCATCCGCTCCATTTCTAGGTTGAGTTGGTGAACATTGGAGGAGCTGACATTGTAGATGGGAATCATAAACTGACCCTGGGGCTCATCTGGAGCATCATTCTCCACTGGCAGGTATGAGAGTTCAATACAGTGGAATCAGACCTTCAATCTTTCTGGTTTGCCTTCAAGGGCAGTAGCGCACTAAAGGATCTTTATCATCCATTATGTTGTTCTGTCAAAGGTTTTATATGTAGCACATTTGCAGTGGACTGACATGTGCTTATCTGTACAGGAACTCGTTTCCTCTGTGTTTTTTTCTGTTCATCTGATAAGGTGGCCCTACTGTGGTTTATGTTCAGAGCATCTTATGTTGGAGGTGGTTACAGGAATAAGGGCATTTAAGACTCAGTAATGTTTTGGCATTGAGACTAGTTTGAAAAAATACTGATTACCATATTCATCTACCATGGAATTTACATTATACTTCTAAGTATTTCAGAGATTACCTTGGTGTTATAATGGTACATGTAAAAAATAAAAAGGGTAATACCATGGTGATATTTGTCATACAGTACTGTTCAAAGTGTTTTAAAATTAAGTATTAATTTAAAATTAAAGTAATCCATGAATAAATTAACATTTGGTAACACTTTAGAATAGGGAAAACATATTCACTATTAACTAAGAGTTTTCCCTGAACAAACTCCTAATTTGCTGCTTATTAATAGTAAGTTAGTTGTTACGTTTAGGTACGGGTAGATTAAGGGATCTAAAATACGGTCATGCAGAATAAGGCATTAATATGTGCTTTATAAGAAGTAATAAACAGCCAATATGATAGTAATATGCATCGAAAACCACTAATTAATAGCGAGAATTGGTCCTTAAAATAAAGTTGTTACCCAACATTTTTATTCAGCAAATATGCATTACATTGAACAAAAGTGACCATTTATAATGTTGCATATATTTCTATTTAAAATAAATGCGGTTCTTCTGAACTTTCTATTTACCAAAGAATCCTGAAAAAAATATATTAAGTCGTAAAACTGTTTTAAACAACCTTAATGATAAGAAATGTTTCTTGAGCAGCAAATCAGCATATTAGAATGATTTCTGAAGGATCATGTGACACTGAAGACTGGAGTAATGATGCTGAAAATTCAGCTTTGCCATCACAGGAATAAAATACATTTTAAAATATATTTCGAATATGAAACCGTTATTTTAAATAGTAGTAATATTTCTTATAATAATGTTACTATTTTTATTGTATTTCTGATCAAATAAATGCAACCTTGGTGAAGCTTCTTTCAAAAATCTCACAGACCCCAAACATTGTACCGGTAGTGTATTACCACATTTTTGTACTTAGTATTTACTCTTAAGCATTTTAAAGAATTCCATGGTATTACCATGGTACACATCCAACCAGGATATTACCATTGAACAGATATGTACTATGATATGTACCATGGTACTGACTGATATATACCGCATTCATCTAATATGAATGGTATTACCAAGGTACAAGCGTTATCACATATTTTTGTTGTTCTTATCTGGTTAATAAAATTGTAATCATAAAGTCTGCCTCTAAATGTTACCTTTATGAGGTCATGTTGCTATGTTTGTCACTGTTCTGATAAATATGTATATATCCTCTCCTTTACCGTACAGGTTAAGGATGTGATGAAAGATGTCATGGCAGACCTACAGCAGACAAACAGTGAAAAGATTCTGTTAAGTTGGGTCAGGCAGTCCACTAAAAACTACAAAGACATCAGTGTGGTCAACTTCTCCAGCAGCTGGGCCAATGGTTTTGCTTTCAATGCTCTCATTCACAGCCACAGGTGTGTGGGGTTGTTATTTTTGGGTGCTTTTTTGAAAATCGCAGAAATCATTGGTTTCACGACTAATGAAATTGAAAATTAATGTTTTATATTCAGTGGTCATAAACTGCATGGTTGAATACTGGCTTGGCCTAAAGCAATTTTTGAAGCTGATTATGGCTTATTGTTTTTCTATTTTTCTGTGTAGTTCATTTGGGTAATGAACCAGCTGTTTCGATCTGCTTTTAGCTATTTCAAGCATGTGCACAGAAAAATAATTTAAGTTATTAAATATCCTATATTAATTACATCATCTGCTTTGTCTTTTTTTGCCAGGCCAGAGCTGTTTAACTGGAGTGTGGTAGAGCAACAGGATAATGCCATTGAGAGACTGGATCACGCCTTCAACGTTGCGGAGAAGAGTTTAGGCATCGACCGACTGTTGGACCCTGAGGGTATGACCTCCTCTTTTCTTCTTCTTGTTCACGATAGCCTTTGAAGTTTTTCTGAGTATTACAGACAGGGCTTTTTTTAGTTTAGTTTTTTGGATGGAAGGAAACGTCTTGTTACATCAACATCTAAAACAGAATTTCATCATATAATTTATGCCAGAAGGGATTAATTCATAGATGAGCTTGTATCACTTATGACTTGTTCTGTATGGACAGATCCCAAGGAAAGGAAAGTTCTAATAAGATCTAATATAAAGTATATGCATGATGTTTCTTTCCAATGGATAAGTGCATAGAGAACATGTATAGTTTATATAATGAAATGATAGTTATATTTACACCACCATTCAAAAGTTTGGAGAAAATCTTTTTTGAACTCTTTTGAACCCCCCCCACCCCCCCCCCATTTAGAAGCAACAACTGTTTTCAACATTGATAATAATAATGTTTCTTGAGCATCAAATCATCATATTAGAATGTTTTCTGAATGATCATGTGACACTGATGACTGGAGTTATGATGCTGAAAATTCCGCTTTGCATCACAGAAATAAATTACATTTAAAACAATAAAATCGGAACGAGTTTTTTATTCAAATAATATTTCACAATATTGCGTGTTTTTGTTATTTATGTGTTATTTATATATTATCTATGTATTTTGTATTGAATAAATGCTTTGTAAGCATAATAGACTTCTTTCAAAACATCAAAAAAATCATACAAATCCAAAACTTATTAGTACACATACAACATTCTACAAAGCAATGTTTGCAGCGATCATCTGCTTCTCACATTTGTCTATTGTGAAAAAGACTCTAATAATCTCACATATGTCTCCTCTAGGAGTTAGCTTAATTAAGTCAATTAAGTCATTGCTTAACTCATGGGCATATCTTTTCTCCTTCGCAGATGTTGCTATAGCTCATCCAGATAAGAAATCCATCATTATGTACGTCACCTCTCTGTTCCAAGTGCTGCCCCATGGCGTGAGCATGGAGGCCATCCAAGAGGTAGAGACACTCCCTCGAGCTAAAGTAACCAAGGAGGAGCACGTCCTCTTTCAAACCCAACAGCGGTACTCCCAGCAGGTCAGAGGAACACACACACTCACACACATAGACACGCACAGTTTTGAACGGTGTGCAGTAATCATAATGCATAGACCCATTATCTCTGGCGCCACATATGTCTGATATGAAAGCCTGAGACTTCTTTGGTTTCAAAAAGGTTTTCAGACGTTCTCAGGATGCCAATTGCACCTCTAACTTCTCAACACACTTTGCCAGCTGACATTGAATTATGTTTTGTAATTTGTGATCTAATTTTGCCCATTTGCATTCCAACATCTTCTTCGTCCTTCTCACTGCCATATCCAGCTCATCACTCTACTCTCCTCAGTATTTCCATCCATCTCTGTGGCTTTTGTTTTGCTTTTTACAGTCTTTCTTGTCTTCTGTACTTCTTTTAGATCACAGTCAGTGTGGCCCAGAGTCGTGTTCGCAGCCCATCTCCCTCCTATAAGCCTCGATTCAAAAGCTATGCCTTCACTCAAGCTGCCTACGTCAAGACACCTGAACAGCAGAGGAAGTTCCTCACCACACAGGTTGGTTTTTGTTGACTGCTGGTTCTTCCACATCATTGCCAGGAGTTGTAGTTTGCTTCTACTGTACAACAACCTCTGACTGATATCAGTGGTGTCACACTTCACTTGCTAAAGCTTGTTCCAACTAATTGATTGTATTGACCTGGCAGACAACAATATTGACAAAATGCCATAGATTTGCAATGAGGAAAGGACCTGAGGAATATTTCAGAGACTTGGGGTAAGCTTTTTGGATTTTAAAGGAACACTCCACTATTTTTGAAAATAGGCTCATTTTCCAACTCCCCTAGAGTTAAACAGTTGAGTTTTACTCAACTCCGGGTCTGGCGGTAGCACTTTTAGCTGTAGCTTAGCATAGATCATTGAATCTGATTAGACCGTTAGCATCTCGCTCAAAAATGACCAAAGAGTTTCTATATTTTTCCTATTTAAAACGTGACTCTTCTGTAGTTACTTCGTGTACTAAGACCGACGGAAAATGAAAAGTTGCAATTTTCTAGGCTAATATGGCTAGGAACTATACTCTCATTGAGTAAATGAGAGTAATAATCAAGGAACTTTGTAGTTACATCGTGAACTTCTTAGTACACGATGTAACTACAGAAGAGTCCAGTTTTAAATAGAATAAAAAATATAGAAACTCTTTGGTCATTTTTGAGTGAGATGTTAACGGTCTAATCAGATTCAATGATCTATGCTAAGCTACAGCTAAAAGTGCTACCGCCAGACCCGGAGATCGGCTGAATGGATTTGAAAACTTTAACATTAAAATGAAGACGGAAAAGGTCATTAAAATTGTATGTAATTACTATAATCGTATATAAATAACACTGGTGTAAAATGCAAGGGAGTTATGGGTGGCTGCCAAAGCCTTGCTATGTGGTTGTGAAAGTCTTCTGAGTGTTTTTTAACATATTGTTGTGGGTAGTTTCTAGGTGGTTAGTCACTCTAAAGATATTTTGTTCCCCAAGATATGACTCAAGTCTCTTCTTTACTGTCAGTCTATGGGATTTGTATAAAGGTTGCTTAGAAAAATAATTGCATACCTCATCTCAATAAGCTGTGTACTTAGAATTTGTATTGTCCACTGTGCAAATGGTATGACAAATTATGCACCGAATTTGAAAATTAAAAAAATTTTTTTGCTACTCATGGTTAGGAATTTGAAGAAATATGAGCAACACCACGAGCACCACTAATAAACCTAGTGCTAAATCATAACTCAACACCAAGAGGCCCCTCACAATCTTCAAATTCAATCTGAAACCACCCTGATATTATCAGTCAGCCAGTGCATTACACTCAAACACATGCGAGGACAGAGGGTATTTCCCAAAGCAGGAAAAGAAAATGAGAAGGCTAACTTTAAAGATCACCCAGATTTTGAGGATGAAACAGCCAATACTCCAAGGGCTTTAGTGACGCACGTGTGTGTACCCATGATTAGCCAACCACTCCTGCCTCCTCATTGCCAATATGCTCTTTAGGCAGGTCTTAATTTGATACAAAAAACTCAGGTAACACTTGAGACACATAACTAGTTGCTTACTAACATTCATATGACTAGCATATTGACTGTTTATTAGTACTTAATAAGCACCGCTTATACTGCATGACCTAATTTTAGATCCCAATACCTAAACTTAACAACTACCTTACTAACTATTAATAAGCAGCAAATTATGAGTTTATTGAGGAAAATGTCATAGTAAATAGTGAGAATTGATCCCCAAACTAAAGTGTGACCAAAATGTAATATTTGTATTATTTTTTAAATCCATACCATCATCTAATCCATTTGTCTCCCATCTATCTGCCTGCAGTCTCCAGACAAGCCCGATGAACTGCGACCATCCCCCAGTCCCCTGCCACAGGGGCTAAATGAGCTGGAAAGCTACCAGAGTGCCCTGGAGGAGGTCCTGACCTGGCTGCTCTCTGCGGAGGACGGCTTGCAAGCACAGCCACCCATCTCCTCTTTTGTCGAAGAAGTCAAAGAGCAGTTTCACACCCATGAGGTAATTTGCCAGTTTGTCTTCTGAAGCTTTTGAGGTGAAAGTAGATGAGTGTGTTGATGATTCTGCTGGCCACAGGTGATATTTTTCTCAGTTGGTGATGTATTGTTTGAAAAATTTGGCTTTAACTTTCATTTTTTAATGTCACTAGTACACTAGAACAATGATTAAAGTTTGATTTGTTTACTTACTAGAATATCTACAGTAACTGGATTTTGGTTGAATGTTGAAAAGTCGGAATGAAATGAATATTCACTGTTTTCTAATTAGTTATTGATCTTATTGTGAATAATGTTTTTTTTTTTCTTTACCTTGTAATTTTTATTCAAAATGTCATATCTTGATCCTATGTGATACAATAGACTTCTCTCTGGTGACGTATATCGGACTTCTCCAGTTATTTAGTCTACTTAAACCCCTCCCCTTTCTTAAAATCAACTGCAAGCGCCATACAATCAGCAATCGATGGATACCAAGACCCCGACCTACATTTATTACTTTCGAAACAATAATTTGTTTCACTTGGATGTATGCTACAAGAAGGAAAAAAAAGATCTGTCATTAATTTCGTTATATTCCAGCTTTAATGTCTTTAATGCTGCTTTCAGATGTTGGAAGGATCATTTTTAAAGATATGGGCACATGAACATAAACACAGGTTTGCACAATTTTGCAAACTAAACTAGGCCTCCAAATTTCCATGTGTGAATTAAAGTAATCATAGAGGAAGCACTATGGCTGAACTAGCTATAATTAATTGTGAATGTTGACCGTACAGTTTAGTTTGGAGATTTAGTGTTTATCATCTTGTGTCAGTGACCCCAAATTATCACATAATAATGCAGGTCTTCTGCTGACTTGATAAATAGAGTAATAAAGTAGTTTTGTTTCTGCATTTAAAACCTACCGTCTTTATCGGTAGGGGAAAAAGAGAGAATGAAACATGACATAGGCACCTTTGTTCTAAACAAAGTAACACCAAAATCACTTAAATCCACATCATGTCTCAATTAAAATGTCAGAGCTTATAATTAGGATCTTTCCAGAAGGACTAGTGCACAGCTGTCATGTTAGGCTACTAGTTCAGAGCAAAAATTTGGAGGACTACACCCAAAAACAGTTTATGGATATTCAAAGACAATGATGTCATGTCCTATGTCTTTTTAGCATCAGCAGACAATAGAGATTGCCTCTAGAGGTGAAGATGATCCAGGAATCGCTATTAAAGCTAGCTGTATTTGTTGTGATTTCATGAGCTTTAGCTGCCATATGACAGCTTTGGATTTCCACATAAGCTCAGATTGTCTTATGTCATGACCTTTGCCCAAAGTTGAAGGCCATGCAGAAAAATATAAGTTCAGACTGTCCTTTTACAGCTTTTGTTGAGCCATTAGGGCTGTCAACTTGATTAATCACGATTAATCACAACCAAAATAAAAGTTTATGTTTACATAATATATGCGTGTGTACTGTGGGATATATATGTGTGTGTATATATATACTGTATGTATGTGTATTTATCTATGCATATAAATATATACAGTACACACACGTATATTATGTGAACATAAACTTTTATTTTGGTTGCAATTAATTGCGATTAATTGATTTGACAGCCCTAAAATAAGATTATTCCAAGTAACAATTACAATTCTTTTTTTTTTTTTTTGACTAATTAAACAAATAAATAAAAATTTTGCCCAAATTACAGTGTTCTTCTTAATACATTTTTCATGTTGCTCTAAAAATAACTCATAACTACCCATGCATTCAGACTTTGTCTATAAAGTTAAATTTAAGTCTGTATTGTCCCAGATATGCTCTTCAGCTGACACGTCTATATACGCTTATTCAGTGTCTGAAATCTGGCCAATGTAAGACTGATGTTTTACACTTGTGTGAAACATAGAGGAACGGCTCTAAATTCAGACAGGTGATTAATTTCTTCAAACTAACTTTGAACCCAAAGGGTGAAGGATGCTGTTTGAAAATTTTGGGTCTAAGATAAGTTGTGGGCTGTTACTATTAACCCAGATCTTCGTAAGCCCCCAGTGTTTACAGTCTCTGAATAAATCCGATTTCTCCATTCCTGACAGATGGTAATTATGAGTGTTTTCTCAGTTTCATATTCCAACATCTTTTAGAATGTTTGATCCTTCGACTCCCAGACCAACCATTCTAAAAGATGGTAATTATGAGTGTTTTCTCAGTTTCATATTCCAACATCTTTTAGAATGGTTGGTCTGGGAGTCGAAGGATCAAACTGTGCCTTTCGTGGGTGTGAATTGAAAAGTTATCTGGGGATATTAAATGACTGAGAGAATGGCATGATATATTGAGTGAAACAACTCATTGAGAGAAGGTGTTAAGGATGAAAACAGATTTACAGAGAGATTTATTTTTTAGATGCCAGTGCAAAGAAACTTAGTGCAGACAAGCATATTATTGCTTTGCACATTTTTGTTTGTTGATAGATCTGCTGTGTTGGAATCATGCAGTTTTTGTAAGTTTTATGTCATGTAGTCAATGTTTAAGGCCATTTACAGTGTACATGAACTGTTTTATATACATGGATCATTTAAAAAATTTTTAAACTACTGTTCCATAGTTTGGGGTAATTGAAATTTTGAAAGAATGTTTTTGAAAGAAGTCTCTTATGCTCTTAAATATTGTTACAATTTAAAAAATATTATTGAATATTAAATATTATTAAAGTATTTCAATATATTTCAAAATGTAATTTTTTCCTGTGATGGCAAAGATGAATTTTCAGAATCCATTACTCCAGCTTTTAAAAAAAAACAACATTTCTTATATCAATATTAAAACAGTTGGTTTAAAATGTAAAAACTGATATTTGTTTTTTGATCAAAAGAATGTTAAAAAAAGAACAGCATTTATTCAAAATAAAAAAAATGTCTAACAATATAAATCTTTGCTATCACTTATCAATTTACTAGAATCTTGCTTAAAAAAATATCTTACTGATATACGTACATATATCATATATTTGTCTGGCATTTTGAATACATTTTTAAATATACTGTATACACACCACTGTTCCAAAGTTTGGAGTCATTGGGATTTTATATATGTATAAAAAAATTTATAAGATTATTAATTTAATACAAATATTTTCTATATTGAAGGTGTCCAATTTGCATAGCAAAATTGTGGATTGGTTGCTTGCAAAATTCTTTAATTGTTGACAGTCGAATTTTATTTATTATTATTATTAGTTATTGTTATTGTTATAAAATAATGGATTAAATCTCCGTATTTAATGTCCATCAAAGGCAATGGCAAATGTGTACATTTAAATGTCTTACCATTGTTTGTGTTTGTGTCCAGGGCTACATGGTGGAGTTAACGTCTCATCAGGGCAGTGTGGGCCGTGTTCTCAAAGCAGGAAGTGTGTTGTTGTCTGGAGGGCAGCTGACTGATGATGAAGAGAGGGAGGTGCGGGAACAGATGAATCTGCTCAACTCTCGCTGGGAACATCTGCGTGTGGCCAGTATGGAGAGACAGAGCAGGTGGTCACATGTTTGCATGATAAGCCTTTAGCCAGGAATATAAACCTGTCACTCTTTACAGAAAGACCTTTGCTATTTACAACCTTCGTATAATTGATGTTTTGGAACATTTCAAGGCTTCATAAAGTTTTGATGGACCTGCAGCACCAGCAGCTGAAGCAGCTCTCTGATTGGCTGGACATAACCGAAACGCGGATTAAAAGAATGGGAGCACAGCCCTTAGGACCTGAACTTGATGACATAAAGCGTCAAATTGAAGAGCAAAAAGTATGTACTGTAAATTTTTGGTGTTTTTTTTTTATAAACAAAAAAACAAGCAAGTAATGACATAATTGTCCCTACAGCTCTTACAGGAAAATCTGGAGCTGGAGCAAGTGCGAGTGAACTCTCTGACTCACATGGTGGTGGTAGTAGATGAGAACAGTGGTGATGGCGCCACCGCAGCCTTGGAGGAAAAACTGCAGGTAAATGTTGTCATTGATTTACCCAAGCAGGACAGAGTTAGGATTAATATTCTATAATAAGTCTGGCTGCAAGAGCTCCGGTGGAGGACAGTGACTGGACCTAAACCTTCAGATGACACATAGTTCATATTTGCATCTCTGTAAAACCACATATGAAAAAACGCAAGATGTATATGCGCAGCTAGACACGCGTAAGTGCAGTGCAGTCTAATGTGATTATTAACAAGTAATAACAATTAGTTATCCAGTATGGTTTCGTTCACACAGCAGGGCTTCTCTGAAATTACGGTTATGCTGAAAATTTATGGGTGTGAGTTTGGTTATAGAGTACAGTTGTCAATCCTGTAAATAACCAAAATGTTTGTGAATGCAACTACATTAATTACTCAAAATGCAGGACTGAAAACCGTATTCTGCAGTGTGAATGTGGCCTTTGTAACCATAACCAAAGCCCTGAGGTCTGATTGGATATTTGGACTAAATAACTGTGGTATAATGTTTTGTCTTCTTGAATTGGTTTTCCATAACACCCCCATGCTACTTACACAGAATCTTGGGGAACGATGGGCAGCAATCTGCAAATGGACTGAAGAGCATTGGATCCTCCTTCAAAAGATCCTGCTGTGCTGGCAGCATTTCTCTGAGGAACAGGTACTGAATCCTTCCAGACTGTGCTGAAAGAGCTTTTACAATGCATTTAGCAGCTCTCAAAACGTCTTTTGAATCCTGCCTGTTAAATGACTATAATGAGAGCATGTCTGGGGAAACATAAAGGTTTAGAAGACCTTTTCTCAAGAGAGTCAGCGTGATAACATCACCAGTGCTCAAAAGAAACAGGAAAAGCAGCAGTGCAGAACACATCTCACAATCTTCCTTTAATCCACTGTGCTTTTTTTATAGCTGCTGTTTGATTCTTGGCTGACTCAGAAGGAGGAGTTAGTTCAGTCCATTCAAAGCAGCGGCACAAATGACCCGAATGAAGTAGCCGCCAACCTCAGGAAGCTCGCTGTAAGTGGCACACATAATCCAAACTCACTGAAGCATTAAAGTCAACCCTACTTTGCATGATTAACAATCAAGTCCTGATGGATACAATCAAGTGTTTCGATTTTTTTTTCTTGTTGAATATGCTGCATGACATGTAAAATTTTCATGAAATTTTCAGAAGTAAAATGGGTTTCAAAAGGCCGTTTCGTATTGAAATCCTTCGTAATGGGTTTGAAATAAGGCCTTTTTACTAATGCAACAATTAAAGTTAGATGTTATATAGTTGTGTTTTTCAAGGTTTTCAAGACTGACTTTAAAAGTACAGTGTACCCCAAAATTTTTATTCTGTCATCATTTACTCCCCCCCTCATATCGTTCCAAACTTGTATGACTTTCTTTTTTTGGTAAACACAAAAGAGGATATGTTGGTAACCAAATGGTTTCAGGTCCCATTTACTTCCATAGTATGGACCAAAAAATATATATATAATGGAGGTCAATGGGAAACGAAACTGTTTGGTTACCAATATTCTTCAAAATATCTTCTTTTGTGTTTCATAGAAGAATTTGGAATGACAATGATGACAGAATTTCATTTTGGGCCGGACTATACCTTTATGAATGAATTTCAGAACTTAAAGATGTCGGCTGAATTTTGTTCCTCAGATTTTAAAAGCAGACCTGGAGTTGAAAAGGCAAACCATGGACAAGCTTTGCTCCCTCGTTCAAGATCTGCTGGCCAACATTAAGAGCAAAGAGACTGCTGGGAAACTAGAGGCAAAGCTGGAGAGGTTTGCTCAGCGCTGGGACAAATTGGTACAGGTGCTTCAGCTCACCAGCACCAAGGTGGTTATACTAATGCAATTCCATTTACTGTGTCTCATCTTTTCCGCAATACTGTTCCATCTATTTCTATTTCTCTCAGAATTTGATATGGCTTCCTGCATGGCCGTGCCATCACTCAGAATAAATAAAGCACTCACTGTATCTCACTCTCTCTCTTCATATGCACACAAGAATCAGACTTCTATACATTTACACTTGCCTGTCTAACAACTTTTGTCTCTCTTAGTTTTCTACTATTGTCACCACATCCCAGTCGGAGCTCACGCATACAACCATGGCAACTGTCACCAAGGTGACCACAAACCAGAAAAAGATGGTGAAGCATACTAAGGAGGGCATGTCTACCCCTCCACCTCAGAAGAAGCGACAGATTGTTGCTGATTCAGAACTGCGGAAAAGGTGAGCTTACATACCTCGGTTTTGTCACAGGTCACTAAATGTAGACCCATTTATGACAACCAAGCTTTGCTTTATGTTAGTTTTTTTGTGAGTTTATTTTTTTATTATTAATCACATTGATAGTTCAATATGTTTTATCTAGAATAACACTATTTCAAGATTGTTGAAATAGATTGTAAAACTGATTGTTAGAAAATAACACGCTAATCAGTTTTTTTATGTTTATGCTTTAAAAGACAACATTAAAGTAACCCCCCCCCCCGCCCCCGTGTTGATGTATATCCAACTGAAACAGAAAGTTGTGAGGGAATATATTGAAGGGCTTGTGTATTCTTGTTAAATAGCCAATAAGATTTAATTGCATCACAGCCATGAACATGATTTGCTACCTTGTTATCTGCCGGTAAGAATTAGGGGATATTAGGGGAAGGGACATTCTCATTCTATAGCAGGGCTGTACAGTGCGACATATATGTGATGTGCGATACAGTTTTGCATATTCATATCACAGCTGCTTAATAGTGTGAAGTGATTTCGTTGTGCTTGTTTGTGTGTGTGAGATTGATTATACTTGGTAGTTAGGGGTGTGCGATATGACGATTTTTGATCGTGGACGATTAAAAGTCTCCACGATCTGCTTTTGAAGCCAGCGCCAAATCTATCAGCTGCAGTTATGCGCCTCCTCCGTCTCAATATAATGTACAACGCCATAAGCCACATGCATTCACATCAGTGTTAGCTCAGAGTTACTCTCACAGGACACTGCACTTATGCGCAATCACAAAACTACATTATTTCCATCTGCTTTAAAGGAATACCGGTTAAACATTTAATTCACGTGCTGTTCTGCATGCGCTTTTTCTGAGCACGTACTCATGAAGCGCGCTCACACTGAGAGCCTGTCAAAAAGCACCTGATTATTGGACTAAGTTGTATTACGCGTCTGATTGATTTTGCGTCTAATAATGTCAAAAACACACAAGGTTTACACATAAACACAGTTGGTTATGTCTGAAATGAAAGTAAACAGTTGAGAGAGAAACGTGTGAAGCTCTTAAAGGGACAGTAGTACTAAACATGCTGCCGACTGTCATTAAAGGGATAGTTCACCCCAAAAAAATTAAAGGTCATATGATGCGATTTCAATTTTTCCTTCTCTTTGGAGTGTTACAAGCTCTTGGTGCAATAAAGAAGATCTGTAAAGTTGCCCAAAGACTAAAGTCTCAAATCCACGAGATATGTTTAAAAATTTAAAGAGTCAGCAACACCTACATTTAACACGGCTCTCGTGTCTAAACAGACCCCAGATATATATCACTATGTGGGAAGATTTGCATAACGCAAATGTTTATGCAAAGAAAGAAGGTGTAACTTTTTTTTATTCTCACTGTAGTATTGTTGCAGCTTTCCGCCATGCCCTGCAGACACTGTGTGCGCGTGGAAAGCGAAACTACTTTGTTTGGTCTTAGTTTGGTCTTCCAAAAGAGGACGATATCCGCTGCGTCATGCCTAGAGCTGATCCATGCTAGTTGCTGAGGAAATACTACAACTTCGCACTGTCAATCGCCAGATCAGCTTTCACCGTGGACGAAGCCCGGGGTCGCCACAGGTGCTTGTCGCTCATTCGTCGGATTCGCCGGGCGCGCCGTTCTCGACCCCGCCGTTTCAGCTCACTCTATCCCGGCCTCAGCGAACGCTAAGCCGGGGCTTCCGCTAGGCGCTGTGTTTTTTTTCGTTGTGAAAGAGAAACTACTTTGTTTGGTCTTCCAAAAGACACCACCGCACTAGAAATCAGTGGTAAGTTGTATTTACAACACTCTTCCAGAACAGTTTAAACCAAATATTCAGATGTGTGCAGCACATTTATGGAGGACTGTTTACTGATCCTGGGAGAGTAAACATAGACAAAATGCCAGCGTTCTGACTCACGGAAAGGCGTTTCATTATAGGATTTGCCACTGATGATTCAAATGCGAGTTTTTTGGGCAGTGTGGAGTAGCGCTTGTTGTTTGTAATTTCTCCTATCACAAATGCAGACATTGTTTTATATTTATGCGGCGCGATGCAACGAAACACGTAAAAAGACAGTATAAGTCATAATCAGTAATCATGTCCAGGATGCAACAAATGCCTTGTTTGTAATGGGTTTTAATGTTTTTGAATCATTGCTCCGGCCGGGACCCCCTAGGCATCAACCGTATGTGAGGGGCGTAACATTTCCGTAACACACTTGAGGTATTCGGCCAATCACAAAGCACTGAATAGCTGGAGATCAGAGCACACCTCGCTTTTCAGAACGATTAGCTTTGTAAAAATTGACGCGTTTCACAAAGGCGGGGCATAGAGGAGAAACAAAAATGTACAGTATGTGGAAAATAATGTGTTTTTTTTACTTTAAACCACATAAACACATTTCATTACACCAAATACACAAAAGAAATGTTCTTTTTAGCAGCATCATGATTTTTATCTTTGCTCACTTTGGCCTAAATGTCTGCCATTCTTTTTTATTTTATATTTTTTTAAGGTGTAAGAGGTGTTATGTTTCTGCACTCTTCCATTTTTAGCAAATAAAGAAAAAAAAAACTGTCTAAAAACAATTTTTGTGATGGTTTGCATTTTTTGTGCTCTGTATGGAACATCAGTGCCTGTTTAAGTGATGAACTCCATTACTTGTGTTTGTTTTCAGACATGATAACAGACGTTTTATACTTGTGCTACAACTGTTTGGCCTGTGCTACAAAACTTTCAACCTCTGTAGCACCAGTGCTATGTGAAAACAAAAGTTAACGTACAGCTCTGTATAGAGTATTTAATTGGACATAATGAGTGAGTTTGTTTAGTATGAATCATTAATTTATGCATTTTTATCCCTGCAAAAATTTAATGTATATATTTGCTAAAAGTGAATTTGATCAAATTTTAAAAGCACAATAGCTAGTATATAGATCTCCAATTTTAAAGAAACACATTTCAAAATAATAAATATTTATCCATCTATCCATCCATTTTCCAAACCGCTTGACGTGCATAGGGTTGTGGAATAAACATCTAGACATTTTTAAATGTTGAATTTATGTAATACTTTAAGTAATAATTTTATAGGACTAGACTTAGGGTTCAATAATAGATAAAATAATCAAACTTACAAACAGATCTTACTGCATATGTTTATTGGCATAAACAGTGTTTTAAAGCATGATTTGCACAATGCAATCTATTGATCGCTTTGTAATATGAGTGAAGAATGTCTAATTCTAGACAACAAATGATATCACTTTCAAGTTCATTTATCTAAAAAATATGATGAAGATAGGTTCTCTGAAAACAAGTCCTAATATCTGTAGGGGAAATTATCGTTTTTTTTTTTATTCTTTACTTCTTAAAGGGGAATTTATGTTGTGTTAAGATTTTTACATATTTTTTCTATAAAATGAGATACTGATGAGGAATGTGTTTTTTTTTTGTCTACATAAATTCTTTTACTTTTTGACTGCATGAGTTAGACTGCACTTTTGAGTTTAGAAATTATACTGAAACACAAAGCCTGCAGTGAGGGAAAAATGCTAATCAATGCCTAAGTCTCAACAATATTCAAGTGACTAACAAACAAACAAACAAGAATAACTAATTTGTTTTGCTGTTTTCTCATCAATTTCCCTGCAGATTTGATGTGGACTTCACTGAAATTCACAGTTTTATGACCCGGTCAGAGGCTGTTTTACAAAATCCAGAGTTCTCAATCTCCCGTAAGGAGGGCAGTGTGGCAGAACTGTATGAGAAAGTGCTGGTAGGGCTACGTTCTGTAGTGATTTACCTGATTCATACAACAAATTAATGTGTAGTGAAAATATATTAGATTGCAAAATGTATTATATTACATTAGAAAGTAGAATTATAATGTTTTAATATATGTATTTGTTATTATAATATTATACAGTATTCTATATGTTGTATATATATCAGAAATAATATTTAAATGTTTATATTTATTTAAATATGAAAGTGTAATAGTTATATATTAAAGTATATGTAAATGCAATTATTAAATCACGTAATGCAATACCTATTAAAAATGTTTCATTGGTGTTTACTGTGTGATTTTTTTCAACCATTTTTGAGGCAATTGACAGGGAAAAATCTGAAAAGTTCAGGAAGTTACAGGAAGCCACTCGTTCAGCCCAGGCTTTGGTGGATCAACTCACTAGCGGTAAATACATTTGAAGTGATTATTTTCATATGCATGTTAATTTCAGTTCAAATGTCTTGTAAACGCCCCTTGATTTTCAATCAGTCTTGCATAATTCAAAACTTGCCCTTGTTGTCTTGTAAAAAACACACGAATATCCCCCATCTTATTTGGAGCATACTAATCTGCATTTTACTGTTAATTAAAGTAATAGAATCCTGCATAATGTCATCTTTATTAATAATAGATAGAGATGTACATCGATGGGACGTTTCCCAGCTATTTTGAAAGTCTAAAGCCTTTGCCGGCTTAATTGCCTCAGCAAATGCTGTTTCAATATGCATGAGTCTCATTTGTCCTAATGGATCTTTCTCTAAAGATGGTCAGAATTCCGAGGACATCCAGCAAGCAGCTCAGCAGTTACGTGCTCGATGGGTTGACTTCTGCGCTCTCCTGGCCGAAAGGCTGGCGTGGTTGGCCTACCAGACCAAAGTCCTGGCCTTCTACAATCTCTTCCAGCAACTTGAGCAAGCTGTGGTGGTTGCCGAGAACTGGCTCAAGGTGCAGTCGCCGCCCGCATGCGAGCCGGAGCCTCTGAGGATTCAGCTTGAGCGCTGCAGGGTAACCACCAGTGTCTGTCCTTGTGCATGGGGTCTTGTTCCTTTGTAGATTTGTGTTTCAATGTATGTCTGTTCTGTGTCCATATACAGGGCAAAGTCATTCTTTTCCTCTGTCTGGCCAGGTAATAATGCCCTTTACCCACTGCATGTGTTCATCTGATCTCAGGCAAAAAAAAAAACAAAAAAACATAGGATGCATTTATGCAGGACATTTGATCATGTCCGACAAAAGACAAATAACCTTCAATTTATTTTCTTGATCTTTTGAGATAAAAGAGCTTGATTTACTTGGAAAACATACTATAACTTTCAGAACTTCCTCCACAATTATGTCTGCATGTCCTTCCAAAGGCTCCCAAAATTAGAAATGAACAGCTGGTTATTTTTTTTGTATATTTTTAACAAGGTCCCTGAAGTTTAGATTGGCACAAGAAAAATAACATAAAAAAAATAAATAATAAAAAAATGACCCAATTTATGGATGGTTCCCACCAAACATGAACCAGAAAATTTACTCTTCAGAAGAGATTTGGAGAAATTTAGCATTACGTTGCTTGCTCACCAATGGATCCTCTGCATGAATGGGTGCCGTCAGAATGAGAGCCCACACAGCTGATAAAAACATCACAATAACCCACAAATAATCCACACAACTCCTGTCCAGCATTACATCTTGTTGAGGTTAAAAACGTTGCATGTTTGTAGGAAACAAATCTATTATTAAGGCGTTGTAACTTTAACCGTCACTTCTGGCCAAAATACATAATCCATATCAATATAATGCGTCCGGCCAGTCAAAAAGTGCTCTCCTCCTGCTCTCTTTTCACTTTAAACTGTGCTTGATCTGTGCATATCTCTCTCCTGATTCAGACAAGGTGACATTTTGGTAGAGGCAATATTATGGATAGTGAACTTGTGTTTTAGCTGTAAGCAATGGTTTGAAGTTAAAAACATATTGATAGATTTGTTTCTTACAAACACATAGCTTTTTCACTTCAAAAGACATTAACTGATGGTTTGGAGTCGTGTGGATTACTTGTGGATTAATGTGATATTTTTATCAGCTGTTTGGACTCTCATTCGGACGGCACCCATCCACTGCAGAGGCTCCATTGTGGGGTACATTAAAACATTGTAAAACCATTGTCACAAAATTAAAATTTTTTGGGTAAAATATCTTAACTACATTTAACAAATAAATCTTGGTCATACATTTTGTGCTGAAAGTTGCCCCCCGATGTGCCCCCCCCCCCCCCCCCCCCCATTTCCACTGTCTGATGGATGTGGACTATGTTCAGTGGGGTAGACGTGGCCTGTTAGATTAATGAATATGATATAACAAGCAGAGAGACAAGTTGTGTGATTAAAAAAGTTTTGAGTGATCAAGGCTCTGCAGGTTTAAAGTCTCTCTTTGTTCATCTGTTCTTACCTCTTTCATCCTTGAGTATATCTGTACCTGACAGCTTCCTATATGAGTCTTTCTGGCTTCTGTCTCTTTGCCAGAATCCTTGTTTTCTTGTAATGCCTTTCAGAAGAGACATGTCTCCCTAAAGACCTTGAGTGTCTGTGATCGTTTTATCATTTGATGAGATTAAACCATTCATTATTTTACTGTGCCCCAGGTTTAATCATTTGCTATTTCACACACGCATATATAAAGACGCTAACCCTCCATATACCTATATAAGCATAAACATATTAATGAATTAGTTATCAATTAAAAAAATAAAACATCAATGTATATCAATATTTGCAGAGAAAATAGTATTATGATATAAAATATACATATATAATATATGATATATTTTCTCTGCAAATGTAGATATATACAACAATCAAAAAATCTCTCTCCCTCTTTCTCAATTATATATTAAAAAAGTTTTGTTATTTCATGTTCACGTAACTGAGAATTTCAAATGGCAGCAGACAGCAATAATGTTATTTGTATAAGTTACAACGTTACTATTTTTATTGGATCAATAAAAATACATTTTTATTACAGTTATTTTATTGCCAATTGGAATTTATATACACCATATCATAAATAAGCTCTATATAGCTCTTTATTAAAGGACAGAAGGTGCAATGAAAGAGTTGTGGAAAGTAAACTCAAAGCTAAAGATGGGATTTAATGAAGTTTTTATTGAATTTGTGAAGTCTGTAAAAACATTTGCCTCGCAACAAAACAATATTTGTTGCATTTGAATCAATATAGACATTTTGAAGTTATGAGTCAGGTTATAAGTGCTAAATATTCATGTTTATTCCCACTCCAGGTGACGAGGGTGGACAGCAAAAAAGATGGGGCCATTTTCCTGCCAGTATTTGTGCTATTATGCGACTTAGCTTGAATCGTTACAAGACCAATTCTTTATTACCTTTCACAGGATGAGATTGCTCGCCTCTCCGTTCTCCGGCCACAAGTGGACAAGCTGCATGAACAACTTCAGGAGCTGCAGCAGAAAGAAGAGACGCCTGTTCTCTTTGATGCTGACATCTCTGCCTTCCAAGAGCACTACCACCATGTCCTCGAGGACCTGAGGGCCAGGGAAAGACAGCTTGTCTTGGGTGAGGGATGTCTAGCGCTATGCTATTTGGGTTAACGTTGAGGGAGTTTAAAAGTGGATCACTCACATACTGTACTATGACAGCACTTGTACATAGGATTCAGACTGCAGTGTGGTCTGGTTTGATCACGGTAGCCTCTGAGCTGGCAGCATTTTCATAAATCTTTCAAATCAACGGGCATCTCTCTCCTGTTATGCTACACAAGTGTTTATTAACTAATTCTTAAAACATAAACTATACTAATACCAATGTGTATCCACCATATTTTCTTTATTCATATTTTCTTTTCTATGCTGTTTGTGTTGGAAAATCATCAGAATTATGTCATTGCAAACAGAGCTGACAGTAATTCACTATGAATAGTAGCTGAAACATTATTTAATAATTATTAAATTGTGATTGGTAATTAATTAATCAATAATTTTAATTAAAAAGTAACATTTATTCAATAGTGAATTATTTGTGAAAAACAAACATAGGGAGTGGGGCATTTGTTGAGCTTTGTGAATGATGGGCATTTGAGTTCTGTGGAAAGCTGCAGGACTGCTAGCAGGTGTTGTAGGAGATTGTGTTCAGACATGTTTTCTTTTCTTTTCTCTCCTGTTAGTCCAGTCTAGTCTTCCACCAGCACGTTATAAGGATGTGATGGCAGCGCTGCTGGCCTGGCTGCAGCAGTGTGAGAATAAACTAGCCATCCCCTCCACAGCAGTGACTGAGTACCCTGTCATGGAGCAGAGGCTCAAAGACATCAAGGTATGGGATTTTAAAGGGATTACAAGAAACCCTTGTTATTATCGAAACCCTTAAGTGAACTGCAGCCAGGAACTTATTGCTTGTGCTCGTGTAACATACAAGAGACTGGACGCAATTCATGGCCCTGATATACTCTCTGCAAAGTTATTTTTTGTTCTTTGCTTAAAAGTAAAAAGAAGTTGGAAATACCTTTACAGCAATACTGTTAATGAACAGCTAGACACTGTCCACACTGATGTGAGCCACATTTAGTTTAATATGTAAATATGTGCTGCACATTTTCCTAGGACAACTTGGGAAGATGGGGAAGGTCTAATTTTTTTAAGTTTTGTTACAAGTTGCTCACACCTTGGCAATAAAAAAGTGATTAACACATGAACATTCTTACATGCAGTCCCTTTAACACAGTGACCAAAAAGCTTCAAACTCATTTTAAAAGCTTTGTATAGCTCTATGTAGTGGTGCAAAACAAACTGTCACCTTGGAATTATAAGGTTCCATCTGCATTCTGAGCAGTTTCGAGATATTGAGCTTCAAAGTTTTTGCATTCCATATAGTGATATGGAGAAAAAGTTTCTTTCATACATCAGTCCCAAAATGTACGCTACTTAAAAAAACCCATCACATAATGTAAATAAGTTGTGACAGAATAAGAATATGGCAGATAGAACCTTATAATTGTTGACGACTATATATTATATACAATTTTATATAATATACATATACTAGGTGACCCTGGACCACAAAAATCATCTTAAGTGTCAATTTTTCAAAATTTAGATTTATACACCATCTCAAAGCTGAACAAATACGCTTTCCATTGATGTATGGTTTGTTAGATACAACAGCTGAGATACAACTATTTGAAAATCTGGAATCTGAGGGTGCAAAAAAATCTGAATATTGAGAAAATCGCCTTTAAAATTGTCCAAATAAAGTCCTTAGCAATGCATATTACTTACTTTACTTTTACGTTTAGTCATTTAGCGACACTTTTATCCAAAGCGACTGACAAATGAAGACAATGGAAGTAATTAACACTAAACAGCTAAAACTCTCCTAAATAAGATATATATTACCCACATTTATGAAAATACAAGAATTAATAAAAAATGACAAATGCATAAACATTTTCAAAACTAAACTTAAAAATGAAAAACAACAACAAAAATAAAGACTAAAAACAATTTCAAAATATTAAATAACCAAGGTATGCGTATAATAATGATTCTACATCCACTAAGCAAACCCAAAACACTACATATGTTATGTACAGCCACCACATCCTACATATACATGTAAAGTTACATATATATAAATACATCCAATATGTATTATTTCAATTCCATTTTGTATGTTGAAGTACTGAAGTAACTCAAATTAAATAAAACTAAAACTTAATAAAAACCTATATAGACATAATAAAAATCTTAATAAAATTACAACATTACTACAACTGTAACTAAACCTAAAATAGATAACTAATACAAATCAAACTACATTAGTTTATCAGTATTCCTAAAAAAATAACACTGAGCCAAACTCACATGCTAAAATAACAACAACTTACATAGTAAGAAATGGTTATAAAAACGGAAACAGAAGTGAAACAAGTAATAGGAAAGAGGAGAAATAAAATGCGATACTTATGTCCCTTGCCGGTGTCCCTGCTTGATGGAGTCGAACGGTAGATTTGATGGTCTTTACACTCTTCGGTCTGCACATGACCGCAGCCGCGACCGCTTCCACGGTAAACTAAGCTTTTTTTTTTTTTATTCGTTTAACAAAACTCAAATTGAGTTCAGCTGGACACACTTTCCTGTTTATCTCAACAAATGGCCAAGCAAAGCGCACTACACTGACAAGGTACGCGATACAGAACGAGACCAAAAACTCAATCTATATATATCAATCTATACAATATTACTACTCAAAACTTAAGTTTTCATATATATATATCGTAAAAATTTCCAATTCTCATGGAACTGATCTTTACTTAATATCTCGAATTATTTTTGGCATAAAAGATAGATCATAGATAGATTAGTTAATTTTGGGGAACATACAATGTTTTGGGCTATTGCTACATATAACCCGTGCTACTTAGACTGTTTTTGTGGTCAGGGTCACATGTAAATATCATATTAAATGTATATCATCCCTACCTTATTTAGCAAGGATGGATTAAATTGAGCAACAGTGACAGTAACAGTGAAGAGATTTATAATATTTCTAAAGACATCATATCAATGCTGTTATTTTGAACCTTCTATTAATTAAAGAATCCTGAAAAAAAATATGGTTTCCACAAAATTTTAAACAGCTCAACTCTTTTCAACACTGATAATAATAAGAAATGAGCTATATCTAGCCTACTTTCTGAATGATCATGTGACACTGAAGACTAGAATAATGACTTCTGAAAAATTCAGCTTTGCATCACAGAAATAAATCAAATTTTTTAAAATATATTCAAATAGAAAATTGTTGTTTAAATTGTAATATATTTCACAATATTAAATTTTTTACTATTAGTTTTACTGTGTTCCTGATCAAATAAATACATATTTGCTAAGCATAATAATAAATTTAAAAATATTAACGACCCCAAATATTTGAATAGTATGTTTACACCTACAAATGGTTTACTTTTATCCAGACTCAGACAGAATCGACTGACTTTATTTGCAATTTATTTTCTGATTTTTTGAGTAAAATCTGCAAAATTGTGCTAAATTAATTAAAACTATTTGATTTATTGTAAAATGTGTTTAAAAAAATCTTGTATAATATTACTTGTGTTTGTTTGTTTGCTTGGTTTTTATTGTATTTATGTGATATTTGTATTTTGTAATAGTTTATGCCATGAAAGTAACCTCAGATGCTGACATGGCATTAATTAAAATTATACTATTACTGTAAAATGTGTTTACATTAATGGTGAAAAGCATTATTAAATTTAGTAAGATTCTAATTGTGATACTGCACATTAAATTGGGAATGTAGAAATATTTTAAAATTCAAACAATTGTACACTCAACCATCAACTGTAGTATTTAGTATCAGTGAAATCAATAGAATTAATTAGAAATCAATGTTACTTTAGTTTCTAGTGGATTGATTTGGTTTCAAGTAGATTTCAAGTAAATTGTCTCACTTAATAGGTTATTTATTACTAATATGCAACAAGTTTACCAAAAGGCTAGATTTACTATGGTAGATCATGAGGAACATTTGATTTGTTATTTTAAAAAATCAGTTAATATTTGTAGCTTTATTTTAATCTATTATAAAAATTTTGGTTACATTTACTTTTTTATGCACATTGAATGAGTGCCAAAATATTTTTCAGGCAATTCAAGCAGCACAGAAGGCGCATCAGGGTGATGTGGATGACCTAAATAAAATGGCTGAGCAAGTATTCCAGAAAGCGCCACCAGAGATCTGTCAGAAGTACCGGACCGAGCTGGACAACGTGATGGTGCGCTGGAGGCGTGTGTCTGAGCAGCTGGAAGAGAACATCCAGAAGCTGCAGGATCACATGACCAAATTACAGCAGTTCCAGGCACGTGCTGAAACAATATGCTGATGAGGCTTTTCCTCAAATTACACTGGCTCTAGTTTCTCTGTACCAGACACACTTCACCTACAACACGCCTGGGTGCTTTCCAAGAAAAATGTGCTTGAATGCAGGCACATGAAAATGTTGGCTGTGTCTCAACAACTAGTCAGCTGCCTACCCAGAGAGCTTACAAGGTTTTGAACTACATCCTTCAGAGAAGAGAAGTTTAATTGCTTAAAGGTTGCTGTTTTCTATCTCAGGTGATGATTCTTGGTTCAGTAGGAATTAAGCTCAATCAACAAGGATTTGTAACGTAATAACTTGTCACTTGTTTTCTTTAAAAACAGCAGAAATCAAAGTTACGTTGAGACACTTACTTTGGACTGAATGAGAATTTTTTTTGGAGGATTTAAAAGCATACATATGAAGCTTGTAGTTTTATAAAACATTTCACATTCATTCTTTTATTAAAAACGTGAGTGTTATTTGACCTGTAAAGTTGTCCTCATCACTTTTAAGGTCATTCAAAGGTATTTCAACTTGGTTATACTGTAACTACACAGAAAGGTTAATACATGTTGTTGTTTTTTTACTAACATCATACTAACACACATATTGTTTATACCTTGTGGTGATAAATTTGAAACAGTGAGTATTTTAATGTTTGCAGATTCCATTTACAGGTCTCATTCACTTCTTTTTTTTCATCAACATTATTCCACAATTAGTGTTAATTGAGCTTAACTTGTTTTGAACCCAGAATATGACTTTAATGGAGTTAAATAAAATACCTTAAGAAGGTTGTGTATCATAAAAAACATACAAAAAAAAAAACTGGTGGTAGCCAAAACATATTTAAAAAAATACAAAATTGCATAAAACTATCAGATCGCCTCACTTGAGTATGATTATCTAGTATGACTATACAAGATGTTTACCAAATTACCACATATACTACGGTTAGTAATAAGGAATATGTGTCATTTATTACTTTCAAAATAATAGAGGAATATTTGTAGATTTATTTGACAGTTATTGGTATTTTTTATTAAGCTTTTCTTAAATTCATATGGGTTGTGTAGTAGAAAATGTGACTGCATCTTCTGATAAAGTATAATTTCATCCAATGGTAGAATGACACAAAGACTCTGCAGGAAGTGGATGGCAGAGGTCGATGTTTTCCTGAATGAGGAATGGCCAGCTCTGGGAGATGCAGAGGCTTTGGAGAAACAGTTGGAACAGTGCACGGTGAGGACAGTCATTATTTATTTAGCAATAAAAACTAAGTTTGTGCTCCAAACTAGAATAGAGCTCTTGATGCTATACTTATCTAGAGCAAGATGTGCTAAAATAACAACCGTGATCCAGAAACTTACCATTGTGTTTCACAAACATGGCCCAAAAATTTAAATTCAGAAGAGAGTGCTTTTTATGCAGAAGCAAAGCGTAGCCTAAATTAAAGCATTGGTCTGGAAGAAGAAGAGCTGTTTCTCATTAAGATGAAATCTGCAAAAATATGTTGGGAGACCTGCTAATATAGCCACAGCGGTGGTTGAATAAGCTGTAAACCCATTGGGACCTGACTCAGTAAAGACCTTGCCTTCTCTTTTCAGGCAATGGCAGGAAATAATTTTTCATTTTACTAGTCATGAAAACTGCAGCTTAACATGAAATTACATTTTTCAAGTGGTATCTCAGTCTTGTTGTGCCGCATGGTAAGTTAGCTGCAATAATGGCAATAGCTTTGCTTCTATCTAGTAGAATTGGGTCAATGCATTGGCATGACCTGGTTTTCAGGATGGCCAAGTCCATCTATTTCAAACATTCTCTTTTGATTTGCCAGGCTCTGGTGAACGACATCCACACCGTCCAACCAAGTCTGAACGGCATCAATGAGGTGGGACTGGCCTTGAAGAGGGAAGCTGAGACACCGTTTGCCATCAAAATACAGAAGATGCTTGATGAGCTCAATGCTCAGTGGGAGCTCATTTGCAAACAGGTAATTAACGGGCCACTTGGGCTTACGGTGCATTATACTAATTAATTACAAAGTGAGGTAGAATTTAGTCATCTTCAAAAGTCTACGCAAACCATTTTCACACCTAGGCGATTTCTAAGTGAAACTTTTTGATGTTATTAGAGCATTTTCAGGTAGTCATTAAAACAAAAATGAGCTGTGTTTTTTGTTGATTCTCAGGCTTATGCAAAGAAATCAGCCCTGAAAGGAGGGCTGGACATGACGGTGAGTTTGAGGAAGGAGATGCAGGAAATGCAGGAGTGGATCACTCAGGCGGAGGAAGAGTATCTGGAGCGAGACTTCCAGTACAAAACACCTGAGGAGCTTCATAAGGCAGTGGAGGAGCTAAAGGTTTGTTCTTTTTAAACTTGTTTCTTCAGAGGAAAATGGCATCATTTAGAAAACTCAATGGAGTTGTCAGTGATGTCTCTTTTAAGTATAACATCTTAAATGGAAAAGGAAAACGGAAACTATTGTAGACATACGGGAGTACAGAGGTAAAATGATTTATAAAAAAACACTGTTAACAAAATGTGGGATATGCTCAGAGTTTTAAATGCTTGTTTTTGTGATAGAGTTTTTAGTTATTTTCTGCCTATGGATGGATGGATGGATGGATGGATGGATGGATAGATAGATAGATAGAACGTGTTACACAGCTACACGTTACACACAAGTTTTTTGGACTGACTAACTATGAATTAATTAAATTCACTAAAAAAATGTATTTGTACAAAGAACATATCAATTGACTGAATTATGTCAAAAATACGACATTTACGATATGATTTTTATTGTTGGATACCCCAAGAAGAACGGGACCATTGAGGTGGAACAAGCCAAAATCAACATGTTAACAGGGAGACAGACATTGTTTGACTACTTTTCATGCTGTGTTAGTTTTATGTTCGATAATAGCTTATCTAACGCGTCTAATCTCACTAGAGAACATGGGATTTGTGCCTTTATTGCTTTTAACAACAGTCAAGGGACACCAATTTGTACCCCATTCATTGAAAGTGCCAAGTCCCCAAAGTTGTTGTTCTACTGAGAACAAAGTGTCAGAGAAGCTCCCCAGACAGTTGTCATGATAGCAGAAGACTGACACCTAGACAACTGAGATGTATTCCTTTCCTAACAGGTGCCGGCTCGGTGCACAGAAGCTTTTCGCCTCGATGTGATCCTGTTGCTTTGTGCGTTTTATGAAGTAAATGGGGCGAATGTTTGCTCTCAACTTCCCAAGTTCAACGACAGTCAACAGCAGGGATCTTGTTTTCTCTGTCCCAGTGCCAGGCTTAGCTTAACTTTGCAAGCAGAGGCTTAAGAGAATGCTGATGTTCACTAACCTTGGTAAAAACATCTGAATGCTCACGTAATCTCCTCTCCTCTCTCCCACTCAGCGGGCTCAAGAGGAAGTCCATCAAAAGGAAACAAAGGTGAAGCTACTGACGGATAAAGTCACTAATTTCATTTCAAAGGCTCCTCCTGCTGCCCATGATGCCCTGAAGGCAGAACTGGATGTTTTGACTTCTAACTACCAGCGACTGTGTAGCCGGCTCGATGGAAAATGCAAGACTTTAGAGGTGAGCTTGATATTGTGCCAGTGATGGGGTTGTGCTCAGGAGTCAGATAGTGATTAATTTGGCTTTCATCCACAGGTTTACATTTTATCAGTGTGTGTGTGTGTGTGTGTGTTTGTGTTCCCTGGGAATCAAACCCATGACTTTGATGTTGCTAGCACCAGGCCCTTTCAGTTCAAACTACTAATGTGTTTCTTCTCACCTTTGATCAAATTCTCAGGACCCAGGCCCAATGTGATATGTTTGACTAACCACATGCCCATTTCTGCTGGCTGTTGTAGGAGGTGTGGGCATGCTGGTGTGAGCTGCTGTCTTATTTGGAGTTGGAGAATGCCTGGATGGACCTACTGGAAAAGAAAATTGATGAAACAGAAAGCCTTCAAGGAGGTGTAGAGGAAATAGAAGATGCTTTGACTGTGAGTGCTGAAAATCTTTAATATGAACTTCAGAGATATAATGAGACTGTTTACTAAAAGAGGAAGCATATTCATATATAGGTAACTTTAGGTTATTTTAAAGGAAGGATAATTATAGGTTATTTTAAAGAAGTCGTTTTTGGTCTGGTCTTCACGAAAGGATATTATGTGGTTTTAGAAGCTTGGAATATTATGTTTGAATCGTATGCTCTATTCGTCCTTTTTATAGCTTGACAGCCTGTAGTCACTATGACCCGTTGACGTTAAAAGAGCTGTGTAAATACATTTCCTTTTGCGTTCCACTGGAAAAATAAGAGCAGACAGGTTTAGTATGACATTAGCCTGAGTAAATGATGACACCGTTTTCATTTTAGGTTAGAGTTTGACTTGGAAATGTCATTCTGTCCCAGAGGAACATTTTATTGTTTAGAGGTTACTCTTTCATATTGCAGGACACCGACTTAAATGCCATTCTTGTTGGAGTTTCCACTTTGTCTCAGTTGTTTCTCAGATGATTATTGATGATCTTTTCTGAAACTCTAGAGCAGTGTTTCCCAAACAGGGGTTTGTGAGGGAACTGCAGGCGGTTTGCGAGTTGTTGAAAATAAAATACTTAAAAATTTAAATTTAAATGGAAAATTAAAATAAATAAATGGGGCTGCAAAATTAATCATATACCCTGAGATCCCAATATTGTTAATGTAGATAGACTATATATATACATACAGTAATACTTTTCATATGGATAAAATGTATATCCAGTTCACATTTCAATCACAATACATACAAATACCGCAATCCTATTTTTGGCCAGTTTTGCAGCCCTGGACGTTTTTTTTTTGTTTTTAAAGACGGACTAAAAATATTAAGTATTGTATTTGTTTGCCCTGCTGTGTGTGAACCATTACTTCATCAGGGAACTGTGACATGCAATGTGCTGTTTAATAAAAGTTTAAATATAACTTGTTTAATTTTTATCGGGTACTTCCATACTATTTTACATCTAAGGGGTTCAGCTGACCAAAACGTTTGAGAAACCCCTGCTCTAGAGGTTATACACTGATTTGCTCAGGAGACCAGGAAACTAAACTGAGAAGTAGGAGACTTTAGCTAAACAATTTTGTTTTGACTTTAGCTACCAGAACAGACTCAATTGGTTGCCTTGGAGAATTTGAGATATTAAATAGATCTCATTTGTTATTTTTCTTTACTAATATATGCACTGATAATGATAAAATAGTCATACCAAAAATTCAATCTTGCATCATCACCATGGAAAGCATCTTTTATTAAGTTTTATGTTTTCAAATGACATATAAATCATTGGTGTTAAAGTGGTTTCCCCATTCCCTTCCAGTCTTTAGACACCATGATTAGGGAGCATCCTGAGTATAACCGCAACCAGATCCGTGAATTAGCCCAAACCCTTATGGATGGCAGAGTCCTCGATGAGCTCATACACAAAAAAGTGGAGGACTACAACACACGCTGGGATGAACTAATGCAAAGGGTAGGAACTTAAGATGACTCGGTTGTATAGCTGCAGCTGAAACCTTAAGTATATTCATTGGATTTTTTTTCATGTTTTGATTCTCTTCCGCTTTCTGGTGTCAATAAAAGGCTTTACAAAGGCGACAGCAGCTGGAGAAGAGCTTGCAGTGGGCCCAGGAGAACAACAAAACCCTGCGCCTCATTCAGGACTCTCTGAACACCACTGACCGACATTTGACTGCTTACATAGCAGATGGCATAGACGCTGCACAGATACCTCAGGAGGCACAGGTATTCATATTATCTCATATATGTGCCAAATAAACATTTATTTTATTTTATTCTTTCTTTACATTATCTTTATTCATTCTGACAAATCGTTTGTCCTATGTATGGTGTCATCGATTCCTATTTATACTTTTTTAAATTATTAATTTATATTTATTTATTTACACATAACATCTTTTTAAGAACTTTAATTTAATGAATTTTGTATGGAAAATTATAAAACGGATAGTTCCGGTTCCATAAGGGCCAGAATATCATATCATAGGGTGTGAGCTCTTTTGACTTGAATAAATGAAGTATCCATAGTATTCTGTTTATTTATTTAATTAGTTATTATTTAAAGATGACTATGATTGCCTTATTATTATCTCATTTAACAGAAAATTCAGACTGAGTTGAATAGTCATGAAGTGACTCTCGATGACATGAAGAAAAAGGCTGTCGAGGTTGACGCATCAGAGAAAGTGATTGGAGAGATTGATGCAACATATGTAAGAATTATAATTTTCGATAGCTGATTTTTTTTTGTCACAGTCACAGATCCTTCCTGCATAAATACGTTAAGCAAATAATAAACAAGTAATCAAATACCTGTTAACAAATGCCTGTTTTCTGTGTGCTTGTTTAGGATAAATTATTGCAAGTGAAAGGCAAGTTCAGGCTTTTCCAAAAGCCGGCTAACTTTGATCAGCGGTTGAGGGAATGTGAGCGAGTGTTAGAGGAGGTGAAAGGAAAGCTGGGAGTGCTGAGTATTCGGAGTGTGGAGCAGGAGGTGGTACAGTCACAGTTGGATCAGTGCATGGTGGGTAATAGCTTTTATTAGCCATCAGCATGGCGCCGCAAATGGCAGCAAGGACGCTGAGCTCCGCAATTCTTCTATTGTTTTTGTTTGTTTGTTCTGTGTTTTGTCATTCTTCTTCTATAAGTTTTACCAGAGACGAACTGCTTAACATTAAGCAGCACATCCCGGACAACATTTTTCCGGTTTTTGATTATTCGGACGTTTTGTTGGACATTCTAGTCGGAGGTACAGCGGTGTTGTTCAAACGCGCGTGCAGACGCAGAAGAGGGAAACGCGCCGGCGCCCTGGTGAAGCTCCGCGCGCGCGGCTTTCGGACTGCGCTCCCAAGCATTCATCTCGTGAATGTCCGTTCCCTTCCTAACAAAACGTATGAACTTCTTCTCCTCACCCGCACCTACAAGGACTTTTCAAACTCTGCTGCATTGTGCTTCTCTGAAACTTGGCTGAGTGAAGCCATTCCGGACAACACGCTTCATCTGCTGGGCTACTAGCTGTTCAGAGCGGATCGCATCGCGGAGTTAACGGGGAAAACCAGAGGTGGTGGATTGTGTTTCTACATCAACGAAAGTTGGTGTTCAGATGTAACAACGCTGAAAAAGGTATGCTGTCCTAATTTAGAGGCACTCATCATAAACTGTAAACCTTTCTACTCGCCGCGGGAGTTTTCCTCTTTCATTCTCGTGAATGTGTACGTGCCTCCGGACGCGTGCGTGAGCGCCGCGATGCAACAGCTGGCCGAACAAATAACTGAAATGGAGCAAAGGTACCCAGACTCTATTTTAATCATTCTTGGAGACTTTAACAAATCAAATCTCTCCCGTGAACTGCCAAAATACAAGCAGCACATTACGTGTCCCACCAGAGACAGCAATATATTGGATCACTGTTACACAGCAATAAAGGATGCATATCACTCTGTCCCACGAGCAGCTTTGGGGCTCTCTGATCATTGTTTTGTTTATCTTATACCGACCTACAGGCAGAAACTGAAATCAGCTAAACCTGTATTAAGGACTGTAAAAAGATGGACTAATGAAGCAGAGCAGGATTTACAAGCTTGTTTTGACCTCACTGATTGGAGCGTTTTTTGAAGCTGCTGCCACCGATCTGGACGAACTCACAGAGACTGTAATATCCTATATTAGTTTCTGTGAGGATATGTGCATTCCTACCAGGACATTCTTTTCATTTAATAATGATAAACCGTGGTTTACTGGGAAACTCAAACAGCTTCGTCACGCCAAAGAGGATGCTTACAGAAGTGGGGATAAAATCTTGTATAACCAGGCCAGGAACAGACTAACAAAGGAGATCAGAGTGGCTAAAAAAAACTACTCAGAAAAGCTGAGAAAAGAGCTTTCAGCAAACGATCCAGCGTCAGTATGGACTGGTCTGAGGAACATCACCATGTACAAGACACCACCCCCACAGCTTGCGGAGAATCAACAATTGGCTGATGATCTGAATGTGTTTTACAGCAGATTTGAAAAGGTTCGTCTACCACCCCCCATCCGCTCTGATCTGCACTTCACACATTCACCTACCACCCCTGCAACCCCCTCCCTCCCCCACCATTCAACCTTAAGGTCTGTGTAGAGGACGTGAACAAGGTCTTCAGGAGGCAGAAATCTAGAAAAGCTTCAGGCCCATATGGTGTTTCACCTGCCTGTTTAAAAGTCTGCGCTGACCAACTGGCACCAATCTTCACACAGTCTTCAACAGATCTTGGAGCTGTGTGAAGTTCCCTGCTGCTTCAAACGCTCCATCATTCCGGTCCCCAAAAAGCCCGAAATCACTGGACTTAACGACTACAGACTTGTCGCTCTCACATCTGTGGTCATGAAGTCACTTGAGAGACTGGTCCTGGCCTACCTGAAGGACATCACTAGACCCTTGCTGGATCCTCTTCAGTTTGCCTACAGAGCAAACAGGTCTGTGGATGATGCAGTCAACATGGGACTGCATTACATCCTGCAACACCTCGACAGACCTGGGAATTACGCAAGGATCCTATTTGTGGACTTCAGTTCGGCCTTCAATACCATCATGCCTGACCTTCTCTCAGACAAACTCACCCAGCTCTCCGTGCCCACCTCCACCTGTCAGTGGATCAACAGCTTCCTGAAAGACAGGCAGCAGCTAGTGAGGCTGGGAAAACTCACATCCAGCACCTGCACCATCAGCACTGGAGCTCCTGAGGGCTGTGTTCTATCCCCACTGCTCTTCTCTCTCTACACGAATGACTGCACCTCTAAAGACCCCTCGGTCAAGCTCCTGAAGTTTGCAGACGACACCACGCTCATCGGCCTCATTCAGGATGGTGATGAGTCTGCATACAGAAAGGATGTTAAAGAGCTGGCTGTCTGGTGCAGTCTTAACAACCTGGAGCTTAACACGCTCAAAACTGTGGAGATGATCGTGGACTTCAGGAGAAAACCCCCTGCACTCCCCCCCACTCACCATCATGGACAGCACTGTGACTGCAGTTGGGTCATTCAGGTTCCTGGGCACCACCATCTGTCAGGACCTGAAGTGGGACACTTACATAGACTCCATTGCAAAAAAGGCCAGCAGAGGTTGTACTTCCTTCGCCAGCTGAGGAAATTTAACCTGCCACAGGAGCTGCTAAAAGCAGTTCTACTCGGCTATCATTGGCCATTGTCCTGTGTTCATCCATAACTGTCTTGTTTTGTTCAGCAATCAAATCATACATCAGGAGACTACAACGGACAGTCAGGACTGTTGAGAGGATTATTGGTGCCCCTCTGCCTGGCCTCCAAGATCTTTACATCTCCAGAGTGATGAAAAGGGCTAAAAAAATCACCTTGGACCCCTCACACCCTCACACCCAGCCCACTCTCTCTTCGAACTGTTGCCTTCTGGTCAGAGCTACAGAGCACTGACTACCAGAACAGTCAGTCACAAGAACAGTTTTTTCCCACAGGCGATATTTTCAGTCTGAACAATTAATCTTTCATTATTATACATCGTCCATCACAACTAACATAGTATATTTATATTAAACTGCACACGTTGTAAATAACATATCTGCACACTAATAAACATATCTGTACATTTATCTAAACAATTAAATTTTTTCCTAAACTTCTATTTCTGTATATAGTACATTATTCAATTTTTCAAATTTTTTTTTTATTATATTAGTTTTATATTACATCCGTACTGTGTTATTCATATGTATGTCTACACTATCATGTATGCTTGCACTCTATGTGTGTACTTTCTTCTGCACTGAAAGCTCCTGTCGCTAAGTCAAATTCCTTGTGTATGTAAACATACTTGGTAATAAAGCTCTTCTGATTCTGATTCTGATTCTGATTCTGATTATTCTTCTTTTTTTTTACGAGTACATTAATTTGTTAATGCATGAATAGTTGTGGAGATTGAACTGATTACTTCATACTGTATGAAATTTGTTCAAATTCAATTCTTTGTTTTGTTACATTTCTCATTTTAATTGTAGTTTTTGTTTTAACATAAATTGCCGTTTGGTTCTTGTCAGGTAGCAATATCACACTGAGTTTAATCACATTCTCTATTTCCCCCATGTAGAAGTTCTATAAGAATCTGAGTGAAGTGAAATCGGAGGTGGAGGCGGTGATAAAGATGGGAAGACAGATTGTGCAGAAGCAGCAGACAGAGCAACCCAAGGAGCTGGACGACAGGCTGACGGCCCTCAAACTCGTGTACAATAATTTGGGTTCGCAGGTAAGGGAATACAATGCTAAATGTAAGACGTGTACAGTACTAGTTTGATGCAGATACTCATTGTATATTGTTACTGTTTCTCATTTAAGGATAATAGTAATATCATCAAAACCATGAAATTACACAAATGAAAGTATGGAAATTATGTTAAAATAAAACAAAAGTATCTTTTATAGAAGTTTATTCACATTACCGTAAAAAGGTTTTTTTTATTCAGTAAGGATGCGTTCAATTGATCAAAAGTAACAGTAAAAACATTTAGAATGCTATAAAAAGATTTTTGTTTCAAATAAATGCTGTTCTTTTATGTAGTAACTATCTTTGAGATAGTTTCATTTATGCTGAACATTTGTTGGCTGATTTTCCAAACGTCTCATTTGTTTGTGTGCAGGTAACAGAAGGAAAGCAAGAACTGGAGAAGCTTTTAAAGTTATTAAGGAAGTTTAGGAAGGAAGTAAACAGTCTGACAGAATGGTTGGCAACTACTGATGAGGAACTGACGCGCCGCTCATCAGTGGAAGGCATGCCAAGCGATTTGGATGCAGAGTTGTCTTGGGCAAAGGTAAATGAATACTCAGCTGGTTTCATTTCAGCAGCATTGTTTATATCTGAAACAGTTTGCTAGTCATTAAAAGATTAGTTCTTCCAAAAAATGACAGTTCTGTTATCCATGTTTTTCCACACTTAAAATGCCTTTCAGTGGAAAGGCGAATTGTTAGCGAATTGTTCGTTTATTATCAGTGCTGTGTTGTTTCCAAGAAGGTGGGTGTGTTGAAGAAAAAAAGTTACTTCGTTTTTGAAAAGAAAAGCTCAAAAACAACCTATTAAAACATTATCTTTCCCACCCAGGCGACGCAGGAGGACACTGAGCGTCATAAGCCACAGTTGAAACTGGTGAGGGAGTTGGCAGAAACCCTGAAGGGTTTACTTTGTAGCCAGGAGAACCTTATTGATGACAAGGTCAGTCTGCTCAACTGCAACTGGATCGCAGTGACGTCACGGAGTGAGCAGTGGCTGAAACTCCTGCTGGTGAGCAACCATTCAGAGCAACTGTCTGACCCTTTTCTGAGTCATTTCATTTTAGGCAAAATATCTCTTATGCTAAATATGCCCTACAAGGCTAAATTCATTTCCTTTCAATTCCACATCTCCTGGTTGTTCCTTAAAATCCAGACAGTGATTTCTGGAGGCGGCAATAATGTTATGAAACTGTTAAGCACATTTATCTCCCGCTCTTCTTTATTACCTTTTCTACTACTTGCTGTATCCTCCATCATTTTTCTCATTTTTTATCTCCTTGACTATATTTTCTTCTTTTTCTACTTTGTAAATAACTTTATACAAATCTGAGGGACAATATGTCAAAAGATGAGGCTTGGCCTCAAAGGTATAATGAAGTGATTAAAGAAATATTTCACCCAAATTGAAAATTCTATCATTGTTTTCTAACCCACACATGTCATTCTGAACCTGTATGACGTACCGTACCTTCTATCATGAAACACAAAAGGATTTCACTTTTCACTTTTTTCCCATTCAGTTGAAGAGAGACTTTTTCATGCTTCATAATGGACATAAGAGTGTCATTAAACTGATCAGTGCATCTCATACACTGAGTCTTATGAAGTCGTAAGATGGAATTTTGTTGCAAAAGCATCATAAAAGGATCAAGAAAGTGGTCCATGTGACTTTGCACTATATTTAACTATAGCTACTATTGAAAAAGGCATGAAAAACAATCTTCAAATGTTGTTTTTTGTGTTCAGCAACAGAAAGAAAGTCATACAGATTTGGAACAACACGACAGTGAGTAAATAATGACAGAATGTTCATTTTCTGGGTGAACTATTCATTTAATGTGACATGACATTTCAAAACCCTGTTCCTGAACAAATTTCCTTGTGCTAACCACTGAAGCCAAATGTAAACGTAACTCTCCATCTGTCATCCAGGATTACCAGAGTCAAATGAAAACATTTGAGCAGAACATTTCTCAGATCAACACCTGGATGGATTGTGCTGAAGAAGTGCTGGGCGAGATGGACAGCCAGGGCTGCGTTGAGCACGTTTTAAAGGTCTTCACTAGCACAATATCAGACACTCACAGTGAGCTGTTCCACTTGACAACCAACTGTTCTCCATTATTGAGGACTAGATTTTGTTTTATGCAGCCATACTTTTCCATCAAATTAAATAAACAGTTATCCATCACTTCTATGACAATAATGTTTTGTTGGCTCATTAATTGGAAGCAATTTGCAGCAAATAAAACTTTAGATTAGGCCATTAGGGAGAACAAAACAGACAGACAGACAAAAAACAAAAAGTGTTTTAGTATTATTGAACATAATTTCTGTTATCATTTACAAAGTAAATATATATCTTTTACAACTTACTACCAAAATATTTACATCAGTAGATTTTAATTTTGTGTATTTTGAAGTTTTAGAAGTTTTACATGTACACATGTATGATGGATAATTTTGAATGCATTTTTGAGTGAAACAAGACAGGCCTTGTAGGATAGGCCTTGATTTAATTTTTTATTTATTTTTTGGTGTATATTCAAAATGCACACACAATTGATGTGTTCTTTGAATGTCCAGGGTTTGCGGATGGAGCTGGAGGAGATGAAGGGGAAGGTTGAAGCAGTGCAGGTCCTGGCAGAGGACCTTGTAAAGAACAGAGGGGAACATTGTAAAGCTCAAGTGAAACCAAAGCTAGAACAGCTCAGTCGACGCTTTGACATCGTCGCAAAGAGGATTTTAACGGGACAGGTACTGTTATGAAAAGCTGTATAACTGATAAATGTATACATAGAGATAAAACACATATATAGAACCATGGTGAGCTGTCTGGATTCTCTTTTCTTTTGTTGATCCTTAAATTCTTCAGAGACATTGTCTTATTATCCTACTTAGAAAATAGATTTTTTTTGGGGGGTATATAATTGGATTTTTATATATTTTATCATATTTTCTTGCAGGCCTCGTCTCAAGAGTTAGATGAGTACCACAGACAGGCTAATATATGGCTCCAGGTGCTGGACGAGGAGATTAAATTAGGTGAAAGTCTAAAAGAGGAAGATTTCCTGGAGGATGCGGTAAGAAAATACTCTCAGCTGTTTCTTTGGCTAAAATTAATTTTAGTCACTGGAACCGCACGGGCAGCAAAAGGCTGAAACAGCCTCCGAGCTTCATCGTAAAGATCTCATGACAAGAAACATAATGAGTTTCAGGGAATGGGTCTGGTTCGTGGGTAACATATGCTGGCACAGTACATCATTCCATTGCTCATAGGTTTTAATGGCTGCAAACTGTCTAATGGACGGATGGATAGACAGACAGACAGACAGATAAATAGATAGATAGATAGATAGATAGATAGATAGATAGATAGATAGATTTGACAGGGTTTCTAACATAATTTGATATTTTTGTCTTCCTTTTCTTTCACAGGGCATAGATGAGGATGCTCTAAATGAACTGTTCTTTAAAGGAGAAAATCTCCTCAAGAGAGCTCCTAGCAGGGAGAAAAAAGAGGCCGTTCGTGAGAAGCACAATCTTCTTCATGACAAATATGACACTCTAAAGGTAATTGTTTTGCTTGCTGACGCGACAAGTACACATTTTATTTGAAATTAAGGTCATGAGAATGCATTTACAAGCTCTTGGCATTAGGCTCATGACGCGTCATTGAATTTGAATGTTTTCTTTAAGAAAAAACCAAGGACACCTGCATCAAATATCTAACTGTCCATACTATGCCATTTTTTGCGGTAATGCGAAAGTAGTTAGTTGTTAGGTTGGTCATACATAAAAATAAAATAATAATAATTCTTGCTTTAAGCATAAATCTATCAAAATTGAATGAGGTTTATACTTAAAACAATTTGACAATGACTTAAGATATTTATTCTATGAAAACAAGTACTTTCTTTACTGAGTGTGATTTTATGTAGGATATCGGATATGTTCCTGGATCAAAATCCTTTATTACTCCCGAAACCACATCCATATCATCATCCAATCAGATTTTAAAGTTATGTGTTTCAAATATTTATTACTGAAATAATATAAATGAAACTCTGCACTAGTAAAGTCAGTTGGTCATGTCAGTGTAAGGTTGAACTCCTGTATTATTATTCAGGTCAGAGACAAGGTCAAAACTGGAATAAGAATGAGGTCATGCTTCGGTTATGGTAGGTTAGAAACATGGTCAAAACTAAGGTCTGGGATGGAATTAGTTTATTAGCCAAATTTAAAATTAGCCAGTCATGTTAAACTTAGGTAAATCATGTTTTGTTTAGTGATATAATCATATACTTATCATTCATTGTTTTTGATATATGACTGTATGTAATGAGTCTTAATATTTTCATTCTGCGTTCATAGAATCTGAGAGCCCTGAGAAAGAAGAAGGCCCTTGCTCTTGCCCCGCAGTGGTACCAGTTCTGTAAGAAAACAGATGACATGACGCAGTGGCTGGACAAAATTGAGAAGAACCTTGCAGAGCTTCCAGATCCCCCCGAGGAGCCGAGAGTGAAAGTGAGAGTGAAAGTTTCTTTACTGTGTGCACTAGCAGTCTTAATTATTATTTATATTCTTATATTTTAGCTGCTTCAACCCACCAGGGATGTTTTTTAACAGTATAAAGGGACTTACTTGTGTCTTTTGGGTCCCTTTGCTTCCTTCTTAAGAATATTTCAAGACTGTACACTAAAAAAATTGATGTATGTTCTCCATCAGGCAGTTGGTACTGAGATTGAACAGCAGCGTCCGAAGTTGGAGGACTTGCGTGGACTGGGCCGTGTGCTTTCAGAGGGCGGAGCTGCCAAGCTTGTGGAGCCCCGCCTCCTCCCGGTCAATAAACGCTGGGCGGAGCTGGACGTTAATTTCACTCAAGTGCGCCACAAGAGTGTAAGTGTGCTTTTAGTGGTAAAAACAAGTCAATAGATGTTGGCTTTACAAATTTATTGTGAAAGCAATAGCAAGTCAGCGTTCCTTCATAATTTTGCACTGTAGTTTTTGATCCTTATAAACAATAAGATAATAAAAAAAGATTTTAAAGTCCTAGTAGACAAAGAAAGTAAATATTGAAAATGCATATTTTATATAAAAAAATTGAAATATTAAAGTAATGGGGAAAAATTCCCCATTCCCCAATGCACAGCATCTCATGGTTTATTGATTTAACGAGGGATTAAAAAACAATGGAGTTTTATTCAGAGTGTGTGAAGTTTTTTTTTTTTTTTTTTAAAAAAAACAATTTTTTTTTTTTTTATTTATTTTTTTATCAGAGTAAAATTAGCAAATTAAATGAGACACATTTGTTCTCCATCCTTGTATGTTCAGGAGCTGCAGTTCTTGCTGCAGTTTATCGCTGAAAACGAAGCTCTGCTGAACTCTCCTGAGTGCTGGTCTACAGCATTCATCAACGTTTCCCAACAAGAGAAGTGCCTCAAGGTTATATCATAAACCATGTCTCATTTCTACAAATGATTTTGATTAACCAATGCATTTTTCTATCCATGAGCTTATTCGATCTATTATTGATTTACTCATGAGCTGTACATGAACACAATTTGTTATACTCCCACCACCGAAACAGCAGTAAAACTAATGTAAATGCTTTCATCGGTTGTGTTACATGTGATCTAGGAAGTTAAAGTTAATCTGGATAAACTGGAGAGTCCAGTGATGGAGGCTCTGAGCAGGGGTGCCTCTCTTCCAGAGGACAGTTTACTGGTCCAGCTGCTCAGAACCAACTGGGAAAACCTTAAAAAGCTCTATCATGACAGATTCACGTAAGGATGAATAACATCACATTGTTGAAATGTGCCTTGCCACTTAAAGAAGTCAATAGGAAAATAGCATGTAATTAAATAAGAGAGGTGTTTAGAGGTTATACTAACATCGTGTTAAATGCACTGTACTTGCATGAATATGATGAAATGCATGTGCATACAGAAGAATATGATGTATAAATTGACTATAACCAGTGTTATTTTAGTATTATTTATATATTATTATAGTATTTATTAATCATTGGCATTGGCCTGATTTTATATTTCAGTTTTCATTTAGTTTTTAGCTAATTTTTGTTGTATGCTTTGTTTTTTATATTTTCAGTTTTCATTTTATTTTTATTTTTAGTCATTTTAGTACTTCAACTTGTTTCATTTAGTTGTCAAAAGGCACATTTTTAATTTGAGTTTGAAGTTTTTTTTTATTATATTTTATTTTATTTCAGGTTCACGGAACAACATTTGAATAGTTAAAAAAACTTTTTGCTAACATCTTATCTGAGGCATAATACTGTCTAAGTAGAGGAGTCATTCTAAATGAGCTGTTAATTAGTCTAGGTTAAGTATTAACAAAATAAACCACAGAAGTGTTTTTGAGTTCTTTATAACTAAATAATGTTTAAATTAACTTTAATTTCAATAGATTTTGCAGTTTAAATCAAAATATATATTTTTTCTGTAAATTCTCTCTCTTTACTCTCTGACTCACAATGTTCTGTTTGTCTACTTGTGCTGCTGTCCAGACGCCTTGAAAAATCCAAGAAATTCAGTGAGGAGCATAAAACGCTTGACAGTTGGCTCACAGATGCTGGAGGACGATATGAGATTAACAAGACCCGCATAAATATAGAACCCCTCAAGGTATCATAAATTTAATCTGTGTCTACGATTTGTAATTATATTAATTAAAGTAATATATCCAAATTGGGGTTTTTTTAAAAATTGTGTATAATATATTAAGACTACTGTTTAATGGATAGTCCACTGGAAAATGAAAATTCTGCTTACTCTCTTACTCACCCTCGTGTCCAAACGAAAATACCAAAGACAAAAGAAAATATGTTGAAGAATGTTGGTAACTTAACAGTCTCGGTTCCCATTGACTTCTATCGTATTTGTTGTTAATCTCATGGAAATCAATGGAAACCGAAACTGTTTGGTTACCAACAATCTTTAAAATATATTCTTTAATGTTCAACATAAGAAAGAAACACATACAGGCTTGGAACGACATGAGGGTGAGTAAATGACAGAATTTTCATTTTTGGGTGGATTACTCAAAAAATTATTAACGATAATAAATCATTATATACAGGTTTCATAGAAAGTGATACCAGATTTTTGTAGGCAGTGTCATGTTAGATTAGTTTCAGACCATCCATACTGCGACATTCTACTGTCCCAGGAGCTCCAGGGGGGTTTGGAGAAACAGGAAGCAGCAGTGAAGGGGCTCAATGCTCTTGGGACAGATCTGACTCCACAGTGCAGTAAGGACGACAGGGACCACATTAAACAGCAGCTTGTCTCTATCAACTCCCGCTGGGCCAAAGTGTCCAACCAGCTCACTGAGATCAAGAGACGGTTAGTAAAAATTCAGGACATATAAATGCAGACAGCTTGTTAGAGTGCTGCACACGTTTGAATATCTTAGCATAATTAAATTTGAGCAGCAAACACCTACATAATTGCCCTCTTTTGTCCTTATTTTGAAAGAATGCATACACTGGGTATAGAAAAAAAACACTCCCCTTTAAAATAATCACATTTTGTTGCTTTGCAGCCTCAAATGAAGACAGACACAGTTTTTGTTTTATCCAGCTGTATTTACTCAGTGCAACTTATAACATCTAAGTGAAAGATATAACACCAAGATGTCAGGAAAAAAAAAAAACGAATCACTGAGTTGGAAAAAGGATCACCCCCTCCTAAAAATGACTCGTAAACTCAATCAGGTGTAGCTAATCACCTTCTCAATGGCACATAAAGGCCCAGTCCACACGGAGACGTGTTTAGCTGTATATGCATACATTTTTTATCGTATAGGTGTTTCGTCCACACGCATCCGGCGTTTTTGGGAGAGTGAAACCGATATTTTTTTTAAACCCCGGGTCCCAGAGTTGATCAATCTGAAAACGCCGCCCTTGCGTTTCCGTGTGGACAGCGAATCCCTATATTTTCTGAAAAGATGACGTCATCAGCCCACGTCTCGCACCTAGTCAGACACCGCTACAATCAATAACACTGACATTGTCCTTTTTATTACTAACTTAACACCGCTTAAAATGATGTTTCATGTTCGTTTGTGTCCGTCAGCAAGGTGTATGCATGATGGGCGTATCGTCCGAGTAACTCGATATATCGATACGGACGCTATATCGCAAGTATCGAACTCAACAAAAATATCGATATAATGTGTGTTTTATTTACCCATTGGTTTTGTTTATTTGAACAAAAATAATATAATAATAAAAATGCGGACATCTAAGCATGGAATTGGACAATACCTTTGTTAGCGATATGTGTAGATCTAGAAATATTTTCCTGCTCTCTGAACACCCGCAAATGTTGCAAGACGACCAATCAATCACAGAGAGCATTCACTCACATCTGACAATACATTCAAACAGGGCTGCTTTTCCCAAAAATATCATAAGAAAGCATTAAAGCATTTGGGAACAGCAGCACTGAACAATGCTTATCAGAGGACAGAAAAAAACATAAATGTTTGAGTTATTTCACAATAAACAAATTGGAATTGTAGCCTACATAGTTTGTGCAATACAGTTGTTTAAATTGAATGTTGAAAGATAATATTGATTGTTCTATTCTGTAATGTTAATAGAATTCATACACTGTCAGAATAAAAAGGTTGGATTTAATGCATGCAACAGTCATTCATTGGCAGTCCCTAATGGCAGTACAAAATATTGCACTAAATCAAAAGTTCAAATGTTACAAATAATTTAGAATATTAATGTTGTAATACTGGTGGCACTAATATAAAAATGTGATGATATATTTTACAATAAAGTAACAATTTTGAAATACGTTGATGGTTGTATTTTTTTGTATTTGATCGCAGTATTCCTATCAATGTGTTTTCAAACAGTTTAAAATAGCTGGGCTAAGATATATAATAATTTTTATGACTGCAGAAATATTTTTAATTCAGTACACACATTATCCCACCGGTTACAATTTTGACTGACCATAAAATATCATTTTTCACACACTTTTCCAAAAAAATAAAGATTGATTATTTCAAAGGGTTACTAATGACACATCATTTGGATATTTTCATGTCTGGGAAAAATTTGGGATTAAACGGGTTAAAATGCGTTTTAAACAAAATTAAGTGCTTATCATTACCCATTTTACACTTAGTAATTTAATAATTTAATACATTACATAATTTAAAAGTTTAGTTCAGAAGTATCGAAATCGACGATACTGCCTTGAAAAATATATCGTATCGAAAACAAAATAAGGGGATCGCCCATTAAGTCCCTATTTATGCGCATAGTCCAAGTCTTCTCTGTTTTTAGTGTATTTCTGTGGTAGAATTACAGCGCCACATACTGGTCTGCATGTATACTACATCGTTTTGTGTCGTTTTTGTGGTTTCGTGTGGACGCAGATATTTATTGAGACGAGGGGGAAAAAAAGATTGGATAGGAAAAGCTCTGGCTTCGTGTGGCGTACCAAGTCATTTGATTTTCAACTGTGATCAGCTGTGGTCATTTGAATCAGCTCAGCATGAAAAGAGCTTTCCAAGAGCATTTCAGTCCTTGGAAGTGCAACTGAAGCAAACAATCAACTACGGGAGGCAAGGCACTGTCAAAAGATCTCCGGGATAAAGTTGTGGACAGGCACAAGTCAGAAGATGGATACAAAAAAATTCAAAGGCCTTATCAAAGCCTAGAAGCACAGTGAAGTCTATTAAGAAGCCGAAGGTATTTGGTACAAGAAAAACAAGACCCTCCCTGGATCATGCATGCTCCCAACTGATGAAAAGACAGAGATACACTGGTCAGATGGCTTACAACTATCGAGGACCACACACTCTGAAGCAGTTGTCAGAATTTATGACAAAGAGTGGTCATTGTGTGCATGTGACAACAATATCACAAATTCTCCACAAATGTGGCTTGTATGGGAGGGTTGAGCTTTGCCAAAACACACCTTGAAGATTCTGAGGCAGATGAGACTAAAATTGAATTTTTTGGCCTCAACACCAAACGATATGTTTGGCGGAAATCCAATACAGCTCACCATACAAATAATAGCATTCCTACAGTAAAGCATGGAGGCGGTGATATCCTGTTATTGGGGTTTTCTCTGCAGCAGGGACTGGAGCACTTTTCAGGATAGAAGGAAAAATGGATGGGTCAAAATACCATCAAATTCTTGAGGAAAATCTGCTGCCCTCTGCCAGAAAGTTGTCAATGGGAAGAAGATTGACCTTCCAACATGACAGTGACCCAAAGCACACAGAAAAACTGACCACACAGTGGTTAAAGGAGGAAAGGGTGAATGTCCTTGCATGGCCTGTCAGGGCCAGACTTAAACCCCATTGAAAATCTGTGGAATGACTTGAAGACTGCAGTCCACAAACGCTCACCATCAAATTTAACTGAACTTGAGCAGTTCTTCAAAGAAGAGTGGGCACATATTGCAAAGTCTAGATGTGCAAAGTTTGTAGAGACATATCCCAACATACTAAAGGCTGTAATTAAAGCAAAAGGAAGTTCAACAAAATACTGACACAAGGGGGTGAATCTTTTTCCAAATCAGTGATTCTGTTTTTTTTCAGACATGTTGGTGTTATATCTTTCACTTGGATGTTATAAGTTGCACTGAGTAAATACAGCTGGATAAAACAAAAACTGTGTCCGTCTTCATTTCATGCGGCAAAGCAACAAAATGTGATTATTTTAAAGGGTGGTGATTTTTTTCTATACCCACTGTAAATATGGCTGCTGTGTGTTTTAGGTCTGCAGGGGCAAAAATTGTTCTTGCCGAGTTAAATGAAGACATGGGGGAGTTTCAGTCCTGGCTGGATGATGCAGAGGCTGTGGTTGCACTTCCTGTAGAAGCAGGTCACAAGGAACAGCTCAGTACAACATTAGAAAAAGTGAAGGTAAAAATCACTTGCTCAAAAGAGATACCATTAGCTCATGGGAAAAAACTTAGCTTTTAGCTCCATATTCACATTCAAGGTCTCCCATAAGGCAAATCACCAAACATTAATCACAAAGACGAGCAGATAATTAATATGTGTATGTGAAAATCCTTAGGCCCGGGTGGTGGAACTGCCGAGCAGGAAACAAAATCTTCATCAGATCAACAGCAAAGGCTCATCTCTCCCAGCTGATAAAGTCAAACCACTGGAGAAACATCTAAAGGTTATCAACATGCGATGGGCCAAGGTAATCTAAATCCTTTCTTTCCTTCTCTACTGTTTGATCTTTCTGGCCCATTAAATTCAATGATTTTGTGACCTTGGAGTGATTACAGCCTAATGAGCACATTATCACTGAATAGTCAGATTGAAGTAATCGTAGATGCTCACAACAATTAGCTAGCATTAGAATCTCAAGAGAGCATGTTACATTTTACCCCATTATATACAGTGGGTACGGAAAGTATTCAGACCCCCTTAAATTTTTCACTCTGTTATATTGCAGCCATTTTTGTGTTTTTTGCTAAATTCATTTAAGTAAATTTTTTTCCCTCAATGTACACACAGCACACCATATTGAAAAACACAGAATTGTTGACATTTTATTAAAAAAGAAAAACTGAAATATCCATGGTCTAAGTATTCAGACCCTTTGCTCAGTTTTTAGTAGAAGCACCCTTTTGATCTAACTGCTGTAGCCATGAGTCTTTTTGGGAAAGATGAAACAAGTTTTTCACACCTGGATTTGGGATCCTCTGCCATTCCTCCTTGCAGATCTCTCCAGTTCTGTCAGGTTGGATGAAACGTTGGTGGACAGCCATTTTTAGCCATTTTTTGTCCCCTCTCCAGAGATGCTCAATTTGTTTTAAGTCAGGGCTCTGGCTGGGCCATTCAAGAACTGTCACATAGTTGTTGTGAAGCCACTCCTTCGTTCGTTATTTTAGCTGTGTTCTTAGGGTCATTGTCTTGTTGGAAGGTAAACCTTCGGCCCAGTCTTAGGTCCTGAGCACTCTGGAGAAGGTTTTTTCGTCCAGGATATCCCTGTACTTTGAATTCATCTTTCCCTCGATTGCAACAGTCGTCCTGTCCCTGCAGCTGAAAAACACCCCCAAAGCATTATGCTGCCACCACCATGCTTCACTGTTGGGACTGTATTGGACGGGTGATGAGCAGTGCCTGGTTTTCTCCAGACATAACGCTTAGAATTAAGGCCAAAAAAAGTTCTATCTTGGTCTCATCAGACCAGATAATCTTATTTCTCACCATCTTGTAGTCCTTCAGGTGTTTTTTTAGCAAAAAACATGTGGCTTTCATGTGTCTTGCACTGAGGCTTCCGTTGGGCCACTCTGCCAGAAAGCCCCGACTGGTGGAGGGCTGCAGTGATGGTTTACTTTCTACAACTTTCTCCCATCTCCCGACTGCATCTTTGGAGCTCAGCCACAGTGATCTTTGGTTCTTCTTTACCTCTCTCACCAAGGCTCTGCTCCCCCGATAGCTCAGTTTGGCCAGACGGCCAGCTCTAGGAAGTTTTCTGGTCGTCCCAAACGTCTTCCATTTAAAGATTATGGAGGCCATTGTGCTCTTAGGAACCTTAAGTGCAGCCGAATTTTTTTTGTAACCTTGGCCAGATCTGTGCCTTTCCACAATTCTGTCTCTGAGCTCTTCAGGCAGTTCCTTTGTCTTCATGATTCTCATTTGCTCTGACATGCCCTGTGAGCTGTAAGGTCTTATATAGATAGTTTTGTGGCTTTCCTAATCAAGTCCAATCAGTATAATCAAAAACAGCTGGACTCAAATGAAGGTGTAGAACCATCTCGAGGATGATCAGTAGAAATGGACAGCACCTGAGTTAAATATATGATTGCACAGCAAAGGGTCTGAATACTTAGGAAAATGTGATATTTCAGTTTTTCTTTTTTAATAAATCTGAAAAATGTCAACAGTTCTGTGTTTTTTCTGTCAATATGGGGTGCTTTGTGTACATTAATGAGGAAAAAAATGTACTTAAATGATTTTTTAGCAAATGGCTGCAATATAACAAAGAGTGAAAATTTAAAGGGGGTCTGAATACTTTCCGTACACCACTGTGTATATATATATAATTTTTTTTTTTTTTTATTGGTAATTCCTCAAACCTATTTTTTATTACAATTACTCATACCCCCTCCCCCAAAATTCTGATTATTCCTCAAAATGGTGATCTTAATCATCAGGTACTGTACTTTTTTTTTTAAGCGTACGATAAGACATTTTTACAAATAGAGATATAAATTCGCTACATTTTTGTAACATTTTTGTTTGAATATAGTGAATTATACATTTTAAAGTTGCCTACACTGACAAAACATTCATTCAGAAATTGCTAGTAAGTTTCACAATTACTTAGAAATTAACAGCAAGTAACACACTGAATTAAATTGAAATTTGAAGTAGAAAGACTAAAATAGTATACTCCAATAATCTTTGTTTTATTCAACTTCAAAAAAAAATTTTTTTAAGTAACTGTACTGATAATACAATCCGTAAAACAATGATATATATATATATATAGATATTATATTATAGATATATATATATATATCTAAGTTATTTTTTGCTATATTGTTATAACATCTATGTTTTTAAAACAGTGAAATTCATATTTTTTCCCTAGATTTTAGTTTTTGAATGAATGAGAGAATGAATTTATTTTAATGAAAATGTGGAAATTTGTGTGGAAATTTGCCTCTTGAGTCGGGGGGGTGCAAGACTATATATATATATATATATAAATGAAATAAAAGCAAATTAATTTTTTTTTTCTGATGTAAGCATCAAAACAATTCCCTACCGTATTGCAACGCATCAAAGCTGTCAATCCAAGTCAAGAATAACTTAAAGAGGTCGTCACCGTTTAGTAAACTGTGAACTAGAGGTCTGCATTCTCGCGGCTCTCCCACGGGAACCGCGGACCCGACCAGGTTTTTTGCGCCGCGGGATTAAATTCCCAAATAAAACGCGGTAGCGGTCGGTAACTCTGGTGTAATCTGAACGGGAGCAGGCGGTCTAACAATATCCCGTTCCCGACGTCCATTTAGAACAGCATATCTGCGCTCTATTCTTATTGACCATCGTTACAGCTTGTGCTCAGGACTGTTATGCACACGCTGCACGCATGCTTTCTGCGTCACCCGTTTTATTTGCAGGGTCTGTGCGCAGTATGTGCATAAGGATGCTCAGAGCAGGCTGTACCTGTGGTAAATATACGGCCCTCAGACAGAACAGGCAGGTTGTCGATGAGTGACGGTGCAGAATAAGGATGGAGCAAAGTGTGGCTGTGCTGTCCTTGAAAGACGTTCAACTCGGTTTTGTTTATATTTTGCTTAGCCTATTATTTAAAATGAAAGATGTCGTATTTATTTATTTTTCTCTGCTACACTTTTCCTACTGTGTTAACAGAATAATGTCAAACAAATGTATTATTTTGACAAGACGAATAAAAATAGTTAATAGGCTATTTTTGTACAACCTACATTTTTTTCTCCCTCTCTTTGCGACACTTTTTCCTATTGTGTTGTAAATGTTAAACGAACTGGATCCTGACAAGACGAATAAAAATAAAAAATAAAATTTTTGTACAACATTTTTATTTTCTCTGACCCTTTTTTTCCTACTGTTACATAAAATATGAAACTAATTTTGTGTCTTAAGATAATTCATATAAAATCAAGTCAAAGTCAATAAATTCAAGACTCTTGACAAGACGAATAAAATATCATAGCTATAATTTTGTGCAGACTACACTTTTATTTAGCCTATTTCTCTTTCTTTCAGTAGCTGAAATTTAAATGTGAGATTCTGGAAAGAGATCTAAATTTAGCGGGAAAGGTCGTGTCGGGGAAAAAAATATTCTAAGCAGACAGCGGGTGAACAAAGACTGAATATATAGCGGGAGCGGAATATAACCTTGCGGGACGGGGACTAAAAAATATGTCCCTGCACATACCTCTACTGGACTTGCTTTGGCTCTTCCTGTTGACTTGAATGGTGATGCTTCCCGTTTGTCAGTTGATGGCCTTTCACATTTTTATCCAAAAATGTTCTCGCTGCTTTTCTAATGTTTACTGAAGTTTTCCGTGTCTTTTTCCCCGTGTCACTTGGAATGTTTCCGTTTTGAATCGTTGTTACTAAAGGCGAGACACGTGAGGAAAAAATAAAAGATCAGTCGTGGGTCTATATTCTGTCATAAATCGCATACCATTCATTGCTTAACTTTCTACCGTCCGTTACTGGAAATGGAATTTAATTACTGGTTGATATGTCCCAATCTCAATACACGCTTTCGGTCCGTGAATTAGATCTCGCTCGGTACGCGCGCTGCCTGTGGAGGTTTGGCCAGGACCGGTTCCAAAATTAAATCAACATATTTTATGTTCCATCCATTACCAATCACTGCTATTTCGAGAGTGAATACCGCATAAATATGCGGAAGTCATTCCTGAAACTTTGCAGGATGTAGCCTATATGTCCGAAAAACGAAAGTTTCATACAAATTCTGAATTAATTATACCCTAGAAAGTGCGCAAAGCACACTCCCTTTATCACTAAAAAGCGTCACTCATCTTAGCTCACCGAATCTTCCAAGTTCCTATAACCAATGAAGGCTCTCTAAACTTCACATCGAAATCTGCTTTTTACTCACGGTCTGCACTTGTCATGATCTGATTCATGCGCGTGGCAAACTGCCTTAAAACTGTGTTTCATTGTCTGTGATTGGTTACATGCTGCAAAAACACTTTGAGGGCTAAGCGCTGCAGCGGGGTTGACATCAGGGATTCCATGACTGACAATTTGGGGGAGGTCGCCCATGTATATATAGGGCTGGGCAAGTTAACGCATTATTATCGCGTTAATGCATTATTTGATTAACGCCGACAATTATTTTATTGTGCGTTAACGCAGTTTTTTATTATTATGAATGTTCGTTGCTCACTATCTCTGAATACACACACAGACAAACCATGGATCACAGGAGCGGTGGGATGTTGATCAGTACTGGCTTAGGATGAGCATCATCACGCGTCTCAACCAATGACAGCATTTGGGGGAAGTGACTCGCAGACCTGCAGCAGTGCTCCACAAAACTGCGTGGTAAGACAGCAGAGAGCGCCTCCAAAGAGGGAAATTCTCGGGCGTCGACACGTGGGAAGTGCCTACATGTTGTTACTTTTTGTGTTTAAATAGTTTGATTTAGTTTGGACGCGATGACACAACCGGCCTTGCTCCCCAACAAATAGTGCTTTAAAAACAGGAGCTAATTGTTTTTTTGTTTTCTACCCGCTCAGAAATGTTCCGGGAGCAATCATCGTTGCAATGGGGATCAGAAGTTCAGTGCTCCGACACAAAAAAAAAAAAAAAATACATGCGCCAGACCGCGCCCGAGCCCAACTGACCACACTGGGCCCACCTCTTCCACGATCCCGGGCCGGCTAAACGAACCGCGGTCACAACTAGTAAAAAAAAAAACGTGATTTGGGGGTCACCATGCGCTCGGGCATAGATTAAGATTGCCTGTGTGAGTACTTATTCCTCCCTCCCTCATCCCGCACACCCCCGCACTCTTGGTTCAGTGTGTGAAAAAAACAAATGTATTGGCACTTTTGTTCTATGCCGTAACTTTTCAATTGAAAAGCGTGCACAATACCCTACGTTTGATTCATTATTGAATTTTGTGCATCACATGCTATTATCGCGATTAAAATTGCAATCGTTGCCAGCACTAATATAATATATATATATATCTATCTATATATAGATATATATATATATATAGATATATATCTATATATAGAGGTCCTACAATAACTTTGTGTTCTTTATGAAAAGAATATTTCTATTCTATTTACTCTCATATTTTTTAATAGTTCAATATCATAAAATATGACCTGGAGATGTTCTAGACAAGTTTTGTGAGATTCCCCCCCTGCAGTGATTTACTGAAAAGTACTTTAAATGTGTCTTTCTCCTCCTCCAAGTGTCCCCCTGATCTTCCTGAGAAGCAGCAACAAATCGAGGATCTCCTGAGGGATTTGTCTTTGTACCAGGAACAGCTCTCCAAGCTCTCAGTTTGGGCCTCCACTACAAAGAATCAGCTTGAGCAGTCCCCTACTGCAGTGGACCCAAAGGTAATCTCACAGGCGTGATCAAGCACATACAGTGGGGCAAAAAAGTATTTAGTCAGCCACCAATTGTGCAAGTTCTCCCACTTAAAAAGATGAGAGAGGCCTGTAATTTTCATCATAGGTATACCTCAACTATGAGAGACAAAAATGAGAAAAAAAATCCAGAAAATCACTTTGTAGGATTTTTAAAGAATTAATTGTTAATTTCCTCGGTAAAATAAGTATTTGGTCACGTACAAACAAGCAAGATTTCTGTTTCTCACAGACCTGTAACTTCTTCTTTATGAGGCTCCTCTGTCCTCCACTGGTTATCTGTATTAATGGCATCTGTTTGAACTCGTTATCAGTATAAAAGACACCTGTCCACAACCTCAAACAGTCACACTCCAAACTCCACCATGGCCAAGACCAAAGAGCTGTCAAAGGACACCAGAAACAAAATTGTAGACCTGCACCAGGCTGGGAAGACTGAATCTGCAATAGGTAAGCAGCTTGGTGTGAAGTAATCAACTGTGGGAGCAATTATTAGATAATGGAAGACATACAAGACCACTGATCATCTCCCTCGATCTGTCGTGCCATTGTAGGAGAAAGAATGCTGAGTTGCATCCAAAGAACCATACCTACTGTGAAGCATGGGGGTGAAAACATCATGCTTTGGGGCTGTTTTTTCTGCAAAGGGACCAGGACGACTGATCCGTGTACACGAAAGAATGAATGGGGCCATGTATAATGAGATTTGAGTGAAAACCTCCTTCCATCAGAAGGGCATTGAAGATGAAACGTGGCTGGTCTTTCAGCATGACAATGATCCCATACACACCGCCCGGGCAACAGAGTAGTGGCTTCGTAAGAAGCATTTCAAGTCCTGGAGTGGCCTAGCCAGTCTCCAGATCTCAACCCCATAAATCTTTGGAGGGAGTTGAAAATCTGTGTTGCCCAGCGACAGCCCCAAAACATTACTGCTCTAGAGGAGATCTGCATGGAGGAATGGGCCAAAATACCAGCAACAGTGTGTGAAAACCTTGTGAAGACTTACAGAAAACGTTTGACCTCTGTCATTGCCAACACAGGGTATATAACAAAGTATTGAGATGAAATTTTGTTATTGACCAATACTTATTTTCCACCATAATTTGCAAAAAAATTCTTTAAAAATCCTACAATGTGAATTTCTGGATTTTTTTTTCTCATTTTGTCTCTCTTAGTTGAGGTATACCTATGATGAAAATTACAGGCCTCTCTCATCTTTTTAAGTGGGAGAACTTGCACAATTGGTGGCTGACTAAATACTTTTTTTCCCCACTGTATGTAGAACATACTGCCCACAGTCTTGCTGTTTCATAAGACTGTCGTCTGTATTTTTAGCCAGGTGTGGTGTAGTGGTCCATGGCTGGCAACCATCACATTACATTGATGATTTGATCCTTTCATTCACAAACAAGGTGTTTTCAAAGATTAAACTTTGAAGTTGTGCTGTATTATAAAAATCTGATTTAACATTTTTAATGACCAATTGCTTTGCCAGTCAAAGTCTTTAGAGAAAAGAAAAAGAATAAACTATCATTGGTCTCATTTAACACACTCTCTCAAATGTGTACCAAGAGAGTCTTTTAGACGACATAGGCTGTTTAATTAGACTCCCAGCATCATCTTCATACAGCGTTTCAGCTGCTCCCATCAGGGCACGGGTTTCGCTTCTCTTGACATGGAACTAACGGGTTCAGGAAATCATTTGTTTTGTCAGTTACTGAACTTATGAAGAAATCAGTACATCTGTACTTATGTGATTTTGAATTGTTTGTGGCTGGTTCACTCTGATTCGGCTGTATGCAGTTGATTGGTGTGCACATTGCTGCATGCTGTTTTTTATACTGTTGTTTTTTTCGTAAAAACAAAATGAAAATGAAAAATTGTATTATATAGATATATATATATATTTCATTTTGGTTTATGTTATTTAAATAAAAATGCTGTATTAAAGTGTGAAAATATAATGACGTTACCACTGAGAATTAAAAAATTATAATAAAAGCTTGGAAATAAAATGTCCAGATGCTTTTCGGTAATGTTAAATTAATGTTACTGTGCAAAAAATAAAAAAGTTTCATTTCTTTATTCAAAATGCAATTATTAATTTTTTGTTCTATTAGGTAAAATGTGATCTGGACGTGTTTAGCTTAGTAGAACTAGATTGCTCCTTTAATGAGGGTTTGTTGTTAATTTATTTTATTTTTATTTTATGTAGATTGAGGATGATGTAAAGGAAACGAAACCAGCAGTGGAAGCTGTTTTGGCAAAACAGAGACCACCATGCCAACCAGAGAAGGTGTGTAATCGACCATGATATTATTAAATATGATCTCAGAAACACTATGACTATGATATTAGATTACTTCGCACACTTCCCATTTGTATCTACCATCGCTGTACTGTAATGTAATATATAAGACTATATCAGTCTATCAGCTTCATGGCATGAAACTTTATTTAATATAATTCTTCTGGATTGATGTATTCCAGGGGCAGTTTGATGGCCTCAGTGCAGATTGGACATCCATTCAAGTTCTCCTTAAAGACTGGCGAGACAAATGTCAGCTCGCAGGTATGAAATCGCGGAATGCATGATGATTGACGCTACAATAATATGCTATTCAAATTCATGCACATCTCATGTTGCTTATGTGATGCTAGACATCTAAAAGTCTGAACAAAAGATCACTTGTTACTTTCCAGCCGTAACTTTGACTGGTAGTGCAGCAGGGGATGCAGCCCTTGATAAATTCAATAAATCCTGGACGGAGCTTGATGATTGGCTGACTCTTTTGGATCACATGGTTCAGACTCAGAGAGTAATGGTCGGAGATCTCGACGAGATCAACGAAATGACGGTGAAACTCAAGGTCAGATTGTGACATCATTTTGCAGCTTTAATACGAGAGTAAAATACTATGTTTACTATCTTGCAGAGGCAATCTTTTATATTTTTCCTAAAGTCCCTAAAGCACCATTGGTGTAAACCAGGGCTGTCCACACTCGGTCCTGGAGGGCCGGTGTCCAAAAGAGTTTAGCTCCAATTGCCTCAACCACTGAAGGAGTTTCTATGCCTAGGTAAGAGCTGATTAGCTGGTTCAGGTGTGTTTATTAGGGTTGGAGCTAAAGTCTGCAGGACACCGGCCCTCCAGGACCGAGTTTGGACAGCCCTGGTGTAAACCAATGTACACCCTTTCTCTGATCCTTAGAATTACTTAGGCTGTGCAGTAAATGTTAATGACATCTGTTATGATTTTCTAGCCTTCTCACATTAGAGATTAGCAGCAGAACCAAACCTTATCATTATTAGTTATTGATTCAAGGAAAATACTGTTGAATTGAGCTGCAAAAATTGTGACGATGAAGATCCATGAAGATGGCATTTAAATACACAAGTCTTAAAGGCACAGCATTAAAAAACAGACTATTTAATTAAACGGTCAGAAAATGTCTTTTGCGATTGTCTTTGTTAATGGTTCACTGAATCATTGGCTTATGCAGATTCATTCACTAACAAAACACTGCTGTGTGGTGCTCGGAGACGCACAACAATTCTACTGTGGCTTTGTTTGGAGCTATTTTCATTGCTGAAATTGAGCAAAAATAGACAATACTGACAATATTGTGTTTAAAATGTTTCTTGAACTCTTGTATAAAATCAATATCAAATTTGCAATTATGCAGGGAAATTATTTGGGGAAAAAACAACAATTTTGCTCGGTGTGATATTGATAAACGATAATATATATATATATATATATATATATATATAATATATATATATTATATATATATATATAATATATATAGAATATTGTTCCCAATTTTGGCCTCAAATCTTGCAATTTAAAGGCAGCATTCAATTGCTTATCACACAGTCAGTCATTGTCGCCATCATGTTCATCAGCAAATACATGTAATGTAAGATAAACTTAACTAAAATTTTACATTATTTTTTCCATAATTAATTGGACCAAATTTACATGTTAAATCGACAACCCTAATTATTATAAAGTAATATTGTAAGTGTAACAAAATATATTTAGTGGACTAACAATATACAAAAAATAAACAGGGCGACTCTTTTACTGCATATAGTGGCACTTAAGACCACAATATGCCACACAACTCTGTGTTGAATTCTGTGTTGTGATTTAACAGTCAACACTGCAAGACATGGACCAAAGATGCCCACAGCTAAACAAGCAAATCACTGCGGCTCAGAACATGAAGAACAAAACCAATAACCCTGAGACACGGGCAACCATTACAGACCGCAGTAAGTCAGCTTTGCCTCATCATATTGTCTCTCAGTGATACACAGTATTTGTGGTGATGTGGAGGTGTCCACATGGTAACAGCTTGGTGGAAAGTCTCTGAAATAATGCAGCAAGTAAACAATGACTGTTGGCAAGGAGTGTGTCTTTCAAGGTCATATAGTCAACACTACTGAACCAAAACTGCAATATACTGTAAGACAAAATTATTTAATATCTGGTGTAATGTCTTATTGCTCATACTTTTGGAAAACCAAAATCTTTTTTTCCCCCAGAAATGAAAAAGAAATGTAGTTAAACAATGGCATTGTATTTGGTCAAGAAAATCAATAAGCCTGTTAATCAATTTGTTAGATTTTTAGTTAGTTAGTCTAAATAATAATTTTATTGACTTAAGTCCATTGTATGAACGGTGATTGCATAAGCCATTTTCAGACCTGTTCCTTAGAAATGTTCTGTCTTCTTTTATTTCAAGTTGAAAAATTACAGGCACACTGGGAAGATTCCCACACCAAGCTGACGAACAGGGTCCTTCAACTGCAGAACATGCATAAGGACTCCAGTGATTGGTTGGAGGCCAGAAAACGGGTGGAGCCTCTCATTAAGAGAGCCAATGAAAAACTAGAGAGCTGGAATAAAGTTTCTCACAGTGTTGATGATTTAAAAGGCCAAAATGCAGATGTCAAGGTAATGTAGAATGAACACAATATCCATTTCATGACAGAACATAAGTGCGAAACTGAAATAAACTGAGTCAGAATGCATGTGATCTGATTACTACAAATAAATGCTATATTATTATATCACAGCAACTTTCTAAGGATATACAGCAGTGGCAAGCTCAGATGAATGTCACCAATGAGCTGGCGAACAAACTGCTGACCCTTTATGCAGATGACGACACAAGGAAAGTTAAACAAATGACTGACAGCATGAATCTAGCTTGGGACAACATCAAAAAGCGGTGAGCTTCTGTTTAAATCTTAGATTTTTCAGTATCACCAACAAGTGGAGTGGCATATAATAACATTTTTACTGAAAGGAAGTATCTGTGGTATTGTTGAGTCTGAAAATAATGCAGTGCTGGGTGCATAAGAGGTTATTTCAAAGGCTTTTAAGGTGCACTTGTTTTCAGGAGAATGTGTGATGTTTAAAGCATTTTCCACCAACAGATTTAACAATCTAATAATAACAATTATTAAATATTAAAGAAGTACATTAAGGTACTAATTTAATTCAACTTTGTTTCTGTATAACAGTGAAGTCATTTCCCTTTCAGTGCAGGGGACAAGGAGGCAGATCTGGAAGCCGGACTGCGACAATTGCAGTATTTCTACTTGGACCTGGAGAAATTCCTTAATTGGCTTACTGAAGCAGAAACCACAGCCAATGTCTTACAAGATGCCACATTTAAGGAGGGACTTCTGGAAAACCCTGCCACAGTGCGGCATTTACTCGAGCAATGGCAGGTATGCAACCAGAATTTCCAAATTGCGTACCTTACAGCAGTTTGCCCTCTTCATTTAAAGCATATAGTCACTCCACTCCAGCTCCAGTCCAGGTTAACTATTTCCTGCTACCAACAATCATTGATAAGATAATCCCTTCTCCGGGGTTTCCAGTTGTTTTTTGTTTTTTTTGTTTTTTTTTGTCAGTCAAACCTCTAGACGTTTGGAAATAATAATAAAGAAAATATCTAAAGGGGGCATATGATGCGATTTCAAGTTTTCCTTTTTCTTGGGAGTGTTACAAGCTGATTGTTCATAGATAAGATCCTGAAGTTGCAAAGACTAAACTCTCAAAACAAAAGAGATATTCTTTATAAAAGTTAAGACTGCCACGCCCCCCTAAAACGGCTGGTTCTAACACGCCGCCACATATCTACTTCACTATGTGAAAATATTAGCATAATGCGGCCCAAATATGCACGCAAAGAAAGAAGACGTGGTTTCAGTAACCGCAGTTAGTGTTGAAGAGGCATGTCAGTGAGACGCTGTGTGATTCAGCGCGAAAGCAAAAAGTAGATGTTCCGGAAGTAGATGCATTTAGGAATCTTTAAGGTTACGTACAACAGAACAGCAATGCATTTTATAGAAGACCGTTTCGTGAACCTAGGAGAGGATGTAATTCTGACTTTGCTATGACAATCTGGCGCTCCTGAATCAGCTACTGTTTTGTTATTAAATTAAGTATTTGCTATTGACTGTTCAAATGAGTTTTGCGCAGAGAGAGAGGAGAGAGAGATGAAGAGACGAGAGAGAGGAGAGATAAGAGAGAGCGATGAGAGGAGACAGAGACACAGACAGGACAGCAGACAGACAGACAGACAGACAGAAAGAACAGACAGACAGACAGAGAGACCTCAAGTGGAGGCAGCTGTTCTTAACCGTGGATGTTGTATGCAAAACATAGCAGCTTCATCACTGTGTCTGTCACGTGACTCTGTTCCCCTTTAGGGCTCTGTCTTTACATTTATTTTGAAAGATGAAGCTCTTGATTATGGTAAGGGGCGTTACATTTGCGACGAGTGCTTGTGGTGTTCGGTCAGTCACAATGCACTGGGTCAGCTGGTCAATCAGAGCCGACTGCGCTTGTCGGAAGGAGGGACTTTGTAGAAAACGAAGTGTTGGAGAGAGGCGGGGCATAGAGGACCTACAATAAATGTACAGTATTTGAAAAACAATGTGTTTTTTGAACATTAAAGCATGTCAAACATATTCTGTTACACCAAATACACAAAATAATGATCTGTAAAAAAGCATCATATGACCCCTGAATTTTATTATATTCTTAGTAGTAGAGTAGTATAACCATATAAAGGGGTCAATGCTAAAAAAGAATATTATTTGGTGTATTGAAATGTGTTTATGCAGTTTAAGGTTTAAAAAACATATTATTTTCCACATAGTGTACATTATTGGTTCTCCTCTATGCCCCGACTTTCTGAAACGCATCAATTTTTACAAAGCTCATCGGTGTGAAAAATTGAGGTGTGCTGTGATTGGCCAGCTAACCAGAGCGTTATGATTGGCCGAATACCTCAACCGTGTGATGGAAATGTTACGCCCCTCAACATACTGTGATGCCCTGTCAGACGGAGGGACAAGACAAAACCAATAAAAACCATTACAAACTAGGTAATTGTGCATCCAGTGGGGACATAATTACGGATTAAAATGACTTATACTGTCTTATGCAGAATCAGAATCAGAAAGTGCTTTATTGCCAAGTATGTTTGCAAATACAAGGAATTTGTTATAGTGTCACAAAAGTCCAGTACACAGAGACAACAACAACAACAACACACAGATAATAAAAAAAAGTGAATAAAATACACATGCATAAATATAAACCACAAAAAAAGAATACATTTTATGTACAGGTGTGCTATAGATGGAATAGGAATAGAGTAAAATAAAATAAGTTGTAGGGATGTTTAGGGTTTAGGGTGATAAATAAGTATATGGTTGTTGCACATACTGTACTTTAATTGCACAAAGGGAGAACATTAACTGTTCATGAGGTAGATTGCCTGGGGAAACAAACTGTTCTTGTGCCTGGCTGTCCTGATATTCGGTGCTCTGTAACGCCGACCAGATGGCAAAGTTCAAAAAGGAGATGGCTTGGATGAGATGGATCCAGAGTGATTTTCTGAGCCCTTTCCTCACTCTGGATGTATACAGTTCTTGGAGGGTAGGCAGGGGAGCACCAATAATCCTTTCAGCAGTCCAAACCGTTCTCTGTAGTCTTCTGATGTCAGATTTTGTAGCTGAACCAAACCAGACAATTATTGAAGTGCACAGAACAGACTCGATGACGGCTGAGTAGAACTGTTGAGCAGCTCCTGTGGCAGGTTGAATTTCCTCAGCTTGCGAAGGAAGTACAACCTCTGCTGGGTTTTTTTAACAGTGGAGTCAATGTGAGTGTCCCACATCAGGTCCTGAGAGATGGGGGTGCCCAGGAACCTGAATGACTCCACTGTCGTTCCAGTGCTATCCATGATGGTGCGGGGGGGAGTGCAGGGGGGATCCTCTGAAGTCCACGATCATTCACAGTTTGAGGGTGTTCAGCTCCAAGTTGTGAAGAACTGCACCAGACAGCCAGCTCTTTTACCTCCTGTCTGTAGGCAGACTCGTCTCTGTCCTGGATGAGGCCGATGACTGTGGTGTCTTCTGAAAACTTCAGGAGCTTGACAGAGGGGTCTTTAGAGGTGCAGTCGTTGGTGTACAGGAGGAAGAGCAGTGGGGAGAGAACACATCCCTGAGGGGTGCCAGTGCTGGTGGTGCGGTTTTTGGATGTGAATTTACCAGTTCTCACTGGCTGTTGCCTATCTGTCAGAAAGCTGTTGATCCATTGACAGATAGAGCTAGGGGCAGAGAGCTGGGTTAGTTTGGTCTGGAGGCGTGTTGGGATGATGGTGTTGAAAGCGAAGCTAAAGTCCACAAACAGGATCCTCACAAAAGTCCCTGTTTTGTCCAGATGCTGCAGGATGAAGTGCAGTCCAATGTTGACTGCATCATCCACGGACCTGTTTGCTCGGTAAGCAAACTGCAGGGGGTCCAGTAAGGGTCCAGTGATGTCCTTCAGATAAGCCAGAACCAGTTTTTCGAACGACTTCATGACGACAGACGTTAGTGCTACAGGTCTGTAGTAGTTAAGTCCCGTTATCTTGGGTTTCTTTGGGACGGGGACGATGGTGGAGCTTTTGAAGCATGAAGAGACTTCGCACAGCTCCAGTGATCTGTAGAAGATCTGTGAGAAGATGGGGACCAGTTGGTCAGCGCAGGTTTTCAGACAGGCTGGTGTCACACCGTCTGGGCCTGGTGCTTTCTTTCTCTTCTGCTTCCAGAAGACCTGACACACATCATCTTCACTGATCTGAAACGTAGGAGTGGGGGAGAGGGGGTTGCAGGAGGTGTTAATGGTTGTGTAGAGAGAAGTTCAGAGCGGGTGTGGGTGTTAGACTGGGAGTTTCAAATCTACAATAAAACTCATTCAGGTCTTCAGCAAGTTGTTGATTCGCCTCAGTGCTGGGGTATGGTGTCTGTAGTTGGTGATGTCTTTCAGGCCTTTCCACACTGATGTAGGCTCATTCGCAGAAAACTGGTGTTGTAGTTTTTTTAGCGTAGTTCCTCTTGGCCACTCTGATCTCCTTATTCAGTGTGTTTCTGGCCTGATTGTAAAAGACTCTGTCCCCATTTCTGTAGGTATCCTCTTTAACCTGACGAAGATGTCTGAGTTTTGCTGTAATGTTAAATGGTCCTGGTAGGGATGCATATGTCTTCACAGAAACTGATATATGATGTTATAGATTCCGTGAGCTCGTCCAGATCGTTGGTGGCTGCTTCAAAAACACTCCAATCAGTGCAGTCGAAACAGGCTTATAATGCCTGCTCTGTTTCATTGGTACATCTCTTTACAGACTTTACTATAGGTTTAGCAGATTTAAGTTTATGCCTGTAAGTCGGTATAAGATGAACCAGGCAGTGGTCAGAGAGTCCTACAGCTGCTCTGGGGACCGAGCGATATGCATCCTTTACTGTGGAGTAACAATGGTCCAGTATATTAATGACTTTGGTGGGACATGTAACATGCTGTCTGAATTTTGGCAGTTCACGTGTGAGGTTTGCTTTATTAAAATCCCAGTGAATGATTATAACAGAGTCCGGGAGTTGTTGTTCTGTCTCTGTGATCAGATAAGCGAGTTTCTGTAAAGCTGAGCTCACGTGCACTTGCGGAGGAATGTAAACACGAGAATGAACGAGTGAAACTCCCGCGGCGAATAGAAAGGCTTAAAGTTAATGAAAAGCACTTCTAGATCTGAAAAGCACATCTTCTTTAACACAGTTACAACTGTACACCACCTTTCACTGATGTAAAAACATGTCCCGCCACCGCGCGATTTCCGCGTTGATTCTGTGTCGCGATCTGCTCTAAACAGCCGAAAGCCCGGAAGACTCAATGCGCTGTCCGGAATGGCGTCTTTCAGCCAGGGTTCCGTGAAACACAGAGCAGCAGAGTGTGAAAAATCCTTATTAGTCCGGGAGAGCAGAAGAAGTTTGTCAATTTTGTTGGGTAGAGAGCGTAGATTCACCAGATGGGTGCTAGGCAACGGCGTTCTGAATACGCGCTTCCTGAGCTTCACAGGCACGCCGGCTCTCTTCCCCCGTCTGCGCGTCCTGAAGAGCTTGATCAGCGCAGCAGCTCCGCCGACAACAACGTTCAGCAAAACGTCCGAATAAACGAAATCCAGTAGAAGATTGCGTGGTGTGTTCTGCCGAATGTTCAGCAGCTCATCCCTGGTAAAACTGATCATGTTTGAACAAAGAACAGGAAAAACTAACAAAAACAGTACAAACACTGGAGCGCCAAACACTGCGACTGCTGTCTGCGGTGCCATCGCATTGTATTTGTCGAGCGTTTACGAGTTGCATTGCATCCGAGCGCGTAAACATAAAACCATGGTACATTGGTGATCGGAGAAAGGACAAACAACAAGTGCTACTATACACTGCCCAAAACTCACGTTTGAAACATCAGTGGCAAATCCTTTAAATATGAAAAACATACTTACAGTCTTTGAGTCAGAACAGCTGGCATTGTAGTCTACTCTACCAGGAACAGGAAACAGTCCTCCATAAAATGTGCTGCACACATCTGAATATTTGGGTTAAAGTGTTCTGGAACAGTATTGTAAATACAACTTAACCACTGATTTCTAGTTGTGTCCTCTTTTGGAAGGCCAAACAAAGTAGTTTCGCTTTCACAACGAAAACAAACAGCGTCACACACGGTGGGCTAGAGTAAGCGGAGGCCGGCTTGAGTGAGCGGCGGCCGGCGGGCTTGAGAACGGCGCGGCCGGAGGGCTTACGGCAACCACATGTGACGACCACGGGCATGACTCCGCTTCGTCCACGGTGAAAGCAAATCCGGCGATCCACAGCACGAAGTTGATGTATTTCCTCAGCGACAGATCAGCTCTAGGCATGACGAAGCGGATATCGTCCACTTTTGGAAGGCCAAACAAAGTAGTTTTGCTTTCACAACGAAACACACAATGTCTCCAGTCATGGCTGCAGCGTCAACAATACGACAGCGAGAATAAAAGTTACGCCTTCTTTCTTTGCGTGAACATTTGGGCGGAGTTATGCAAATCTTCCAACACAGTGAAGTAGATATGTGGGGGCATGTTAGAACAAGACGTTTTAGGTAGGCGTGGTTGACTCTTAACTGTTATAAAGAATATCTCTTTGGATTTGCGATTTTAGTCTTTGCAACTTTACAGATTTATGCACCAAGAGCCTGCCGGGTTTAAAGTTCTCCTTCGCTACGACGGATTATAAACAGCTCCTAAGAGTGTAACAGTATATTAGATCAGTGCATGAGGTCTTAAAGAGACAGCAGCCTAAATAAACCTCCTGCTGCCTTTCATTATACAGTGAAGACTATCCAGTGTTATTTTACAGTTGAATAGATTATAGTTAGACCTAGCTGAAAAAATTAAAGTACTGTTAATTTCATTTGTATTTTGTTATTGTTTTTGTTTGTGCTATTGATTGTCATTAATTTATTTGTTCTTATTTTATTATTTACTATTTACTTGTTTTTTTTAGTTAAAATAAATTCAGTTCTGAGTGCACCTGATTCTTGGGTGGGGAGGGGGGCATGGTCCATGACAAATAGTTCTGCCACCACAGCTGGAAAAAATCCTTGGAAACACTGCATACATTTAATAAAATTTGAAAAATGCCATTACAAAGGTAAAAAGAAAATGCCCCTGTAAATCACTTTAAGTCAAATGTCACCTCATATTAGGAAGGCTAATTTTGATCAGAATTTTTTATTATTGATCAGAAGGTGCTCCTACATTTTTTAATTAGGAGGACAAGCGCTCATAATTACAAGAAGAACAACACTGCTCTTAAACTGGGTGTGTGACAGGTATGGCTGTGGAATGGGGTTTGGCTGAGGAAAAAATTTCAGTCAAAAGATTTTTTTTTTTTTCTTTAACCCTGGAAGTTGTAAAACACTTCAAAAGAAAAGGAAAAATGCAAATCGCACATCTGAACCCTTTAAAATAATTATAAAATTATAACATAATGACAAAATAATACAGAGATATATTTACTGTTTTAAAATGGAACATTCGAAAATAAATGATAATATTTAAATACACATCGAATGTTCACGGTTCTGTGATGTAAATATATGCTAGTTTTAATTCTGATTATTATTATTAAGGAATATTTTAACTATTATAAAAAAAATAATTATAAAGTAATTAAAGAAATATAAAAAGACAGAAATATTAAAGTTGTAACTTACAAGATTGAACAACACATTTGCATGTTCTAGTTACTCTGATGTTGATGATGATTATAATATAAAAAATATTATAATCATTTTAATTGTAGATTAGTTAGTATATTTAAGTATGTGTATATTAGTAAACTGTTTAACTATTATAAAAATAAAGACAAAGTATATTACTGTTATAAATTCAATTGATTGTTCTAAAAAATGAATATGATCTTAGGGAATATTGATAATTATAATTAATTAACATGCTCGCATGCTTAACTCTGAAACATGCATAGACTAGACATTTATTTAAAAATTTTGACAAAATTGCAGTCTTTGATTTGTAATCACTAAGCTAAAGGTGCATTTCAGTAAATTAGAATGTTGTGGAAAAGTTTATTTCAGTAATTCAAATCAAATTGTGAAAACTCGTGTATTAAATAAATTCAATGCACACAGCCTCAAGTAGTTTAAGTCTTTGGTTCTTTTAAATTGTGATGATTTTGGCTCACATTTAACAAAAAACCACAAATTCACTATCTCAACAAATTAGAATGCTTCGTATGACCAATAAAAAAACATTTTTAGTGACTTGTTGGCCTTCTGGAAACTATGTTCATTTACTGTACATGTACTCAAAACTTGGTAGTGGCTCCTTTTGCTTTAATCACTGCCTCAATTCGGCGTGGCATGGATTTCCAAATGAAATACAAAATCTCATCTGAAAAGAGGACTTTGGACCACAGGGCAATAGTTCAGTTCTTCTTCTCCTTAGCCCAGGTTAAGACGCCTCTGACGTTGTCTGTGGTCAGGAGTGGCTTAACAAGAGGAACACAACAACTGTAGCCAAATTCCTTAACACATCTGTGTGTGGTGGCTCTTGACGCCTTGACCCCAGCCTCATTCCATTCCTTGTGAAGTTCACTCAAAACAAAATTGTATAAATTTTACTTGACAATCCTCATAAGGCTGCAGTTCTCTCGGTTGGGTGTGCATCTTTTTCTTCCACACTTTTAACTTCCACTCAACTTTCTGTTAACATCATTGGATACAGCACTCTGTGAACAGCCAACCCTTTCAGTAATGACCTTCTGTGACACCCTCTTTGTGGAGGGTGTCAATGACTGTCTTCTGGACAACTGTCAGATCAGCAGTCTTCCCCATGATTGTGTAGCCGAGTGAACCAAACTGAGAGACAATTTTTAAGGCTCAGGAAACCTTTGCAAGTGTTTTGAATTGATTAGCTGATTGGCATGTCACCATATTCTAATTTGTTGAGATAGTGAATTGGTGGGTTTTTGTTAAATGTGAGCCAAAATCATCACAATTAAAAGAACCAAAGACTTAAACTACTTCAGTCTATGTGCATTGAATTTGATTTTAATACACTAGTTTCACAATTTGAGTTGAAGTACTGAAATAAATGAACTTTTCCAAAACATTCTAATTTATTGAGATGCACCGGTACATTGCGGTTAATCACGCAAACCCCATTTATTCATTTAATTTACATAAATATGATAATTGCTTTTCATCAACTCACAAACCCCCTGCAGTTTCCTTACAAACTCCTGTTTGGGAAACTTACTCAATGTTCAGTCCTTAGTGAAATTTTACGCTAATTTTGATAATCTGCTGTAAAGTTCTTTTAGTGTTTGTTCACAGATTGTGATATTAAAACCAATCTAATTTAATTTAAAGCAAAACTGAGTAAGCTACTATGTACTGTATATACACATTTATTAAACATTCTATACCTTCGTCCACCTGCAACATTTCTGCATTAATATACTGATTTTATTTTAAGATAAATATGACAGCACTCCCCCTTAGATTTAAGCAGTTCTACAAAGTGGTGTTTGATTCGGTTCTGTTTTTCAGTGGTTTTAGGACATAAACACTATAATGAAATTACTGAAGAGTAAATAATGTTAAACTCCATTCCCATTATCAGCTCTTGGGAGTTTAAGTGTTATTTATTAGGAAGGCAGAGTAAACTGACGGGTCTATTGTCCAGGTCGCCCGCTGCTCACTGGTATGGGAGATATGTGCATTTGACAACGGTGCAGAGACGCAGTTAAATATGAAGAGGCAGACAAAGACATGGGCAATAAAGAGAAGCCTCTGTTCTCCCAGAAAACCAGCTCTGACCCATTCCTCGCGTGCAGTGCCCACTCGCGGCTCAAACAACAGGGCCAGTGTGCCTCCGCGACTGGCATTCTGCAGCTCGTTTCATGTCGCATGTAGACACATGGTCGCAAAATACATTTTCTCGCGCTCATTCTCACGATGTCCCTTTCTCCCTCATTTTCGCCTTGCGTCAGACACGTCCACATGGTGGGGAATTAAAGGATTGTCTCTGCCGACAGTCAGACGGGCTGTTTTTCATTCATTTGATGTCGCTCATTCATTGGATATGTTGCACAGGAAGACATATCATGTTAAGGTTTGATCTTCACTGTCGGCTTCACAGTTGCTTCGTGACTTTGGATTTGTTTGGCTTGCATCATGACTTTGAATGAAATTGGTTTATGCCATCTCAAACTATGGGAACAAGTACTTAAAATATAGTCCGAGAAAATGCATGAAAATTGTTGGTTTGTTGATGGTATTGCACTAATCTATTCTAAAATAATGCAAAAAAAAATTCTATATGTATTTGAATGTATCATTACATTGCTAGTGATTTGTGAAATATGATGATAAAATAGATTTCCATTTAAATCACATGAATTTTGTGAAGCTGCTTTACGTTACATTCTGAAATACTAAAATGTCTAAAATGCGATTTTTAATAACATCAGAAAATATTGACTTTTGTATTTAAATCAACATCAAGATTTAAGTTAAAAAACTATATTATATTATGTTATTATATTATAAAATGACTAAACCTAAAACTGAAACAAAAATTCATGAAAAACTATATGGACATAACATACAACAAAATAACTAAAACTTGTAAAAATTTAAATGACCTAAATTTAACAGTAAAGGATAAATAACAACGTAAAAAGAATGCCAAAATATAAAAAACTATATAATAGCTCAATGAGTAAGTCATATTATAGTATATTATAGTAAAATATGTCAAAATGAGATTTTTAATACATCAAGAAAATATTGATATTTTGATTTAAATAAAATCAAGAGTAAGTCCCCCAAAAAAATAGATACCTTGATTTATTAGATACATAAAGAATAAACCTAAAACTGAAACAAAAATTCATGAAAAACTATATGGACATAACATACAACAAAATAACTAAAACTTGTAAAAATTTAAATGAAAATGAAAATGGAAAATACAAAGTAAGAAATAATGCAAAATATTAAAAACTATATAATATTAATTGATTTTATTTTTTATTTTTTTTCATACAAATCATATATCATATCATATATCATATATATCATATCATATCATATTATATTATAGCAAAAAATATTCCAGAAGTTCACACAGTAGATGTAAGAAGTATCAGGGGAAGAAAAATAAACTCTTTTTATTATCCCTAATCACATGGTGAACTGTAACTTGGATGTCTGTGATCTCTTTTAATCGCCGCAGGATCTCCAAGCAGAGATTGATGCCCACCGGGAGATGTACCATTCATTAGATGAAAACGGACAGCGTATTGTGTCATCTCTGGAGGGGACGGACAATGCCGTGGTGCTACAAAAACGGCTTGATGACATGGGGCATCGGTGGCATGAGCTCTGTAACAAAGTTATGAGTATAAGGTAAGACAAATTAATAATCTATATTAGGCCAGGACAAATGCACGCTGAGCAGCAACGGTTTGAAAAATATGTGATCAATACAAGCCCCAGGCCTGTGTAATACTAGGTGCACTGCAAACCATTGCATTTATTTGACTTTAAGTCAAAAGCCTAAATATTATTAGTGCTGCTTGCAAGGCATTACTAATACTTAGGGATCCCTAACATTAAATATTACACTTTGACATGTTATTTGCCCTGGGTCGTTTGTATTACAGAAATGAATGATTGCTCAAATAACACCATGATCTTTGATGGCAATATACCATCAAATAACACCATGGCAGTACATCATATATATATATAATATAATATGATATATATATGATATATAGAGATACACCAACAATACTTCTAAACGTTTTTGTAACATTATGATTTTTATGTTTTTAATAAAGTCTTTTCTGTTCACCAAGGCTGCATATAATTGATCAAAAATACAGTAAAAACAATATTATTGTGAACTATTACAGGTTACTCTTGTAATTATTTTTAAAATTAATATCATATGTATTTATAACCCACATTAGATTCTCGCCTTCATTTTTATAATTAATTTATATTTTGATATGTATTTGTTATAATAGTGAAAACATACTACTAAATTTTTTTTTTAATTATTATTATCTTTGACATCAGAGACCCGTAAACATTCAAATGTGTTGTTAAATTATGGAAATATTAACTTAATATTAACCAGCTAGAAACACACTAAAACACACTCTGAACACCTTAGCTACCACATAGCAACACCATGGCAACTACCTAGCATCATGTTGATGCGTTTTGCATCACTCATATTTCCAGAAAATGTACAAATATTTTACTTTAGCTTTCAAGTCTGTCATTTTCTCCAGGCACAATCTGTAATACTTTCACATAATGTCTGAATTCATGAAATTTGAGTGCCATTAGGCCTAAGAAGCAACTGCAAGAATCACATTTGCCTTGGTAGGAGAAAGAGCTGGCGAAAGCTTTTTTAATGTTCATGCATATTCAAATACAAGATTCAGAGATTTCTCAAATCTCCACCTTTACGCAGCACTTTCTTTGTAAAATTCAATTGCGGTCTGACAGTATGGTGCTCTCTAGTGGTGTTTGGGATTTAACACTTGGCAGTATCTTACCATCCATTCGACTCCTCAGGCCCTATCTGGATGCAGGTGTGGATCAGTGGAAACACATGCACATGTCCTTACAAGAGCTGCTCAACTGGCTGCAGCTGAAGAGGGAGGAGTTAGAGAAGCAGAAACCAGTAGGGGGTGATGTGCCAACCGTGCACCAACAACTACTTACGCACAAGGTGAGTCCAGGACGCATCCTCTTCACCCCTCACTGAAAGCATGAGAAATGATGTTAAAGGCGTGATTTATGCAGTCTGTCTTTTGTTGCGCCCAAGTGTGATCATTATCGGAGTCTGTTCTTCTTAAATATTTAAACAGATGGAGATGATATCTTGCGTAGGAGAGGTGCAAAGTCCCTTGTCTCTTTGTATGGTTGTGCGGACCAATTAACATCTGCTGATGGCCATCAGCTGTCAGGGGCCGCTGTAAACAGGATGCGGTCGTGGAGTAGTTAGTTTAGGGAGCTCAGTGAGCGTGCGCTGCTGGTGACAGCTGAGTCACTGTCACACTCTACAGGTGCAGTTAACTGGGAAGTAAACTGGCGTGTGTGTAGGAGCTGCAAAGAAAGTCTCAGCAGAAATTTAATTGAACAAAGTTTCTGCAAACTATTAGATAAATTTACATTGCTGTGCTATGTTTGAGCAAACATCCACAATGAAAACCTAGAATTTATTTTTCCTCTCAAACTTGGAAATAAAGTTTGAAAACGGAAAAGTTATGGTGGAAATTTTGCTTATTAAATATATTTGTGTGAACACGGGAATTCAGTCAGGTCAGATTTCTTTGAATGTATTGAAGCACAGGATACTCTTCAGATAATTCTCCATACTAGATAACGTGATCATGAGGTTTTACCAAAACTTGTGGAGTGCATGCAAACTCAAATGCTGCTGTCGTTCATGTAAAAGTGAAAATGTTAAATTCAACTTGTCACTCAAATTTGTATGCAGATTATATAATAATTTGAAAAATTCAAAACAGAAACATTCCCATGGAGAATAAATAGAAAATAATAATTATCAACTTCCTTTTATATCTTACAATAGTTGTTATATTTGTTTTCAGTTTAATGGGTATAATAACATATTGTTTAGGGTTTGCTTGCTCATGAAAACAAGAATGAATTAATGAAATGTGCCTACTGATAGTTTTCAAACATGTGGCAGCATTTGTTATTTTTAGTTATATTTACATATTATTATAGTATTATTAATACTGTATTTTTAAGTTGTTATTTAATTTATTTCGTTTAATTTTGTCCATTTTATGTGATTTTGCAATTTTTTATATTTTTTATGATATTTATTATTTTTAATTATTCTATTAGCTTTATTGTTTATTCAGTTTTAGTTTAGTACTTTTCTTCTAGTATGTATATTTAATTTTATTTCAGCTTCAATTACCCAAAAATTATTTTATTTATTTATTTTTTATGTTAGTTTGTAGTTAACACTGGGCATGCAATATCTGCATAGCACTTGGTTCTTAGAAGGAATTATGCATATCATGCAATGATTAAAAAAAAGATGTAATAAATAAACAAATAAAAGTTGATGACAGTTTGTTTGGAGAAATTGCATGGAAATGTGCCCAGCAGTAAAATTTCACACCAAGATCACTAGAAAATATTCACAAACATTGGTAACAGTACTGTGTTAATTATATCCAGTTGCACTGATATTTGTGAATCCAGTGCATTCTATAATGAGCCCCCCTATTCTTTTGTTTTTCAATCTCTCTTCACACCCCGCCCTCTTCTTTCTATTTGCATAAGAAGAAGACACGTTTGCCCAGGAAGGAATGACAGTGGCTTAATTTAAATATGCATGAGGTGTCACTATACAGCACAAATAGCACCTGATTACATATGCGAATAAGATGCAGGGTTTTGGCATATGTGCTAAAGTTGCACAAATGTTTACCCCTCATTGTGCCATTCAGTCCTGTTGATAGCAAGTCTTGTGGTTTCATAGGGCTTCAGAAGAGAGTTGGGTGCCAAAGAACCTGTGATCAATGGAACACTCAGCAACGCTAAAACCTTTCTCGCTGAGATGCCTCGTGAGGGTCTTAAACAGAGGCCTGGACAACTGGGTATGAAATCTCCTGCCCTTACACATATGCCTAATACAATAAATTCCAGATGCTATAACCTGTATTTCACTTCTTGTGTGCCACCCAGATGTAAGTCCTGAGGAGAGGGTTCAAAACGTGGGCCGCATATTGCGTAAAGAAGTGGAGGATGTAACAGTGCGATGGAAGAATCTGGGTGCAGCTTCCGTTGACTGGCAGCAACAGCTGGAACTGGCCTTGGAGAGGCTGATGGAGCTGCAGGATGCTCAGGATCAGCTGGACTTTAAGCTCCGGCAGGCTGAGACCGTGAAGAATTCTTGGAAGCCTGTTGGAGACCTGCTCATAGACGATTTGCAAAACCACATAGACAGAGTAAAGGTCAGTGTACAATGTACCATTTTATAAGAGATAAGATTTTTTGGACAAGTTCCATGGCAATACCATGGTATTTAGGGATGCACCGAAATGAAAATTCTTGGCCAAAGCCGAACAAAATTAAACACTGGGCCGAAGGCTGAATACCGAAAGACCCAAAATGTTTTTTGCTTTTTTCCCCCCCTTTGCAATTTTTTTCACCATTGCATAAATTAAATAGCCAAAATGTGCTTTAAAAATATATACTTAACACTGAACATTTTTTAACATTCTAACAGACATTATACCATCAAAGCACAATTTAACTTAAAATTAAAGTTAGTAAAATAATATTTTTTGGCAATTTTTGAGACCCCCTTCTTGAATCAGGCATGTATTTTTTACTGTACAAATAAATGCAGCCTTGCTGAGCAGAAGAGACTTCTTTTAAAACATTAGAAAATATTACAGATCCCAGTCTGAACACTATGTGTGAATGCTATAATAAATGTATTAATAGAGCTGTTGTAATTATTATTATCATTATTATTGTCTTTTTAATTTTATTTAACAGAACAACAGCAAAATTACAATACTAACATTTATGAAAGTTGATAAAGAGTTCTTGCTTTTTCTCAACTTATATTTTGGCGGAAACGCGCAGGAAGACCTCAGTGCTTCTTTTTGTTGACAACAGTAGATTTATAAATGATTCTCATTACGAATTTGGGAAGACGTTTGTTGCACGTATCGCATTATCACATGCCTTGTAAAAATTAATAAAAATGTTACTGAGCAACTGACGAATAACACTATTTCAGCGCAGATTTTGCGCTTTGGACTTTGAACCCTGGCGCCGCGAGCTCATGCAGTGCTGTTTGCATACATGCAATTCATTCGTGTATTAGAAAACACAACGTTCTGCAGTTTATTTAATTGTTTAAGCATATTTTGCGATTTCAGTCATCATACAGTAACAAGAAACAACCACCCCCGTCCTCTTCTCCAATCGAAGACTGAGGTTCTTCGCTGTCGTGCTGTTAATTGATTTTTGGTAGTTCTCAGTTACTTTTAAAATGCTTCCACACTGGCTGACATGTTTGCTAAATAGTGCGCGCCTACTATTTGATCGCCATCACGTCATGTTGGGTTACAATTTATTCAGTCTTTTTGCTTATTCGGCCGAACACCAAAAGAGCTTTTGTTGCTAATTTTGGTCGAATAATTCGGTGCCGACACATTGCGGTTGCGTCCCTAAATTGTATTATCTGAGCAACTTGGAGTAGCATGTTTATATATATATAATATTGATATATATATATTATTCTATAAATATATATATAGATATATTTTTTTTAATCTTTAAGCCTTTGGACAAAAAGACATCAAGCTTTATTTTATTTTCAGGCATTCCAGGAGGAGATAGCTCCCATCCAGGATAATGTAAATCAGGTGAACCAACTGGCCCTCCACATTTAGACCACCTGACATTCAGCTCTCTCCAGACAACCTGAGCAGAAATGATGACCTCAACATGAGATGGAGGTTCCTGCAGGTAGGTACCCATCCCTCCTCTTCTCATTTGAAGTCAATGTGAATTACTGTTTTGCAACTTAATGTGTACTCACAAAGTAATTTTGATTTCATGTTAAATTTAATATAACATTCATTCCAATGGACCAACTATTTATAAATCTAGTCAGGTCACAGATTTAGTTTCTGAAACAAAAAGAATCAAAAAATACGGTTCAATCTTTGGGAAGTTGTAGAAAAGTGTACATGTCAGCAATAGATGCAACAAGCAGATCACAGAAATAATCTGTCCTTCAGAGATTTGACAAAAGACACAAAGGCATTATTTAATAAAAGGACGCTGATGTCAGGCACATACCTGCTCATAGACGATTTGCAAAACCACATAGATAGAGTAAAGGTCAGTGTACAATGTACCATGTTATAAGAGATAAGATTTTTTGGACAAGTTCCATGGCAATACCATGGTATTTAGGGATGCACCGAAATGAAAATTCTTGGCCGAGGCCGAACATAATGAAACACTGGTCCGAAGGCCGAATACCGAATACCGAACATGTTTTTTTCGCATTTTTTCCCCATGTATTTTGCCAATTTTTTTCACCATTGCTTAAATTAAATAGCCAAAATGTGCTTTCAAAATATTTACTTAACACTGAACATTTTTCTAACATTCTAGCAGACATAATACCAATAAAACACAATTTAACTTAAAATTAATAAGTTAGTAAAATAATATTTTTTGGCCATTTTTGAGACCCCCTTCTTAAATAAGGCATGTATTTTTTACTGTACAAATAAATGCAACCTTGCTGAGCAGAAGAGACTTCTTTTTAAAACATTAGAATATATTACAGATCCCAATCTGAACAACTATGTGTGTTAATTAATTGTTAAAGCGATTTCAGTCATCATACAGTAACCAGCAAAAATCACCCCTTCCTCTTCTCATCGAAAACATGCGTCTTTCGCTGGCGTGCTGGGTAAAATGATTTTTGGTCTTATCAGTCACTTTGTAAAGTTCCACACACTGCTGACATGTTTGCTGCATTAGTGCGTGCCTCTATTTGATCGCGTCACGTCATTTTTGGTACAATGTATTCAGTCTTTTCGGCGCTTATTCAGCCGAACAACCGAAAGGCTTGTGTTGCAATTTCGACCGACATTAATTCGGTGCCGAAACATTCAGTGCGTTACCTAATGGTATTATCTGAAGCACCTTGGAGTAGCAGGTTATATATATATATATATATAAGAATATATATATATATATATATTATAAATATATATAATTATAATATAGATATAATATATATATATATAATTTTTTAATCTTAAGCATTTTGGACAAAAGGACATAGGCTTTATGGATATTTCAGCGTTACAGGAGGAGATAGCCCCCTCCAGGTAATGTAAAGCAGGTCAACCAACTGGCCTCCACATTTAGAAGAAAAAAAAAAGTTAAATCTTTGAGCACTTGTAGACAAGAGTACATGTCAGCAATAGATGCAACAAGCAGATCACAGAAATAATCTGTCCTTCAGAGATTTGAAAAAAAACACAAAGGAATTATTTAATAAAAGAACGTAGGACAGAAACATAAAAACGGTAGTAGATGAAAAACTTAAACCTCACAAATCTTAGAAATGTTGCCTTGGCAACTTCTGTGTTTTTTTTAGATCTCCATTGAGGAACATCTGACCCAGCTGACCACAGCCTATAAGGACTTGGGGCCCCAGTCTCAGAATTTCCTACATGGTGAGTGTGTTTTTGTTGTTCTGTTTTGCAATATTATGAGTATCGTAATGTCATAACTTTGTACTTGTATACTAATCCTGTGTATTTTATGTTCTCACTAAACTGTCAAGTCAGTACATAAACTGTCATAAAGAAGTGTTTGAAGGGCTTTGAAATTGAGGTAACATGAATGGGTTTTCTTTTCTGCACACAGCGTCCGTTGAAAGCCCTCTTGAACGGTCAATTTCGCCCAACAATGTCCCCTACTATATCAAGTAAGTCTTCTGAAACTCAGCCCACATGTTGATGTCAGGCACATTCAAGGTCCACCCTGAATTAACAAATTGAATTTCAACACTATGAAAGCTCCCAGACTAAGAAATATATCACAGCTGGTGGCAGACTACCAAAGAAAAGTGATTTTCCATGACCTTTTTTTCCGAACAGAGATATCAATCTGGAAAATTTGTGCAGAATAATCTAAGATGATACATTAGGCTCTGCCAATGCATGTAGCAGCATGCATCACATATATCTGAGAACTTCTGCACACAGATGACTGAGTGAGTGACCTTCATATTAAACGGAGGAGTTTGGCAGTCTCCATTTAAATGTTCTATACTTTACATAAAAGTGCAAATAAAAATGTTGCATTCCTACAGATAACCGATCATATATTTTTGCTCTTTGTAACAAGTGATACATAAATGTGTGTAGTTACAAAAGTAAACAATACAAGGGTAAAGTGAAGTAAAATGTCATCCTTTGATACGCAACTAATGGTGACTGAAAGATTTTGCATTTTATTTTAATACTAATAATATTCCTGCAATGTAGAAATGTTTTGATAAAATCAGATAGGAGTTTAAATGTCGATCAAAAATATTTTCAATACACAAATATCAACAAATATGAAGGAAGGAATTTTATTTCACTATTTATAGGGTATCTGCATAATTAAAAAATAATAATTTTAGGCAATTTATGACCCATTTTAAGAGCTGCACAAGTAAAATGAACACAGTATGAGTGGGGTTGGACAATGTCTGTGGTAACATACAGTATTGAGCCATAAAATTACATGATTTACAGTTCAGATACAGGTTTTCACAAAAACAAAAATCTTATACAACAGCATTTCAGCCTTAGACCATTTTTTATGACAAGGTAAAATAAAGCATAAACTTGTTAATTTAAAAATGTATAAATATACTCTTACTGTCTAATTGTTTACATTTTAGAGGCCATTAATTCTTCTAGTACTCTGTGTGTTTGCTGCGTAAAAACATGAGTTGGTATTTGCATTGATCTGACCATAAACAGCAAGAAAGGCTTATTGGAAATGCTAATTAATTCTCTGCCACGAGGTAGCGCTTTAGGAGCGCTGAAATATTGCGGTTTCCCCAGTAACGGCTGTACACAAAGCAGCTCTGGGCATTTTGACTTGAAACGTGCAGTGCTTATATTTATTCAAGTGACATCATTGCCTTTTAAAGTTTAATTAATCCAGCCGTATGGCAACTCTTGTCTTTTCGTCCCCAACTGTAAGACCTCTTGAAACTATAAAAGACATTTCTTATACTATTTAACGTATTTAAAACTTTTTATGACCTTAAGTTTGATACAACTCACTTTAAGAGTTTTTAAGTACCCGCGGGAGATCTGCATTTAAGATAGCAGAGTGGTGATACATTTTGGTAGCCCGACTGGAAAACTCAATAACCCCGGGACGTCGGGCTAGCGATTTTGCAAGCCCTGGCCCCGTTATCTACTACTTGGGTGTCTGTTAGATTTTGCTACGAGTTGCACTAAATTATATATACATACAATAATGTTTTAAAGTTTTTCAGATTTCTTTTGAAAGAATAATACTTTTACAAACCCCCCAAATTTGATAATGGCATGTTATAAGGGTCATATGATGCCGATTAAATTTTTCCTTTCTCTTGGAGTGTTACAAGCTCTTGGTGCAAAAGAAGATCTGTAAAGTTGCAAAGAATAAAGTCTCAAATCCAAAGAGATAGTCTTTAGGTCAACGAAGCCTACCTAAAACGGGCTGTTTAACCAGAGGCGGACAGTAACTAAGTACATTTACTTGAGTATTATTTTTCTGGAAACATATGACTTTAACTTCACTATATTTGAAAGACAAATATCGTACTTTTCAACCCACTACATTTCTATCAAGGTCCTCGAAGTAGAAAGTCGTTACTATGAAGCAGCTTTGAAAGTCAGTAGGGGATTTTTTTTCTTCTCTAAAACGTGACTCTTTTTTCAGACAGTTTATCAGTAATCACTCTTGTAGAGCTACATGAAGTGGATTCCCAGAATTTTTTGAACACTGACCAGTTGCAAATGTGATATTTATTTACAACAATTCAATAATAAGAAGTTAATATTGTGGTATATATTAGACACAATATTGTCTGATTTTGCTAAATTGTGTATGTGAAAATACTACCTATAAAGCCACAGAAGAACTGTTGAGTGTCTCCTAATAAAACACAATAGGTGTTGGACTTGAAGCAGCACTGCACAGACCGTTCTGTGTATGACATCAAAGTACAGCGAGAGCGATTAGACAGCATTTAAAATGTTTGTTTTGATGTCAAATAAGTCTTGCTGTTTTGCTTTTTTTTTAAAGCAGTGTTGCTGTTGTAAAGTTTTACAGCTACAGTTGTGTTGCTGGGTTTAAAAGCAGGTTTGATTTTTGTATTGTATTTACAGGATTTCACTGTCCACTCTGTTCAAATGTGGATGAATGGCTACACATAGATGTGTGCACACACTGTCAGAGCTGTGTGAGATCACTACCATCCTGCTTTTGTGGGGGTGGGTAGGGGTGTTCAATAATGTTTTTTGTTTTGTTTTTTCCCCCATAGGTTTTTAACATTCTAAAAGCTCTTTATTCCAAATATACTACAAGCTAGTCAGTGTATTCAGCAGGTGTAATGTATTCTAAGTCGCTTCAGAAGTATTGTAAGTATTACGTAAAACACTACAACTTGAATTTGGTAATTAAGTACTTTTAAAAGCAAGTACCTCTGTACTTTTACCTAAGTAAAAATCTGTCTTTACAACTTTTACTTGTAATAAAGTTTTTTTTTGGAGTAATATTGACAAGCAGTATCTGGTAATTTCACTCAAAGTAAATGGAGTTGAGTTACTTGTCCGCCTCGTCTAAACACGCCCCCACATGTCTATGTCACGATGTGGGAAGATTTGCATAACGCCGTCCCAAATGTTCACGCAAAGAAAGAAAACATAACTTATTCTTGCTGTAGTATTGTTGTTGCCGCCACCATGTCATGGAGACGCTGTGTGTTTTTCGTTGTGAAAGCGAAACTATTTTTTGGGCTTCCAAAAGAGGACGATATCGCTTCGTCATGCCTAGAGGCTGATCCTTGCTGGTTGCTGAGGAAATACATCAAATTCGACGCTGTGGATCGCCGGAGCGGCTTTCACTGTGGACGAAGCGGAGACCAACACCGGGTCGTCACATGTGGTTGCCGCAAAACCGCCGGCCGAGTCGTTCTCAAGCCCGCCGACCGTTCCTCACTCAAGCCGGCCTCCGCTCACTCTAGCCCGCCGTGTGTTTCGTTGTGAAAGCGAACTTAACTTTGTTTGTTTGGCAGAGAAAATCATGGTTATGGCTATGGACAACACTGTTCCAGAACAGTTTAACCCAAATATTCAGATGTGTCAGGGCATTTTATGGAGGACTGTTTACTGATCCTGGAAGAGTAGACTATAATGCCGGGTGTTCTGACTCACAGACGGTAAGTAAATTTTTTATATTTAAAGAATTAGCCACTAACGATTCAAACGCGATTTTTGAGCAGTGAAGAGTAACGCTAGTGCTTGTTTGTCATTTCTCCGATCACAAATGCAGACATGGTTTTATGTTTACGCGGCGAACACAACGCGTAAAAAGACAGTAGAAGTCATTATAATCAGTAATTATGTTCCCACTGGATGCAACAAATGCCTCGTTTATAATGGGTTTTAATGTTTTTGTCTCGTCACTCCGGCCGGGACAAGGCATCACAATATGGTAGGGGCGTATCATTTCCGTCACACGCTTGAGGTATTCGGGCCAATCACAACGCACTGGATAGCTGGTCCAATCAGAGCACACCTCGCTTTTTTCAGACCGATGAGCTTTGTTAAAAAAACGAAGCGTTTCAGAAAGGCGGGGCATAGAGGAGAAACAATAATGTACAGTATGTGGAAAATAATGTGTTTTTTGAACCTTAAACCGCATAAACATTTCATTACACCAAATACACAAAATAATGTTCTTTTTAGCAGCATCATATTACCCCTTTAATCATTCAGTTGGCTCATTTAATTCATTAATCTTTAAAGTATACACAACCTTCATATAAATTCAGGGCAGCATTTATGCTCATGGCAGTGCATGAATCTGACTTCAAGTAGGAGAGAACTGACTCTTAATGACGCTGTCATAGATTATGAATGTCATTGATGCTGGTCAAGCGAAGCAGTACTTGCAGTCAGATGGCAATAGAATTTGTTATTTCCAGCCTATTGCATATGATAAGCTGCAGGACAATAAAGGGGATCGCTTTATAATAACATTCATTAATAAGTCATCAACAAACATTAATGCTTAACAGATCAGTAGTTCATTCACTCATTTATATGAAGTACATGAAAGTTTCATGACATTTATATATGTACACTAGTGATTTAAATTTTCGTTTATGTCAGTAATGAAAGTTATTCTAAAAGTGTTACCCAATTAAATATTTTACCCATAAACTTTTTATAGGACTTTTACTCATAAACTAAAGGAACTCCATACCATCCAATACATTAATCAGATTAAGCAAATTATTGCATATTATGTGGATCATAATTTATTCTGAATTTATGCAAAATGTAAGCCTCATAAAATGAGATTCCTGCACTGAAGCACCAGCTTTTGTCAGAGAATACATCCAGCCCTTTCTGACGAGACCGTAAGTACTGACTATTTTCAAACAAAGTGGTTGTGTCTCAAATCCTAGTGAGCTGCCTGCCTTGACATGATTTCTGCATCATAAATACATTTGATTTTTTTTTAATAGGCGCATTAAAACATTCTATTGTAGCATTTTAGGAATCTGTGTGCGTGCGTGTATGTGTGTGCGAATGTTCGAACCAAGCGGCAACCTCCCGCTCTCTCTTGTGAAGCCAACACAGAAGTGACTTAAACTGTAATTCATCGACTGGCTGCTAGAGGCTGGCTGCAAAAAGGAGTCAATCCCATAGACCCCCTTGTTAAATTGCCCAAATTTACAGCAGAAAAAAACATGTTTACAGCCTGGTTCAAAAAATGATTTTGGTCTATATAGCTAATTTTGCCCTTCATGACAACTGTGGGGGGGGTGAATTTTTTTATAACTCATCCGTTTAAATTATATTAAGCCTTAAAGTTCTGCATAATTAAGGGCGCGGCCACTTGAGTGACAGGTGGATTGCCGCTGCTATCCCCACCATCGAGCTAAGTGGGCATGGTTTCAGCAACCAGCTCCCGCCTCTTTGCCCATTTTTGATTATCCGGGAGTGACGCACAGTGACGCGCTGCCAAGATGGCGACGGCCGTCTCCGCCTACTTTAGGCTTCAAAAACGCTCTTCGAAAACCTACAGGTGCCGTCATGGACACTACGTCCATGTTTTTATACAGTCTATGGTTTGAACGCGCCAGTCAGTGTGATTCGCCAAATAGTTCAATGCAACATTTGAACACTCCCATAATAAATGCGCCAATGTTCCATTCATTCTTTTTTTTTTTCCAACGTAGACTTCGATTCGAGTAGTTTGACTATCATAGACGACCATTTTCTATTAGTGATGCAAAGTCCGATTCATTTCCGCGTACCGGTTCTTTTCGGACAGATCAACTCATTGAACCGGTTCAAAAAAACGATTCATCGGTTCCTGACGTCATCAACCAATAACGTCTCTACGCATTTCTTTTCTAACAACTCAGTACAATGTTGTGTCAATGAAAAATTCATTTGTGAATGATTGTGAAAAGTAATTTGTGTCAACACATATTGAAACATTCAAAAAATAAAGTTATTTGTGTGAAAGCATTTAATTCACTTAAGTTAATGGTACGTGTTTGTGGTCACAGTTTCATTCGCGGATCCTTATGTCATATACGACTGACTGACCAATGACCAATATTGACTAGCCTACAACTTGGATATGATTCCCAAAAGTTTCACACCTACAGCACACATGACAGACATTGATGCACAAAACGCGGATATGTTCTACATGTCTACAGTATAGAATGAATAAACTTTATAAACTCCTTGATTTCGCTTAAGCAACTTTAAATATAATATGCATGCACAATAAACTATTGTAAAATTTATTTACATCACTTGACAGAAAGGTTTTTGCAGGTTTTTATCAAATTTAAATTAATAAATAATAAGCATATTTCCAGTACGCGCCTAAGGCTTGCACAGTATCGTCAAAACTCACTCATCAGAATCTTCGATAATCCTCTGCAAACTTCGCCATGGCTCATTCGGTACTTGTTGAGTCCTCGGTAAACTTCGACAGTTGGTTGAACCGGCTCAATCGGTTCTTTTTGAGTTGGACGTGCTACTTCGGCTGTGCGTCCTGCGTCATCAATCCGGAACTAAAGTTCGATTCAGTTCGATTTGAGAACCGGCTCGACCGGTTACTTCCTGAGAACCGGCTCAAAAGAACGATTCGTTCAAGAACCGAACATCACTATTTTCTATTCGAGCATTTTCAGCATCCATCGCAAGTTTAAACAGTACTTTGCGTATTTTCTTTTTAGCATTGCAAGTTCAGACGTTCAGTTTGAGTAGTTTTATTACAAGAGCGTTCGAACATTTCGCGAACAATTGGCGCGATAGAACATTACATTCCAGGATCTTTGAGATTCTTTTTTTTTTTTTGTCGCATTCCGACATTTAAACGATTTCCACATGCGATACCCTAAAATGCGGTCTAGGTAGGGGGCATGCTAGGTTTTGGAGCACAGCCTGTAAGTGAGTGAAAGAGAGAGAGTGAACGAAAGGAGTTAGAGGGGGAAGGGAGCTGGAGGAAAAGCTCCGCCTCGTCTGAGCCGCTCTGGCTGAGGGAGATCGCAGGGAAGTCGGATGCTTTTTCCCCTGTAGAGAGGGAACACCACGGAGGTGATTCGCCCCAAACAACATCAAACCATCGGAATTTTAAAAATAAACACTCTGGATTCGGCGATTACCGAGAGGCGAGATGAGGGAGAACTTAAGAAAGTAAGCGCAATGCAAACACGAATAAATGTCGGCTCGTGCGAGTAAAGGACGCCGAAGGAGTTTTGCATTCATCCATCTGCCGTATTGCCGCTGCTTCTTTTCCTTTCTCGTCTTCATTACAGCCTAGCAGGTGCTTGTTCGGTTTTTACATGTCCGTTCAGCGCTTGATTTGTTGATTTCTTTAATGCCAAACACATCGATAGTTCCTGACGCATCTGCTGTGCCCTTCTTGCAGCATGCAGACTGATAAACCTAACGTGGCGTTCATATTGTCATTTATGTTTTCGAGCTGTATTTGATTGGGAATCCTTATGTTGATAACGACGCTTGGCCTTTAAGGCTCCTCCATATTCGTGCGCTTTCCATAAGTTAATATTATGCCACACAGAAGATCACTGTTTTGGGTTTAACCACATACTTATGGCTGCGTTTGCATTCAACCATAACCAAGAGCCACAATTAGAGGTGTCTGCGTGATGGTGTGTGTGTGTACCCTGTGCTGTTCTGATGCATGCATGCATGTATGTAGGTGGGCATTCCTTCTTGTCCAAACCCACATTACTGCTGTACTTCCGCTCATGCACCGCTTTGAGATGTGCAGGTATGGAGTTCTCTGTGGGAAATTTGCCATCAGGCCATTGGCATGCTTTACCTAGACTACCTGAATCTAGAGGGCGCTGCCAGATACTGACTGTGACTCAAAGCCTAGAGAGCTGCGTGTGGTGCCCAGAAATTGTATGTTAGGGGTTTCAAACTTTTTGATGTCAAAGATTACTCCTTCCTAAAATCTAAAGACAGATATATATATATTATGATGTGTACAGACATTTTTATACCGCTTCAGAAAAAAAAAAATAATAATTATGCCATGCATGATAAAGACATATTGTTTCCTAAACTAATTGTAATTAAATAATTGTCTTTTGTTGGGCCGTTGTACTACATGTTGTTTTTCTTTGTGTTAATGTATACACTACCATTCAAAAGTTTGAAATTAATATATTAATTTAAATAAATATTTCAGTTCAGAATTATAAGACTTTTTACTTTTTTATTCAGGGGAGCAATTGCTTTAAATTGACCTAAAGTTACATCAGAATTTTCCATTGGTAAATGCTGTTCTTAATATTCATCAAAGTCACTAACATATTAAGTATCATAATTTCAACAATTATAAGAAATATGTAGTGGAACCAAATCAGCATATTAAACTGATTTCTGAAGGATCATGTGACACTGAAGGAATGATGCTGAAAATTCAGCTTGATATTACAAGAAAAAATACATTTTAAATTTATTGATTTTTAATTGATCATATTGGCCACACATATTGACGACCTTTATAACAATCCAAAACTTTTGATGATCATAGCAATATATATTATATATATTATATATAATAGATATATATCTATATATATACTAATATTATATCTATTTATATAAAATATTTTATAATTTTTTTGTTTTATTTAGGGGTGCTCCGATTGACAGCTACCGATTAGGGCTGTGCGATTAATCGAAATTGTCATAAAATCGCGATTTGAGCTTGCACGATTTCTAAATCGCTTAATAGCACGATTTTCCGTGCCCTCGACCTCCCGCAGTATGCTATCCGAACCATCAGGATTGCCAGCGTGCCTTAATGGAGCACGGGAAAAAACAGAACAGACCGGGTGGCATACAAACGTAACGCCACGATTGCGGTCCGGCAGAGCTGACTATTTCTGTCAATGATAAGTTTGTGATAACGTAAGAAAAGTAGTTTAAATGTTTTGCCACTTGCTTGAGCAACTTAATATATAAATCTAGAAGTAAATGCAAAAGTAAAAAGAATTGAATAATGTGTTGCTTATATTTACTGTGTTTAAACATGTCTGTGAAAAAAACGTATTACTTGTACTGTGTATGTAAAAAAAAAATAAAAAAAAAAAAAAAAAGATTTGCAATGAGATAAAGCATTTTCAGTAACAATGTTTGCATTTGAAATCAATATAATGGATAAATGTTGTGTTTGTGGGAAACAGCCACAGACCAGTAGTGGACTCCTGTGTGAAAGCTGCTTCTCCTCTCACAAGAGTCATCTAAGAGGGGAATTCCCCCCATTTTCAAAAATGAAATTCAGGCCCTGAATAAATGTCTAAAAATCCTGATTGAAGTATCACTATAAATAGTTATAAATTATAAAAAAGAAGGCTTTAAAAATATCGGTATAGGCAGATACTGCTTTCTGTGATCAGCCTCAAAAATCATGATCGGAGCACCCCCAAAAACATAAATACATACAGTGGGTACAAAAGTATTCAGACCCCTAATTTCACTTTTGTATATTGCAGCCATTTGCTAAACTATTTAAGTTAATTTTTTTTGCTCATTAATGTACACACAGCACACCAAATTGACAGAAAAACACAGAATTATTGAAATTTTTGCAGATTTATTAAAAAAGAAAAACTGAAATATCACATGGTCTAAGTATTCAGACCCTTTGCTGTGATACTCATATATTTAACTCAGGTGCTGTAAATTTTTCTTATGATCATCCTTGAGATGGTTCTACACCCTCATTTGAGTCCAGCTGTGTTTGATTAAACCGATTGGACTTGATTAGGAAAGCCACACACACCTGTCTATATAAGACCTTACACCTCACAGTGCATGTCAGAGCAAATGAGAAACATGAGGTCAAAGGAACTGCCTGAAGAACCCAGAGACAGAACTGTGGCAAGGCACAGATCTGGCCAAGGTTACAAAAAAATTTCTGCGGCACTTAAGGTTCCCAAGAGCACAGTAGCCTCCATTCCTTAAATGGAAGACGTATGGGACGACCAGAACCCTTCCTAGAGATGGCCGTCTGGCCAAACTGAGCTATCGGGGGAGAGAGAGCCTTGGTGAGAGAGGTAAAGAAGATCACTGTGGCTGAGCTCCAGAGATGCAGTCGGGAGATGGGAGAAAGTTGTAGAAAGTCAACCATCACTGCAGCCCTCCACCAGTCGGGGCTTTATGGCAGAGTGGCCCGACGGAAGCCTCTCTCAGTGCAAGACACATGAAAGCCCAAATGGAGTTTGCTAAAAAACACCTGAAGGAATCCAAGATGGTGAGAAATAAGATTCTCTTGTCTGATGAGAACTTTTTGGCCTTAATTCTATGCGGTATGTGTGGAGAAAACCAGGCAATTCTCATCACCTGTACAATACAGTCCCAACAGTGAAGCAAGGTGGTGGCAGCATCATGCTGTGGGGGTGTTTCAGCTGCAGGGACAGGACGACCGGTTGCAATCAAGGGAAAGATGAATGAATGTGGCCAAGTAAAGGGATATCCTGAACGAAAACCTTCTCCAGAATGCTCAGGACCTCAGACTGAGCCGAAGGTTCACCTTCCAACATGACAATTACCCTAAGCACACAGCTAAAATAAAGAAGGAGTGACTTCACAACAACTCTGTGACTGTTTTGAATGGCCCAGCCAGAGCCCTGACTTAAACACAATTGAGCATCTCTGGAGAGACCTAAAAAATGGCTGTCCACCAACGTTTACCATCCAACCTGACAGAACTGGAGAGGATCTGCAAGGAGGAATGGCAGAGGATCCCCAAATCCAGGTGTGAAAAACTTGTTGCATCTTTCCCAAAAAGACTCATGGCTGTATTAGATCAAAAGGGTGCTTCTACTAAATACGGAGCAAAGGGTCTGATACATTTGGACATGTGATATTTCAGTTTTTCTTTTTTACTAAATCTGCAAAAATGCAAACAATTCTGTGTTTTTCTGTCAATAGGGGGGGCTGTGTGTACATTAATGAGGAAAAAAAAAATAAATTAAATGATTTTAGCAAATGGCTGCAATTATAACAAAGAGTGAAAAATTTAAGGGGGTCTGAATACTTTCCGTACCCACTGTCTATATATATATATAGAATTCTATGCAACTGGAGTAAACCTGAAGAGATAATTTCAAACTTATTTGGAAAGCACTTTCCAAAGCAGTAAACTATTTTCTTTTATTATTATTAGAATTATTATTATTTACAAACTATTATTACTACAAATTATTGAATATGTGTGAATTGCAAGGAAGGAAAGAAACACAATTTTGTCATAAATAACAGTTCTGCGTGTAGTTTTTGGTTCTTTCTGTTAAAAGAGGCTGTGAGTAGAATAAAACAATTGTGATTTGCAGGGCATCGAACAATGCCGATAACTTGTGATGCATTCAGAGCCATTCAGATTAAATGCCACTCATGACTTCAGTCTGAAGGGGTTCACATTTCAAACTAGAAGGCTTACATCAGTCTTACTGTTGTAAATGTGTTATAATGAGTAGCAAACCTATACATAGTGTATTACTCAAAAAATACTACTTCACCAGATTTAAATATTAGTATCAGTATGCCAGCATGTGTATTAGAAATATCAAGCATATATTGTTACTGTTGCTTCATATAAGTGTTTCACATTTTTTCCAGGTTAGCAGTAGTGCTGGGCGGTATACCAGTTCATACCGAATACCGGTGTTTATTTTTGTTATATGAATTTTTAAAATACCACAATACCGGGTATTGTGGTATTTTTTAGAATGTTTGAAAGGTGTCCCTTTTCACTGTTGCGTCGTACTGTCCTGAGGGAACAGCTGTATGTGTTACTAAGCGTGAAAGTTCCGAAACTGAAGCTGTAGAACTAATAGAACGTGATGACACAGAAAAACTCATCCACAATATCCACACTGACCGCCACAAATATCCACCGCCCCCTGCCATCAGCTCCCGCGTCTCACACACACGAGTGTGACTTTAGCACTAGATTTAGCAACTTTCAGACCCTTTTAGCGACTTTTTTCCATAGAATATTCATACTGACAAACCTAGCTACTTTTTTGGATAAACCTTAGCTATGGTTCAGTTGGAAGATTTCGCCAGTGCTGTCCCGCGAACGCGAGGCCTGACTTTCCCGGAGAAGTGTCACCTCTCTCGACGTCTGTTCTGTGCAGTAAGCGGCAGAGAAGCACATTCAGTTGGCCGCACCGCAGCAGACTCGTCAATAAATGAGTACAAAACAGAGTTTCCTAGTACCTGTCGCGTACTGATTGTTTGGAATTATAAATATGTGCGTAGTTCGTCTGTTAATATCACATGCACTTTTTTTGTTTGATTTTTTTTTTACCCCGTTTGTTACTCAGACGCAGGCAGTGCGCTGCATGATACAAAAAAGTAATATAGCCAAAACAACCGCATAGCCGCTCTTTAGTGTAGATGCATGTTGATTTTATCAGACGGTGCCGCGATTGTAAATGAGAGTGACTCCTGGTTAACATTAAAAGGGGTCGTGTTTAGTCACTATTTAGTGTGGTATTTTTCGACAATATTCACTCATCATGACAGTAAAATAGGGCATTCTAAATCAATATACTGCAGTATTTCCTCTCTCAATCAGTAGAAAATATGGTTAACACCCGGTCATGCATGGAAAAAAAAGTACCGTGAAACGGGTATAATTGTGGAAAATACCGTGATATACATTTTTGGTCATACCTTCCAGCACTAGTTAGCAGCATGCTTAACAAACAATGCTGTCGCAGTCCCGTGGTATTGGTATTACTATGGTACTTTTTTAGTGGTCTAAGTGTGAAAGTGATTCCATGCCATAATGTTTGCATTTCAGAGACGTTGATGTTTTCTGCAACCCTTTTAAATTTCTTTCATACTTTTCATTTTGACCTCTTTGACTTTTTTTCAAAAAAGATTTCTTCTGAAAAACAGTGCTTGGAAGTTCACTTTCATTTAATTTTTGTTGATGGTTGAAACCCTAGTCTGTGTTTTTCCTTGCTAAAAACACTGTAGGGTCTGGGTATAATATATTAGTTTTGAAGTTTCTCTACTTTCTTAGAATTCTGCAGAGCCACTTGGCTGGCTTTAGTCCAAAATCACAAAAAAACATCCCGGCCCATAGCAACACTTCAAAACAAGGCATCTCGGTATTGTAAATTGCATTTCCACTAATGGATTCGTTTAGAGCCCTTGTAACAAAGCAGGCACTGTTGTGAATCTAGAAGTCTAAACTTTCTTCTTTTAAGACTCAAACAAAGACAATCCAGTACAATAACTCCGATACTCAAAACTACTCCAATGATCAGAAGTAGGATCTTAAACAATGGACTGCGAACTGTTTATTCTTGGGAAATATCAGATAAAGTGATTGAGTTGAGAGATGAGATTTTGGCAGAGATGAGTTTTTGGCGGTTTAAAGGGTTCACCCAAAAATGAAAATTAGCCCATAAATTGCTCACCCTCAAGTCATCCTAGGTGTATATGACTTACTTCTTTCAGACGAACCCAGTCGGAGTTATATAAAAAATTAGGGTTAGGTCTTTGTCTTTGATCTTTCAAGCTGTTTAATGCCACTCAGCGGGTGTTGCATTCATCAGTCCAAAAGAAGTTAAATAAAAAGCGCCCATCCATTAAAAAAAGTGTCGCACCGGCTCCGGGGGGGGGGGTGAACAAAGGCCTCCTGTAGCGAATCAATGTGTTTTTGTAAGAAAAATATCCATATTCAAAACGTAATAATCCCTTTAATGTAGCTTGCGCCAACAGTTGTACATGGAAGCAACTCCAGGCGGATGACGTATGAGGTCGGCTTTACGCATGCGCTGGTGAGTTTCGTGAAAACCAACGTTTGTTAACAGAATCAAAGGAAGCAAAGTTTCCTTACTTAAACAAAGGAAAAAGAGTCTCCTCTTGGCTTATATCGAAATCCTCGAACATTTTCTTTACCAAATCATCGTTTTGTATTCTAATAAGTGACCGTTGTTTGTTTGATCCTCCCCTGCGCTTCCGCGGTCGTCACTTCTGAGCGGCGCATGCGCAAAGTTGACCTCATACGTCATGCTCCCGGAACTGTTTCTGTGTACAAATGTTGGCGCAAGCTACATTAAAGTGATTATAACTAGAGGAGGATGCACCCCGAATATTCGGCAACAGAACTTATTCTGGGAATAAGCGAAAAAGGCCGAAAATATGAATGTGCCGAACAATGACGAATGCAGATCAAATAGAGGCACGTGCATAATGCAGGAACACATGTCGGGACGTGTGAAGTATGTTTAAAAACTTCGAGAAAGATGCAGAAAATCATTACAGGTGTGTGAAGCACGACAGGAGAGACTTGGGCTGCATCAGTCTCCGATGAGAAGGAAGGGTGGCTATGCTGGTGGTTAAGGTTACGTATGATGATTGAAATGCGGAAAATTACCTCAAACTATTATTAAGAAATAAACGCAGAATGTGTATTTCTAAGGCATGCCACGAAGGTGATAGATTATGGACAGCGCTGAACTAGCTCACGGTGCAGTGAGTTCAAGTCCCAAAGCGCGAGGAAAATAGGTGTAAAACTGTGTTACTGAATCAGTTGGCAGTAAAATGTTATGTGAATTTTTTAAGAGCTGTGTTTTAAAATGTGATACGTGCGACATAACATCTTCCAAAGTCGTGATGAGAAGCATTTATAAGTCTGAATTGATCTCCTGCGGGTTTGTTCGCCACAAATAAAAGCAATGAGAAAAATGCAACAAATCCCTCGGATCATAAATGATAGTTCTTGTAATTTTAGTATTGTAATTTTACTGTTGTTGTGTAAAATAAAATAAAAAAGTAAGACAATAATAATAATAATAATTACCCTACAACAGCTAATACATTTATTATAACATTCACACACAGTGTTCAAATTGGGATCTGTAATAATATATTCTAATGTTTTAAAAGAAGTCTCATCAAGGCTGCCTTTATTTGTACAGTAAAAAAATACATGCCTGATTAAAGTCTCAAAAATGGCCAAAAAATATAATTTTACTAACTTATTAATTTTAAGTTAAATTGTGCTTTGGTATAATGTCTGCTAGAATGTAAAAAAAAATGTTCAGTGTTAAGTAAATATTTTTTAATTGTTTTGTAAAAGATTTTTTCTTTGAAAAGCAAAACAAAACAGTAAAAAACACATTTTGGCTATTTAATTTATGCAAATGGTGAAAAAAATTGGCAAAATACATAGGGGAAAAAAATGTGAAAAACCGTATTCGGTAGGCGGCCTTCAGCCCAGTGTTCATTTTGTTCGGTTTCGGATAGAATTTCATTCGGATTGCATCCCTATATATTACGTTTGAATATGGATATTTTTCTTACAAAAAAACGCATCGATTCGCTACAGAAGACCTTTGTTCACCCCCCCGGAGCCGTGTGAGCCGTGTGAGGAACGGTTCTTTTTATGGATGGGTGCTTTTTATTTAATTTCTTTTGGACTGATGCGTGCAACACCCCGCTGAGTGGCATTAAACAGCTTGAAAGATCAAAGACAATTTTTAATATAACTATGACTGGCTGCGTCTGAAAGAAGAAGTTTTGGGCACATGCCTATCTAGTCTTCTTGACTTAGAGATATTAAGCGTCTGGCATATTTGACATAATGTTTGTATTTTAAATCTATGGATTAATTGAAAGGAAAACAAATTACAACATCTTGTAAAAATCCCATTTTATCCCTTGTTTTTTCTAAAGGCACTTGTTCTCTCAAAAAATGTTGAAAGTCATCATTTTGTCACCCTCATGTTGTTCCAAACCCATAGGACTTTTTCTTCCATGGGACATAAAAGGGATGTTTTTGAAGAAAATTCTGGCCATTATTGTCAATATAATGAAAGTGAAAGAGAAATGGACTTCAAAATCACTATAAACAGCAAAAATGTATCCTAGAAGTGCTACAGTTGTTTTTTGTGTGTGTGTGTGTGTGTGTGTTGTAAGAATTAGAACACTATGTGGAACTGTTGATGACCATTTATGATTCGTTTATGCTGACTTTTCTAGCGCCGAACAACCCCATTTCTCATTTACTTCTATTGTACTGAAAATAATGGCCAGACCAGGATATTCTTGTAAAATTCACATTCTGCCTTCCACAAAATGAAGTAACAACATTAAAATGAGTAAATGACTGATTGTTGACTTTAAGTGAACTATTCTTTCAAAAGAGAGATGTGTTATCATAGACAGCATGTCTAAACTACAGGTAGTAGTATGTTATTGCTGATACTATAAAATGTGCTTGAGTATCTGTTGAAGATTACCTTTATTTGAAGAACCTAATTTAGCTATTCTTGAGTTTGAGGACTACAAAGGTTTATTGTTTGATGTAAAATGACTCAAGGCCTGTCCACCGCACTTGATCACGATGTCTTAATCTGTATTACCTCAGATGGATGACACTGACTCTAGCACTAAATATGAGTCATAAACACATTTATGGATGTTATAGCCTTTTGTTGGCTTTTTGATATTTATTATAAAGCTTGTATTTTAGATAGGGCTGGACGATATGGCCAAATTGTAATCACGAGATCTTTCTTAATTTTTGGTCGATACGATAATAATTCGATATCGGATATGAACATTTAAAAAAAGCGTATATAAAACGGCCCAAGAAGGAACGGCCACACCGATGTCGTACCTACAAACTATGAAAAATAATTGCCATCTAATGAAACCTTGACTCCATAAACTATATCATTATTTTAGGAAAAAAATGGCGCAAAATCATAAATGTATTCAATTTTATTTGTATTTAGTCTTCATACGAACAATAAATGTGAAATCACTGTCAAATAAATCTCAGACTTATTAATATTAATATTTTTTACTTCAAACTATAGGCTAACATACCAGTCAAAAGTTTTTGAACAGTAAGATTTTTTATATTTTTTAAAGAATTATCTTCTGCTCACCAAGCCTGCATTTATTTGATCCAAAATACAGCAAAAACAGTAACATTTTATTAACAGTACAAAATATTTTTACTATTTAAAATAACTGTTTCTATTTGAAAATATAATTTATTCCTGTAATTTCAAAGCAGAGCTTTAGCATCATTACTCCAATCACATGATCCTTCAGAAATCATACTAAAATGCTGATTTGATGCTGAAAGAAACATAAATTTATAATGAATGTTAAAAACAGCGGAGTAGAGCTTTCAGGTTTTCTTTGGATGAATAGAAAGGTCAGAAGAAACAAATTATCTGAACTGGAAATTTTTGTAACTTTATAAATGTCTTTATCATCACTTTTTATCAATTTAAATCATCCTTGCTAAATGAAAGTAATAATAATTTTTTTTTTTTTAAAGAGCTTTTGAATGGTATAGTGTATAATGTTACAAAAGCTTTTTATTTCAGATAAATGCTGATCTTTGGATCTTTCTATTCATCAAAGAATCCTGAAAAAAATTACTCAACTGTTTTAAATATTGATAATCAGCAAATCAGCATATTAAAATGATTTCTGAAGGATACGTTTGACTCTGAAGACTGGAGTGATGATGCTGAAAATTTAGCTTTGATCACATGAATAAATTACATTTTAAAATATATTCAAATAGAAAGCAGTTATTTTAAATAGTAAAAATATTTATGTTCAAATGTGATAAAATAAATGCAGGCTTGGTGAGCAGAAGATAATTCTTCAAGAAACATTAAAAATCTTGCAGTTCAAAAACCTTTGACTGTTAGTGTAGGCTGATTATTCTTATAGATTGAAACGTGCATTAACCAGGATAACGAGTATGAAACATGCTCCGAGTTGCTTCAGAAAACAAAAAAATAGAGCAACAACACAAGCATGTTGCTGGAAATGGGTTTATTATTGAAAATGCAAACTGCTTGTCTGCCAGCAGGAGGCGCTGTGAGAGCGGTGGAACTAACGGTTTCTCCAGTAATGGCTGTAAACAAATCAGCTCCGCTCATGAACGCTACTTTATCAGATAAAAATGCCATCTAAACTTTTCTGAAGACAGTCGGTTCCCTTCAGAGATACATTCATATAAAACACCCGCGACGTGTTTTGATTTTGAAACGTGCAGTGCTCATGTTTATTCAACGAAGTCAAACGCCACAAATAAATCAATGTATGGGAAACACTGGTAATGTATATCGAAATATCGGAAATGTGTTTAAAAAGCATATCACCGTTATTGAAAAAAATTATATTGCGATACCTATTGATATTGAATTATTGTCCAGCCCTAATTTTAGATAGAAGTACCGTTTATTGTTTTCATCATGTTTTTGCTTTCAGTCACCAGACCCAAACAACATGCTGGGACCACCCAAAGATGGCAGAACTGTACCAGTCGTTAGGTAGGCCTGATTCAGATCTTGATGTTGGATATTGAATATTAATACTATATTCATGATGATTTTTGCTGCCGTCTTTGCAGTGTTGTCATGCAAAAATGGTCATGAAGATCCTTATGGGGCATTTTATTGTGTATTAAAATATTTAGTAATTACTCCGCAAGGATGCATTGAATTGATCAAATTGATCAGTAGATACTTTTACATTGTTGCAAAAAGTGGCTGTTCTTTTTTTTTTTTGTTTTTTTTTGTTGTTTTTTGGATAAATTCCTGTTTTATTCGGCAAAGAATCCTGAATAAATATTTAGGTTTCCACAATTTTAAGGAAATATTATCAGCATTGATAATAAAACCAAATGATTTTTGAAAGAACATGAGACTGGAGTAATGTGATAAAGTAAAAATGTAGTTTGCCATCACAGGAGTAAATTATATTTTAAAATATATAAAAATGGAAAACAGTTATTTTAAATTAAAATAATATTTCACAATTTTTACTGTATTTTTGACCAAATTAATGCAGCCTCTGGTGAGCATAAGAGACTTCTTTCAAAAACATTAAAAAAAATCATACCAATCACAAACCCTTGAATACTAGTGTATATTTAACATTTTAATGTTTACACTTGGCAACAGTGGCTGTGAAATAATGGTTCATGTAAAATCACGTTATTTTGATATGTGCATATACATGGATAAATTGTTGAAAGGCTGAAACATTTTTTTTAGCCATATTGCCCAGCCCTACTTTGAAGTAGTTATATCTCTCACATTTGCAATATTTGAATCTGTGTGGTAGTGTAATTGCCCTTGAGTAAAATGTCAGATTGTTAGAGGAAACATTTTTGATCGATGGGTTAAAAATGGACAAACTGATTGGATGAAACTAGCTTGATGTTTCTGCTGCCTGTTTTTTTAGATCCCAACAAATAAGATCAAAATGAGAAATTGTCAAATGCAGAGATGAGAGGATTGACTCAGACAGTAATGAAATGTTGCATTATCAGTTTGCTAAAATTAACATTTGTCACATTTTCTTCTCTTGCTAAACAGCGGATCTCAACAATGTACGGTTCTCGGCATACAGGACGGCAATGAAGCTCAGACGAATGCAGAAGGCTCTCTGCTGTAAGTCCACAAAATTTACTCTTAGCAATCACACAACATTGTTAATCTTTTTTCAGGTTGATTCTGAACATTCGTCTTTCTTATGATAATAAGCTTTCTTATGATAATTTCTCTTTATTCAGAGAAACTTTTTCTGAAAGGGAAAGAGCATTCTTACTCCATCAGATTTTGTAGTAAGTTGTAAATATATATATATATGTTTAGAATTACTATTTTCCACACATTTGATTACACAACAGGGTTTGCTAAAGCAAACGGTAGTGATTATTACTGTTATCAAACTGCTGACCTTGCAAAGTTGAATATTAGTCCAAATTGAGCAGAATGTTGAGGAGAGATGTGATTTTACTTCTGACCAGCCAGAACACCTTAGCAACCCTATAGCAACGTTCTGGAAACCAGCAGAGAAACAGCATAGCAGCGCTGTAGCTGCTCAGAACACTTTAGCAACTTTTGCTTTTTTTCTGTGCACAGTGGATCTTCTTGGCATGTCTGCGGTCTGCGAGGCCTTTGAGCAGCACAATCTGAAACAGAACGAGCAATTCATGGACATCATGCAGGTGATCAACTGTCTGACCAGCATTTACGACCGTCTAGAGCAGCAGCACAGCAGTCTGGTCAACGTGCCTCTGTGCGTGGACATGTGTCTCAACTGGCTGCTCAACGTCTATGATACGTACGTTCAACCTTTTTTTGTTATTGTTTTGTGCGTTTAAAATGCGATAGATCAAAAATTTTAATTCTGTCATTTACTCACCCTCATGCCATTCCAAATTATGACATTCTGTAAAATGCAAAAAGAGAAATTTTGAAGAATGTCCTTGCTGCACTGCATCAAAAGAGCGAATCTGTGTTTTATGATTCAAAAAAGATCATATGGGTTTAGAACAACATGAGGGTGAGTAAATGATGACAGAATTGTACATTTGGGGTGAACTAATCCATTAAATACTAGAACATATGAGTCAGAGAGAATCAGCTGGAGTTGGAGTCAGTTCTCAGCATGTTTCTCAGCAGGATCACACTGAGCCATAAATCATGCAGTGTTTGTACATGGAGGTGGTAGATTCCAGAGAAGACCCCCGTCTGTCCCCCAAAGTAAACTGAGAGAAAAGCATTGGAGGTCTTTTAATTCAAGGCCTGTTTTTATTTTTTACATAGATTGGCTTGCCAAGCAAAGATATTCACAGTAGATGGGCTGAAGAAAAAGGGCCCTTAAAAATCTTAAATTCAGTTTGATCGAATTTAAGGCCTTAAGTCTTAAATATCTTAAATGGTATAACGAGTAGTTGTCATTTTAAGAGCTCTTAAATTTGGGGTCTAAAATGCGATTAAACTTCAAAAGGCAATTATTTAAAGGTATCATATGATGCGATTTAAATTTTTCCTTTCTCTTTGAAGTGTTACAAGCTCTTGGTGCATAAAGAAGATCTGTAAAAATCCAAAGAGATATTCTGAATAAAAGTTAAGAGTCACTCCTACCTAAAACGGCTCATTCTAACGCCACCGCATGTCTACGTCACAATGTGGGAATATTTGCATAACGCTGCCCAAATGTTCACGCAAAGAAAGAATTTTTAACTTTTATTCTCGCTGTAGTATTGTTGCTGCCACCATGTCTTGAAGACGCTGTGTGTTTCGTTGTGAAAGCGAAACTACTTTGTTTGGCCTTCCAAAAGAGGACGATATCCGCTTCATCATGCCTAGAGCTGATCCGTGCTGATCGCTGAGGAAATGCATCACCTTCGCGCTGTGGATCGCCGGATCGGCTTTCACCGTGGACGAAGCGGAGTCCAGCCCGGGGTTGTCAACATGTGGTTGCCGCAAGCCGCCAGCCACTCCTTCGTCGAATCCACCGGCCAAACCATTCTCAAGCCCGCCCGCCTCTGCTCACTCAAGCCATCCTCCGCTCACTCTAGGCCGCCGTGTGTGACGCTGTGGTTTCGTTGTGAAAGCGAACTGCTTTGTTGGTCTTGTCCAAACGAGGCCACGATTAGACATCTGGTTAAGTTGTAGGACAACACTGTTCCAGAACAGTTCAACCCAAATATTCAGATGTGTGCAGGCACATTTTATGGAGGACTGTTTTTCCTATCCTGGTAGATTAGACTACATGTCGCTGTCTGACTCGCAGACTGCATAACGTTTTTATATTTAAGAATTTGCACTGACTATTCAAAGCGAGTTTTGCGCAGTGTAAGATGGCTTTTTTGTTGTCATTTCTCCGACCACAGAGATGTGCTACATGGTTTTATGTTTACTCTGCTCGATGCAACGCGTAAAAAGACAGAATATGTCATTATAATCCGTAGTTATGTCCCCACTGGATGCCACAAATGCCTCGTTTATAATGGGTTTTAATGTTTTTGTCTCGTTGCTCCGGCCAGAAACGGCATCAACAATATGGTGAGGGGCGTAACATTTCCGTCACACGCTTGAGGTATTCGGCCAATCAGAACGCACTGGATAGCTGGCCAATCAGAGCACACCTCGCTTTTCAGACCGATGAGCTTTGTAAAAATAGATGCGTTTCAGAAAGTGGGATATGAGGAGAAACAATAATGTACAGTATGTGGGAAATGTGTTTTTTGAACCTTAAACCGTATAAACACATAAACCTCTAATTTGTTGTTATAAACAGCATTAAGTCCTCGTTGAATATGTGCCCCAGCCTGTTGAATTATATAGAAGATATACATACTTTTTTTTTATTTTTTATTATGGGTTTGTTCTGTAGGGTCATACAATAGTAATTGTATTTGTTTGTTTGTATCCTAAAAAGGTTTTAAACTGTCTTAAATGTAAACTTCTATCCTGGTTGAACGCTTTCAAATTCAAAAGAGTTTGTTTTTAAAAGCAGCAGTACTGTATATTTTATCAAGCTATGGTGCATCTAGATGGTTTTGTTCCTGATCTTGACTCTTTATCTGCAAAAATAGATTTAAAAAAAGAGCAATTGACGGTCTTGCTTAAGTCATTTATCACCTTTTTATTTTATTTTTTTCCGCAGAGGACGAACTGGAAAGATTCGTACCCTATCCTTCAAAACAGGAATAATCTGTTTGTGCAAAGCTCACCTTGAAGATAAGTACAGATGTACGTTTTTTTTTGTTGCTTATCTTATGTGTTTCATTCTTTCTATTGTTTAAAATAGAAATCTTTCTATTTCTATTCTTTCTATGTCTCTAAGCTGTTATAAGAGCCAAGATAATCACTCGGTTTATGGAACTGTACTACCAACCGTTTACAGCTCTCTCAGGTGTTTTTAGTGTCTTGTATTTTGTTGTCATTGTTTACTTGTTAATAGCACTGCTGTAAACACAGTTGTAAAGCTTTGGAGTTTGCTCGTTTAAAGTATATAGCACACAGTATAGTGCAACAGCTGCTCAGAAATAAATACATGTTTACCCACCTAGCAATCACACATCAATGGCTGGCATTTACATTATAACAAGTGTTTTATACACTTCACAGTGATGATACAAACAAACAACTGTTCCCAATGGTGAAAAACTGAAGAGCATATTTACACTATATACACACACACACCATTTACATTTATTTTTTATTTTTAGAAAAGTCTCTTATGCTCATGCACCAAGGCTGCATTTATTTGATCAAAAATACAGTAAAAACAGTAATATTGTGAAATATTATTACAATTTAAAATAACTGTTTTCTATTTGAATATATTTTAAAATGTGTTTTATTTCTGTGATGGCAAAGCTGATTTTCAACAGCCATTACTCCAGTCTACAGTGTCCCACCACACACATAATAATATATATATACTATATATATATATTATATATATATATATAATATATATATATATATCAATACATTTTTTTGTAAATGTTTAATATTTTACGTTGAAAAATTCAGTTAGATGCTTGAGTATGGATCGAAGGATTTTTTTTTTTTTGTGTGTGTTAAATCAAAACTTCATGGTTTTGACCGTTACATTTTTCCCCTCATAATTTCCTCCTGAACCCTCTAGTTTTGTTCAGAGAGGTGGCCAGTGCCACAGGCTTTTGTGACCAGCGGCGCCTCGGCCTCCTTCTGCACGACGCCATTCAGATCCCCAGGCAGCTGGGTGAGGTGGCGTCTTTCGGTGGGAGCAATATCGAGCCCAGTGTGCGCAGCTGCTTTCAGTTTGTAAGTAACCACTGTCTTCATTCATGAGCAGATTAAGTTAAAGCGGCCATGTAGAATATGCACTTCAGTAGCATTTTTTTCTGCGTTTCCTGCATTTATTTTCTTTTGCTCTGATATGAAGGCCAATAACAAACCAGAGCTAGAGGCTTCAGTCTTCCTGGACTGGATGCGTTTAGAACCTCAGTCGATGGTTTGGCTTCCTGTCCTTCATCGTGTGGCGGCTGCTGAGGCAGCAAAGCACCAGGCTAAATGCAACATTTGTAAGGAATGTCCTATTATTGGCTTCAGGTATGGACCTTTTCTTTAGTGCTATTTTTCAGAATGACTGATTCTGTTTCAAGTGCTTTAAAAGTATCAGCAGGTTTTTTGTTTTTTGTGCATTATTAAGCATTGCACCAAACTTCAAGGCAAAAAGAATAACTGTCTGTTTTGAGGCTCGGAAAGCTGCAGTGTTCATTTTCTTTTAGAGGTTTTATTTAGTCCTGCTTTTGCTTTACATAAAGTATTTTCATACGTTTCACTTTAAATTCAACATGATTTTAAAGTGACCCTGTTTAATTTTTTGCTGGTCTTACAATTCATTAGTGTACTACTTTTCAAAAATATTTTTTGGTTCTGTACCACTAATTCTTCACAATCCAGTATATTTCCAGCAAATAATAATTTAATGGATAGCATGGAAAACAATACTGAAAATAATGAAATACAACTATACATTGCTCTTTTGCATGATAATTTGGCTAATATAATAGTGTTTTGCCTCGTGTTTGTTGCATGTGTTAAGCTGAGAAATCACACCGCTGTTTTTGTTTATGCACAAAATTTTCACTTTTCCTATTTAGCTTACAGGTGCATCTCAATAAATTAGAATGTCGTGGAAAAGTTCATTTATTTCAGTAATTCAACTCAAATTGTGAAACTCGTGTATTAAATAAATTCAATGCACACAGACTGAGTCTTTAAGTCTTTGGTTCTTTTAATTGTGATGATGTTTGCTCACATTTAACAAAAACCCACCAATTCACTATCTCAATAAATTAGAATACTTCATAAGACCAATAAAAAAAAACATTTGTAGTGAATTGTTGGCCTTCTGGAAAGTATGTTCATTTACTGTACATGTACTCAATACTTGGTAGGGGCTCCTTTTGCTTTAATTACTGCCTCAATTCGGCGTGGCATGGAGGTGATCAGTTTGTGGCACTGCTGAGGTAGTATGGAAGCCCAGGTTTCTTTGAAAGTGGCCTTCAGCTCATCTGCATTGTTGGGTCTGGTGTCGCTCATTTTCCTCTTGACAATACCCCAAATATTCTCTATGGGTTTCAGGTCTGGTGAGTTTACTGGCCAATCAAGCACACCAACACCAACACCATGGTCATTTAACCAACTTTTGGTGCTTTTGGCAGTGTGGGCAGGTGCCAAATCCTGCTGGAAAATGAAATCAGCATCTTCAAAAAGCTGGTCAGCAGAAGGAAGCATGAAGTGCTCCAAAATTTCTTGGTAAACAGGTGCAGTGATGTTGGTTTTCAAAAAACACAATGGACCAACACCAGCAGATGACATTGCACCCCAAATCATCACAGACTGTGGAAACTTAACACTGGACTTCAAGCAATTTGGGCTATGTGCTTCTCCACCCTTCCTCCAGACTCTTGGTTTTCAAATGAAATACAAAACTTGTTCTCATAGAGGAATTTGGACCACTGGGCAACATTCCAGTTCTTCTCCTTAGCCCAGGTAAAACGCCTCTAATGTTGTCTGTGGTTCAGGAGTGGCTTAACAAGAGGAATACTGTAGCCAAATTCCTTGACACGTCCTGTGTGTGGTGGCTCTTGATGCCTTGACCCAGCCTCAGTCCATTCCTTGTGAAGTTCACTCAAATTCTTGAATCGATTTTGCTTGACAATCCTCATAAGGTTGCGGTTCTCTCGGTTGGTTGTGCTTTTTTTTTTTCTTCCACACTTTTTCCTTCCACTCACTTTCTGTTAACATGCTTGGATACAGCACTCTGGACAGCCAGCTTCTTTGGCAATGAATGTTTTGTGGCTTACCCTCCTTGTGAAGGGTTTCAGTGATTGTCTTCTGGACAACTGTCAGATCAGCAGTGTTCCCCATGATTGTGTATCCTAGTTAACCAAACTGAGAGACCATTTTTGAAGGCTCAGGAAACCTTTGCAGTTGTTTTGAGTTGATTATCTGCTCGGGGGGGGGGGGGGGGGGGGGGGGGGGGGGGTGGCATGTCACCATATTCCTAATTTGTTGAGATCGTGAATTGGTGAGTTTTTGTTAAATGTTAGCCAAAATCATCCCAATTAAAAGAACCAAATACTTAAACTACTTCAGTCTGTGTCATTGAATTTATTTAATCCACAAGTTTCACAATTTGAGTTGAATTACTGAAATTAACTTTTCCACGACATTCTAATTTATTCGGATGCACCTGGTATGGCTCACATTTAACAAAACCCACCAATTCACTATCTCAACACATTAAATACTTCATAAGACCAATAAAAAATCATTTTTAGTGAATTGTTGGCCTTCTGGAAAGTATGTTATTTTACTGTACATGTACTCAATACTTATTGGGCTCCTTTTGCTGAATTACTGCTCAGTGCGGCGTGGCATGGATACAAGCACCTGTGGCACTGCTCAGGTGTAATGTAAGCCCAGGTTGCTTTGATAGCGGCCTTCAGGTCTTCTGCATTGTTGGGTCTGGTGTCTCTCTATCTTCCTCTTGACAATACCCCATAGTTTCTCTATGGGGTTCAGGTCAGGCGATTTTGCAGGCCAATCAAGCACAGTAACACCGTGGTTATTGAACCAGCTTTTGGTGCTTTGGCAGTGTGGGCAGGTGCCAAGTCCTGCTGGAAAATTAAATCAGCATCTTCATAAAGCTTGTCAGCAGAAGGAAGTATGAAGTGCTCTAAAATTTCCTGGTCGATGGCTGCGTTGACTGTGGACTTCAAAAAACACAGTGGACCAACACCAGCAGATGACATTTGCACCCCAAATCATCACAGACTGTGGGAACTTCACACTGGACTTCAAGCAACTTGGTTTCTGTGCCTCTCCACTCTTCCTCCCGACTCTGGGACCTTGATTTCCAAATTAAATGCAAAATTTACTTTCATCTGAAAATAGGACTTTGGTCCACTGTGTTTTCTGAAGTCCACAGTCCACGCAGCCATCTACCAGGAAATTTTAGAGCACTTCATGTTTCCTTCTGCTGACCAGCTTTTTGAAGAGCCTGTTTTTATTTTCCAGCAGGATTTGGCACTGCCCACACTGCCAAAATCACCAAAAGCTGGTTCAATGACCATGGTGTTACTGTTCTTGATTGGCCTGCAAACTCGCCTGACCTGAACCCCATAGAGAATCTATGGGGTATTGTCAAGAGGAAGATGAGATACACCAGACCCAACACATCTAATTTGTTGAGAGAGGGAATTGGTGGGTTTTTGTTAAATGCGAGTCAAAATCATCACAACTAAAAGAACCAAAGACTTTTAAACTACTTCAGTCTGTGTGCATTGTTTATTTAATACACGAGTTTTCACATTTGAGTTGAATTACTGAAATAAATGATTTTTTCCACGACATTCTAATTTATTGAGATGCCCCTGTATGTGACCCGGACCTTAATTCGCTGGGGTATATTTGTAGTAATAGCCAAAAGTACATTGTATGGGTCAAAATTATTATTTTTTTTTTATGCCAAAAATCATTTGGATATCAAGTAAAGATCATGTTCCATGAAGATATTTTGTAAATTTCCTACTGTAAATATATTAAAACTTATTTTTTTATTAGTAATATGCATTGCTAAGAAGTTCATTTAGACAACTTTTAAGGTGATTTTCTCAGTATTTTGATTTATTTGCACCCTCAGATTCCAGATTTCAAATATTTGTATCTCGGCCAAATACTGTCCTATCCTAACAAACCAGACATCAATGGAAAGCTTATTTATTCAGCTTTCAGGTTATGTATAAATCTAAATTTCGAAAATTGACACTTTATGACCCTTATGATTCTTATGGTCCAGGGTCACATATCATCTTATATCATGTTAATTTCTACACCGGGTCCATGGTAGTCTGTATACAGTTCTGTGTCAGTCAGCACTTTAGGTCTAATACAACATCTGGGTTCCAAAAGGCAAAACCAGCGCAGTTCTGTAGCATTGAAAACCAATAACAATTGACAGAACTGGACAAATAATGTCTTAAAATATATTTTCCTTGGCTAACCAGTGAAAATATGGAGTAACTTTTCACTCACAGAATAACATTAATGTTTGTTGCCAGTCGGAGTATAGAGTTCTCAAAAAAATAAATAAATAAATGCAGGAAATTTGTAATTATTAACTTAATCCTCAGTCATTCTAAACCTTATGCCTTGCAAAAATTGTGTCAGTAAGATTTAAAAAAAAAAATAATATATTATATATATATATATATATTTATATATATTATATATATAATTTTTTTTTTTTTGAAACGATCTCTTATCTTCACCAAGGCTGCATTTATTTGGTCAAAAAGACAGTAAAATTATTAAGAAATATTAATTAAAATAATTGCTTTCCATTTTAAAATATAATTTGTTTGTGTGATGGCCAAGCTGAATTACTCCAGTCTTAAGTGTCACTTGATCCTTCAGAAATCTGTTGAAAAATGCTGATTTGGTATCAATGTTGAATTTTCTTTTGGTTGAACCCTCCCTTTAAGTAGCATGTATAAAATCAGACTGTAATATACTCACTGTTGAGAGTAGGTAAGAACAGGGAAATGCTCCACCTGTAGGATCAAGATGTAACTACACCTTTCTTGGAAGTAATCTTGCGTGCATGTTGCTTCAGATCCAGGATGTTTTGAATGTTTTGCCAGTGACTTAAACGCTGATCTCATTGTTTGTGTCTGGTCTCTACAGGTACCGGAGTTTAAAGCACTTTAACTATGATATCTGCCAAAGCTGCTTTTTTTCTGGCAGAGTGGCCAAAGGTCACAAGATGCAGTACCCTATGGTTGAATATTGCACACCGGTAGGTTTTTTGCATCACTTGTGGTTAGTATATACATTGTAGCTTTTTGCCTTCATTGCATTGGAAGTTTAATCTTAAAATCCGTTGACTCTGCCATCTACGCCAGATACTAAAGTAATGACTTTTTGTTTCTCTGTGTCCTTTTATAGACGACATCAGGAGAGGACGTGCGGGACTTTGCCAAGGTGTTGAAGAATAAGTTCAGGACAAAGCGCTATTTTGCCAAGCATCCTCGCATGGGTTACCTTCCCGTCCAGACCATCCTTGAGGGAGACAACATGGAGACGTGAGACTTTTTTTATGTGTTTCCATCAGCTACTGATGAAGTAGACACGTGACAGCTGATAGGGCCACTTTTTTGTCTGTCAATATTAAAAGCACAGTGTGCATCACACTGCGAATCTAGATACTATCAAGAGAGCAAAATTAACGTGTGCAGATGAAACAAAGTGGTTTCTACAATATTTAAAGGGGTCATATGATGCGATTTTAAGTTTTCCTTTCTCTTTGGAGTGTTACAAACTGTTCGTGAATAGATAAGATCCCTAAAGTTTAAAAAAAAATTAAAGTCTCAAACCCAAAGAGATATTCTTTATAAAAGTTGAGACTCGTCCACGCCCTCCTAAAACGCCTCGTTTAAACATGCCTCCACGTGTCTAGTCACTGTGTGGGAAGATTTGCATAATGCTACCCAAATGTTCAAAGAAAGAAGGCGTAACTTTGATTCTCGCTGTAGTATTGTTGCCGCCGCCGCCCTGTCGTGGAGACTGCTGTTTCGTTTGTGAAAGCGAAACTACTTTGTTTGGTCTTCCAAAAGAGAACACAGCTAGAAATCAGTGGTTAAGTTGTATTTACGACACCGTTCCAGATCGGTTCAAACCAAATATTCAGATTACGGAGGACTAGAGAGTAGCCACAATGCGGAGTTCCCCAGTGAAAAGTTCAGTTCCCCACCACCCCTGTTTTGTTTTTTTATTTTTTTTTTTTCTTTTTTTGTTTTTTTTGTTTTTTGTCCCTTCAGCGCGCATGCTGACCCTATACAGTCTATGATGCTGATAAATAATGCTGACTCACAGCCTGTAAGTACTTTTTCATATTTATAGAAGGATTTGCCACTGATGATTCAAAGCGAGTTTTGAGCAGTGTAGAGTAGCGCTTGTTTGTCTTTTCTCCGATCACAAATGCAGACATGGTTTTATGTTTACGCGGCGTGATGCAACGCAACGCGTAAAAAGACAGTATAAGTCATTATAATCAGTAATTATGTCCCCACTGGATGCAACAAATGCCTCGTTTATAATGGTTTTTAATGTTTTTTCTCGTCGTGCCGGGACATGGCATCAACATTATGGTGAGGGGCGTAACATTTCCATCACGCTTGAGGTATTCGGCCAATCACAATGCACTGGATCGCTGGCCAATCAGAGCACACCTCGATTTTTCAGAACAATGAGCTTTGGTAAAATCGATGCGTTTCAGAAAGGCGGGGCATAGAGGAGAAACAATAATGTACAGTATGTGGAAAATAATGTTTTTTTTTTTACCTTAAACCGCATAAACACATTTCATTACATCAAATACACAAAATAATGTTCTTTTTAGCAACATCATATGACTGCTTTAAAAAAAAAAAATGTATAGTTGATCATAAAGACGTGATTAGACTGATTTAAGATCATATTGGACACACTGATCAGTGTTATTTATATACTATTATATCATTTATTAATATTTGCTTTTATTTTTATATGTTCAGCTTATTTTTTTATAAGTTTTAGTAACTTTATATTACCTTATTATAAATAAACAAAAACAAAAATATTAAAAATGTTTAATTCAGTTTTAGTAATTTTAGTACTTCAATTTAAGCTTATTTTCTTTCAGTTAGTTTCTAAGGCAACGTTTCTAATTTGTTGAAGTGTTATCTAATATTTATATTTTTTATATTTCATCTTTATTTGAATTGGTGAAAACAAGTTTTAAGTGTTTTTCAGTTAAAGACTTAAGCATTACACACAGTAATGGCTCATAGCGGACAGTTTGATGCTGGACTGTAAACATCATGGAATTTCTTATCCTATTTGAAGCTCGCTCACTAAAAATTTTAAGATAAAAGTAAAGAAAATGATGAATGCACCTACATTTTGGCTGCTAAAACTCTTCAGCCGAAAATGCCATAAAATATCAAATTCTTGGCGGAAAATTTTAACCGTTCCTTGAAATTCCAAATACTGACAAAGAGAAAAGGCTGTTACATCTGACACACTCTAAATAAAACATTCTAACCTCCTGTGCCTCAAAGCCTAACTACTACCTACCTAGACAGATCTTATTTTTATATATGGTTTGCATATATATAGACTGTACTAAACGGTCAAACAGTGTAGAACTGACATGCCAGCAAACAAGATAAATTAAGATGACTCTGAACACTTGGTAACTTTAAATTGCACCTGCAAGAGTTTGGCTTAGATTTTTTTCTGCTTTACCGTTTGCATTGATCATTACTCGTGTTCACGGTAGGAGTATTTATGCTGTGAAATAATTTTTCCCCTGTAGTGGAGCAGCTGCAAATGTGTGCAGTCTGTCAGAGTAATTGTAAAACAGCACTAAATGCATACACACATTCTTACCACATTAACTTTTTTTCCCTTTTTCATTTCAACCCCAACACACAACCAACAATGAATCAAACAATTTCTCAACAGACACATTTTTCGTGATGTGTATGTTATTGGCCACTGAAAATGCTGTTAGGGTTTAACTGTGTTGTCATATCAGTGGGTTTGTGTGTTTGGTGCTTCTTAACAGTCATGTTACATCATGCTTTCAATGCATCTACTTGTCCTGTCCGTCATCACATCTTTTTTTTGTCTTGCAGTCCTGTTACACTGATCAACTTCTGGCCTGTTGACCATCTGTGAGTACATCCACACACCAACATGCTCACGCACATCCACAGAAATCCGCTTACTGGATCACATAATACGAACATGCCCTTTAGTGTCGTTGATGTATCCACAGAATAGAAAAGAACATTCAGGATTTTCACTTAAGAGTTCAAATGTGACACATAATTTGAAATTGAGTGCATTTGCAATTCAAATCTAAATTTAATTTAAATTCAGATTTGAATTTGATTGCAGAGTAAATTAATCTTGAGTTTCTAGAATGAGTTCAGTAAATGATGTTCTGTTGGATAATGCTGAATCCACATAGATGGACAGCAGCGCAATGTCCAGCACCAGTGTTGTAGTGGTCAACAAACATAAGCAAGGTGTAGATATTAGAGCTGTTTTATCACTTACAGTACACTGTTTAAATTTACTGATCTATTATACACAAGTTTCCATAAACACTCATCTTCCATGGGGGGGGGGGGGGGGGGGTTGTCAGCTGGTGAGATATTTTGAAACGAAATGAATTATTTTGCGAAGTAACAGTAAAGACATTCCTGATGTTACTAAATATTTTTTCCTTAAACAAACCTGATATTTTAAACTTTTAAAAAAAAATTTTTTTTTAATGAAATTTTACAGACCCCAAACATTTGAACAGTATACTATGTTTGCATATATTTACTGTAAACATAAGAGCAGCTCAAAATGAGTTCCCTCATTTGGCCAAATCATAAGTTACAATAAACTATATAGATATTGAGAGACAGTAGGTCATAGTGTTAAAAAAATCCACATGGTTTCTATGTGATATCATTGTTTTATGTTTGATTTTATCAGATTTCGCCTCTATAGTGACCCTGCTGAATTTGTATAGTAATGCTCAGTGTTAAATAAAATGTTGTTCCTCCATAATATAATTATATTTATATTTAGTTCAGTTCTTCTGTGTTTTCTGACCTTTGCTCTACTGTCACTGGCAGGCCAGCATCTTCCCCCCAACTCTCCCATGACGACACCCACTCGCGCATCGAGCATTACGCTAGCAGGTCGGTCTCTTTTAAGCATGGGTATTTTGGTCTTACTATGTAACTGTATATTTAAGAGACTAGACTCGCATCGCATTAGGGCTGGGTGATGTGATGGTGTATACCGTACAATGGTACGATTGTCATAACACAAATGTGTTTGAAATTTGTTTTTTAACGAGAAAGAATTGATGAATGATATCAGAATGAATACGCATTTCTGAATATGACTGTTGCTTGCAGTGTTTAGTAACAAATGAAATGCGTTTGTGTTAATGTCAAGCACGTAAGTTGGAACAGTGTTGCCTTACTGACATGAATGAATGCAACTGCATGAACTGTTTATGAATGAATACAGAATGATACTGTTTTCACAGGCTAGCTGAAATGGAGATCCGAAATGGCTCGTATGTGAATGACAATGTATCGCCCAATGAAAGCATGTGAGCTTGCAACTACTTTACACTCTTCTGTACATAGTATCATACCATAAATGAATGTAATAGTGTGTGAAGAACCTAAAACTGATCTACTTACACCTCCCAGAATGCCAAAGGTAGATGCATACATTTAACTGCTTGTGGTTGCATAAAAACATTTCCTTTTCAACTTAAAAATGGTCAAATGTGTGCATGAAAGTGCTTATAGGAAGAGTTCCTCCAGAAATGAAGATCATGTCATTCCAGATTAATATTTTTTTGGGGGGTGAACTATTCCTATAAGTGATAAAAAAAAATTCAATTTCTCATATCAGCTCTTTCTATCCATACACAAAGCAGTAGAGATGAGTAATAAACCCATATCATTTTCCCAGCACGCTTAGATTGAATTATAATAAAACGATTACATGTAAATGCTCTTATACTGCATTTTTTGTGGTATTAAAACAATAGGATTGTTTTTAGACCAGCTTACTGCTCACAAGCCGATTGCACTGGTGTATTTTTCAGTTATTAGGAGTTTAAGGCAGCAAATGTTAATTGAAATGTTGAGTGATGGATGTGATGTAGTGAACTGGAAATGGAGTGCTGCTGTTGTTGTTTTTATTGTAGGGATGATGAGCATCTGCTGATCCAGCACTACTGCCAGAGTCTGAATCAAGGCTCTCCTCTCAGCCAGCCGCAGAGCCCCACTCAGATCCTCATCTCAATGGAGACTGAAGAGAAGGGGGATCTTGAGAGAGTGCTCAACGATCTGGAGCAGGAAAACAGGTTTGATTGCATGTCTGTTTTCTTTTACAATTCAAATGATTGATATTTGAATGAAATGAGATGGATGGACACTGGACTGTATTCCATCAGCATATGTCTGTGATAACACACTGCATTTTCAGAAATTTCTAATAAAATAACTCTTCACATATTTACTTCCACAGCAGTTTTTGTGAATCACATATTTAATTTAAAGTTTTATGCTTTAGATCGGTGATTCTCATAGTTGGGTCAACAACCGAAAATGTTTTCAGCCAAACGCAGTCCTTAATGAAAATAATCAAATGCAGCCAACCATATAGTCGTGCACAGTAAATAAACAGGCTGCTCAGCTTTTACAACAGAGAAGAAAATGCTCCCTATATCTTTATCTATCGTGGCTCATCTGGAATTTGAAATAGTAACCAATTTAAGTATTTGATTTTGCTTTCGATCAGTGGTTCTCAAATTTTTCAAACCAAGTTGGATCTGACCATCCAAGTACTACCAAGTGCACACGAATCTTCCCACACAGTACAGTACGTGGGCTACACATTTGAGTCTAATATTACACACAGTGAGCTATATTAAAATTGTGAACAGATGATAAAGCAGAAATAATAAAATAATTTAATATTTTGTAGCATATTTATTTTTTAGCCCTAAAATATATTAGAAATATAAAAAAAATAGTTTTACTTAAAAAATAAAAAAATAAAATGTATGTAGTGAGGGGTCGATTTGGGAGTCCAAAAAAGTGCATCCATTCTCATCAACGAACGCTACGCCTACGTCATCCTCTGGACGCCACTCTCTCGTGAATGAGTGTACGACAGTTTTGGCGGAAGCTACAGATTACGGTTTAAAAATGTTTTTCTTTTTAATTCACTGCCATTATAAAGCTTGCCATTATAGAGCCAGAACATTTTTTATTATAATGCCGATTGTATTCGTCTGAAAGAAGAAAGTCATATACACCTAGGATGTCTTGAGGGTGAGTAAATTATGGGGTAATTTTTATTTTTTTGTGAACTATCCCTTTAATATTTTTTATGGAAACCATTGTATTTTTTTCAGGATTCTTTGCTGATGTTCAAAAAAAGACTTTACTGTTACTTTTGCTCAATTGAATGCATCCTTGCTGAATAAAAGTATTAATATAATTATTTTGCTGCATGGTGTGCCAGCTGTGCCATAAATGAGCAATCCATGCTAACAGCACATGCTTATTTATTTATCAGACTCGCCCTTTTCCTCGAGTTGCTGTTTTCTTGGCTTCTTTCTGAAGTTGTCTTCCCTGTTGTGCAGGAAGCTGCAATCGGAGTACGATCGTCTTAAGAAGGCACACGATCAAAAGGGTCTGTCGCCGTTGCCCTCACCCCCACAGATGCTGCCCGTCTCTCCCCAGAGTCCACGCGACGCTGAACTGATCGCCGAGGCCAAACTACTGCGGCAGCACAAGGGACGTTTGGAAGCAAGAATGCAAATCCTGGAGGATCACAACAAACAGCTGGAATCACAGCTCAAACGCCTTAGACAGTTACTTGAGCAGGTGGGTGGCGCATATCCTTAAGATTTTATTAATGTTTATACTTCTCTGCAAGTGAAAAACTATTTTTGGAATTGTTGGTAAAGGAACTCAAGCAGTCAGCTCCCGTTTAAACTTTGCTACGAGTAAATGTCTTCAGATTGCTCACTGACACTTTACAAGGCATATTTCAAATCGTAGCTGTGGAATGTAACGCTGTTCATGTGCTTCCTTTTGATTGTCAACAGAAGAAATTAAATGCCCAGAGCATTGATATATTTTATTGTCAGGTTTTGACTTTTAATGTTTGTCATATTTGCAGTTATATAAATAATTAAAATTTTTGGAACGTAAATTTTAACATATTTTTCAGTATATTATATAGATTAGTATATTATAGTTGACAGTTCTCTTGAACTCATGCAATGTCTTCTTGCCCGTCTTTATCTATGATCTGTGATAGACACGTAATGTTTCCTTAAAATTCGGCCAAAATGAGGCGTCTTAAAAGACGAGGTTCGCAGCTCACTATTTTTTTTTTTTTTTTTTTTTAGTGTGCTGTTTTCAGAAGTTAGTTTTATCAGTTGAACAATTTAAAATAGTTAAAGGAAATATTTGTGCTAAATTTAGATGCTGTCAGGATGAATATAGAAAATGTTTTGTATTAGAGCTGGGATTTGCATCTACATGTGCGTTTTGTACAGTTGCAAGTTCCAGGAATTTGTTCAATCTACGATTCTAAGATTTATTTTGACACAATCTTTCCTGAATGTTCCATCTGTTTAAAGATGTGTTATTTTCTGCAAATGTGTGGATTGAAAGCTTTGTTTTAAAAATAAAATCGATCATCAAAGATTAGTTTAAATTTATACATTTATCGTTTTTTCTTTCGAGTTTTGAAATTGCAGTAAATGGAATATTGTTTTCTCAAAGATGTTTAAACCAAAGACTTGGAACTATTGCATGGAATATTGTTAGTTCATGTTGTTTTGTTTGAATGCAGAGATCTCTGTTAATTGTCCTTGGCATTCACAATTCTGTATAATAACTACTACTCAGAATTATTTCAGTTTAGTCCACAGCACTGTGAAAGCCAATGATATGATTGGTTAAGAATAGGAATACAACCATATTCACATTGAATCATTTTTAGCATGAAATGCATGGACAAGAAGATTTTAAAATAAATGCATCTTTATGGAGATTTTCCTTCATATCAAAATGTTGTTCTAATCATTCAAGGTTTGGTTTTGTTCTATTGCTCAATCAGTTCATTTGGGTTTCTGATCAGACATGTTGAATAGTGTGTATATACATATAACCCATTTAAAATATATCATACATACTCCATACATACATACACACACATATAATTATATATATATATAGATATAGATATAGATATATAATATTTTAGTGTCACCGATAAGGTTTTTTTGATGCCCGCTATCTTGGAACAGGGAGGCGATGCCGATAACTTTTAATTTATATTCAGATTCTTTGAAATCATTTGAAATGGATTAACAATTATTGTGTAAACAAACATACTTATACTTTAAGACAAGCATTTTTTTCACAAATCAAACTATTTAATAAATATAATTAAAAGAATTAAACACTGTAACCAAGAGGGCAACTCAGTATCTGGTAAGTTTGTGTCATTGGGAAACGTTTTTAAAAAGAAAAAAATTAAAGCCAAGGTAACACTCATTTTACAGAGCACGCAATGAAAATGACATGAATATGACAGTGGGCAAATGCATAAAGCGCAGCATAATTTAGCATCAACTTAGTAATCAAACTTAGTTTAAAGTTTGTCGATCATGCATCTCCAGTGAAGCTGAACTCTCCACCTATCCACATTCAATTGGCACGGACTGAAAGTCACACAGAGAACACGCGATCATGCCGGATACACAGCACCTGTTCACAGGATCTCACAACTGGATCCGACTAAGTTTGCAAGCTTTGTGTAATTAAATGTTCATTAGTCATTCAAAAATTTGTTTAAATTATATAAACGTGTATTTGCTGAATGTTGACGGCAAATGAGAAAGTATTATAATTTTTGCCTTTCTATTACTAACAATATTAAAGCAATCGTTATAATACTTTTTTGTATACATTTTAATTCCTTTGTTTAACAGTTCTATCTGATTATTTGACAGACTTCTATCCGTATTAGACAGAACTGAACGGCGACAGCGAACAAGAGGGAGACTGAGTGGTGTGCGCTCAGTCGCAAAATAAAAGTCTGCCACGCCGTCAAAATAAAACTCAAACACATCGGCGAAACAGAAAACTTATCGGCCAATGCCGATATTGGAAAAATGCCAAATATCGGTCGAGCACACATCACCCACACATATATATTTGTATATATAATATATATTATATATATATATAGCATTGTTTAGTCTTGGTGTGAAAAGATCTGTAGTGCATTAATGTACACTTTTTTTTTTTTCCTGTAGGTGACAATTTTCTTTTTCTGTCCTAATTGGCTACATAGCACATACATTATAGGTTGTAACTGAATATTTCAAGCTTTTTGAATATTGAATATTATGAATATTTTCCTACCATACTTTGCCACACAACAGGCATTTTTTGATCCTGTCCTTATTAAAGCTGAGTTGGAATGCCAGTTCTTTTTGGTGGCTAAAAGAACATTTTGAAGGACCTGTCATTCTTTCTCAAGCAACTCATTTCTTTCTGTAATTTGTTTGTGGAGTTTGTTTAATGTCAGCTTCTTCAGCAGTCTCCTTCCGCTTGAAAAGAGGGGAAATCAGATATTCTGTCTGCATTGTGTCTTGATGTATCAAGTGTAATGGCTCGATGCATACTACTTTATAAAAAATAAAAAAAACATTAGTCAACTGGGCGTCTCTACCAAATGGATTTATGTCAGATTTGTTCTTGAAGAAATGTCTCCCATGTGTTCTCTGTGGACCGTTTGAACTAAAATCTCACTAGACTCCAGCTCCTTCCAGTGGCCGACTTTGCTGAAGCTTGACGAACCAGACTCAATGAACGACTTGCAGATAAATTAGCTCTCAGTTTGTTCAGAGCCAATGGATTATTGGCTTGGTTTTTTTTTTCTTGATCCAAGTAGAATTTTCATTACATTTACAATCAAGCCTTTGCCTACCAGTGTATGTTCTTGTTTTAGTAGCATCAATTACTTCACTTTTTATCTCTGTTATATGCTAATAAACATTCTTATGTATATCATATGCGCATGTGTTTCGCTTGGTAAATATCTTAGGAAGACCAATGAAATGACCAAAACCATCATTCTTTTTTCCAAGAGGGCAGTCAGGTCTTGTGTTACGAGTTGTTAATGGTGGAAGGTTTAAACGCATTCATTAAAGCACTTGAGTAATGGAGTAACTTTAAATAGTTGTGCCGTGACAAACCATTTCATCATTAAAGCAGATTATTTTTAAGATACCAGTAGTATCTAAAATTGTAATTAATTGTAAGTATTAAATTTAAGATACATGAGTAAATAATAATATAGCCATGTTGTTTTGTTTTTTTTAAGAAATCACAATTTTATTCATCACGAATGCATTAAATTGATCTAAAATGTAGTATGGCCTTAAAAAAAATCTGTTCAAATAAATACTAATCTTCTAAACTTTTTGTTCATCAAAGAATCCCGAAAAAAAAATAGAAAACCTGAAAAATACATTAAAAAAATGGTTATTTAAATTGTAATAATATTTCACAATTTTACTGTATTTTTATCAAATAAATGCAGCCTTGGTGAACATAAGAACTTACAAACCTTTTCAACGGTAGTCTAATTAACAGTAGTACTTGAAATAAACATAATTATTATAATAATATTATTAAAGGGGTCATTTGATTCGATTCAATTTTTTCTTTGAAGTGTTACAAGCTCTTGGTGCATAAATAAGATCTGTAAAGTTGCAAAGATTAAAGTCTCAAATCCAAAGAGCTATTCTTTATAAAAGTTAGAGTCAACCACACCTACCTAAAACGGCTCATTCTAACACCCCCCCCATGTCTACGTCACTATGTGGGAAGATTTGTATAACACCACCCAAATGTTCACGAGCAACGAAACACAGCATAGTAATTTTTATTCTCGCTGTAGTATTGTTTTTTTGCCGCCGCTGGCCGCCATGTCTTAGTGATGCTGTGTGTTTCAAACTACTGTTTGGCCTTCCGAAAGACGATATCCGCTTCGTCATGCCTAGAGCTGCTCTGTGCTGGTCGCTGAGGAAATACAGTACATCAACTTAGTGCTGTGAATCGCAGGATCGGCTTTCACCGTGGACGAAGCGTAGTCCATCCCGGGGTCGTCACATGTGGTTTGCCGCAAGCCCGCCTGCCGCTCCTTCATTGAATCCGCTGGCTGCTCCGTTCTCAAGCCCGCCAGCCGTTCCTCACTAAAGCCTTCCGTGTGTGACGCTGTGTGTTTCGTTGTGAAAGCGAAACTTCTTTGTTTGGTCTTCCAAAAGAGGACCCGACTAGAAATCAGTGGTTTAGGTTGTATTTACAACACTGTTCCAGAACAGTTTAAACCCAAATATTCAGATGTGTGCAAAACATTTTATGGAGGACTGGTTGCCTAGCTTTACAATGCCGCTGGTCTGCCTCACAGACTGTAAGTATTTTTCATCATTAAAGGATTTGCCACTGACGATTCAAACACGAGTTCTGGGCAGTGTAGAGTAGCTCTTCTTGTTTGTCATTTCTCCGATCACAAATGCAGACATGGTTTTATGTTTACCCAGCGCGATGCAACGCCACGTGTCAAAAGACAGGATAAGTCATTATAATTCGTAATTATGTCCCCACTGGATGCCACAAATGCCTCGTTTATAATGGTTTTAATATTTTTTTTTTGCCTCGTCGCTCCGACCGGCATCACAATATGGTAAGGGGCGTAACATTTCCGTCACACGCTTGAGGTATTTGGTCAATTACAGTGCACTGGATAGCTGGCCAATCACAGCACAGTTCGCTTTTCAGACTGATGAGCTTTGTAAAAATCGACGTGTTTCAGAAAGGCGGTGCATAGAGGAGAAATAATATTCTACAGTATGTGGAAAATAGTGTTTTTTGAACCTTGAACCGCATAAACACATTTCATTACACCAAATACACAAAATGTTCTTTTTAGCAGCATCATATGACCCCTTTAATGGATGTATATGACATGCACATTAAAAGGTTATATTATAGAAGTCCTTATTTAACCCTGACAACAGCCCTGAATATTGATGTATAGGACAATGTACAATTTGCTAAAGGGTTTTGTGACATCTGTTTTTGATCACTTAAACTGTCTGGGTAATTTTATTTTAATAGAAACTGTAAGCGACATCACATCAGCTATTTTGTGTGCATTTTTGTGCTGGCTTGACTCTTGTTTTTAAAACCTGAATGATACAAAAACAGCAATTCTGAGAGCCCTAGCTCTTGTTTTATACTGCAGTTGTTAATATTTTGAGAGAGTCCTCGGGGCAAAAATTCGGTAATTTGTCAATAAATTAGTAGAGAGTTTTGTGAGGTTTAAAAAAAATAGGCAGTAAAAGAATGTGAAGTCTTCGGTTGAAAATATATAAATGGATGTTTTCAAATGAATCTGGAAATACAGAAGTACAACCCAGTGCTGATGTTTGCGTCCAATCCCCTGCCTAATCTATATGGTTCCTTTCTGCCTGTGTCCTAGCCACAGACTGAGTCCAAGGTGAATGGCACTGCCCTGTCCTCACCCTCCACTGCCTCTCCGAGATCTGACACCAGCCTGGCCTCACTGCGTGTGGCCGCAAGCCAAACCACAGAGACGATGGGTAAATGTCCCTAACAACTTCAGTTTAACCAGATTAAACTCTTAAACACTGATTATTCATAAAATAGAATGAATAAAATTAAGCAGGCTAAATAATAATAATAATCCGTAGTAGTTTCCATCCTTAGCAAAATACTGAAACATATGGAAGCCCGTTTCCATCATAGAATGAAAAATTTAAAAAGTTAATTGTGCCTTTTTATCTCAAAGTTCTGAATTTTTGTCACAATTCTGAGTTTCTGAGTGAGATAAAGAGTTGGTTACCTTTTTTAAGTTTTTATTCCTTAACGGATATGAGCCTCCATAGAAATAGACAGTTGTGTAAACATTTGTTTTTAAGCATTTATTCAAATAATAGGCAACACATTGTCTTCCATTTTGGTTTTTCTTGAATTTTTCTGTGTACGAGTAAAAACTAGTCATGAATGCAATCCCCTCTATCTGACCATTGTTAAAATGTATTAATTCATTTCTTAATCTGACTAGTTAACTCACATTCCTTGCAATTATTATGTTTAATAACTGTAACTGAAGCTTTCATTGTACAGTATGACTTGGCTTGAAGCCCAGGCTGGTTTCAGCAAAAGATTTTCAGAACGGATAAAAAGAGGCAATGTTCTTATCTGTGCCAAACAAAAAGGAACACAGTGAGCTTTTATTTTATTATATTTAGGGATACAAAAGAAATGCTCTTTGCCCTCAACTGCTAGCCAACATTTTATTTGTTGTCTTCACTTTTGAAGAAAACTACGGTGGCCGAGAAGTGCAGAACAAATCACAATTCTGAAAACAAAATAACAAATTACAAACGCAAATGCAAGTCTAAAAAACAAAATAACAATTCAGAAAACACTACAACAATTCTGAAAACATTATAACAAGTCAGAAAACCCAATGACAAATTCGAAAACAATGTAAAGCAGTCAGAAAACACAACACAATTCAGACAACTCGGCAAAGGTAGGTATAGTTTGAGACCGTGCCATTGGTTTGGGATTACTCACCGCTGACTGGACGAGACATCTGTCAATCAACGTATACAGGAAGAACCAGCCGAAGAAAAGCAGAGTCGTGGTAGAAAGTTCAGAGATGGTCGTAAAGTATCTCAGTTTAAATGTATTGTATTAATTGCCCTTACTATGGAATAAAAAATACGGGGTGTCTATTTACATTTAGTTAAAAGTGGCTGTAGAACATCAGCTCCAGTGGCGCAGATGGATAAGCGCAGATTGATAATAGAAATCCTGCTATTTTAACATAGTGTATCTAGTATTTGCACTTAGTGTAAATAGCATATTGCTAAAAATACTGCTTTTTCACTTATTGTAAATAGAATCCATTGCTAATACAAGATTTGAAAAGGGAGGGAAAAAAAGCTCTGCGAAAGGCGGGATCGAACCCGGGTCGATCGCGTCAAAAAGTCAGTGACACACTTATCCATCTGCGCCACTGGAGCTGATGTTCACAGCCACTTTTTACTAAATTTAAATATACACCCCGTATTTTTTATTCCATAGTAAGGGCAATTCATACAATACATTTAAACTGAGCTACTTTAATACCATCTCCGAACTTTCTACCACGACTGCTGTTCTTCGGCTGGTTCTTCCCTGTATACGTTGATTGACAGATCTCGTCCAGTCAGCGGTGAGTAATCCCAAACCAATGGCACTGTCTCAAACTATACCTACCTTTTCCGGTTTGTCTGATTTGTCGTTGTGTTTTCTGACTTGTTATAATGTTTTCTGAATTGTTGTGTTTTCTGAATTGTTATTTTGTTTTTTAGACTTGCATTTGCGTTTGTAATTTGTTCTTTTGTTTTCAGAATTGTGATTTGTTCTGCACTTCTCGGTCACCATAGAAAACAGTCCAACAAGGTTCCAACAAAATTGGGTGTACTTCGGTATTTGAAGAACAAACATCAATCATTTTGTAAATGCAGTTTGACATTTATTAAACATTATTTTTTAAAAATAAATAGCACATTGATGAATCAGAAATGTATTTTATTCAAAAACATTCAAAAACCCATTTTGCACAGTCTTTTATCTTTTCATATGTATTTCTGGAACTGGAATTTTATAGATGCACTTGTCGTTAGTGCTATTTTTCAATATAAATTTTACATAATGAATAAGATTGATTATCTGAACTTCGTGAGGTTAATACGTTGACATGAAATTTCAAGTGTTCTGCAGTGTGATGTGCTTACTAATACATCTAATACTATTTCAGACAACATTTTCTAATTCTAGTTTGATTAGTATACATACCATTTTAATTATTTTTTTTATGCTGTATGGAACGTTTTCTACTTTTTCAAAATGTATTCATCACACCACAGGACCATTTAAACAGACTGCATTAAAGCAAAAGGTGTGAAAAATACAAAGAAAACATGCAAATTACAGCACCTTAAACACTGTTTTATAATGTCTGTCTTTGATAATGTTTTAGTTTCATTTGTTACACGAGCCTAACATAACACTTTTTTAAAACTTTTTTTGTAGTTGATTTCTACCTTACATGTGACAAACAAGTCTCAAAGAATTGGCTGTTGTAATTTGTAATATTTACCAAAATGACCTCGGTTGGACTTGGAAGTTGGAAGTTTTGCAATTGCTGATATTATTCTTGCTTTATTTATTACTGACAATACATAAAGAGGTCTTTCTTTTATATTTCTGTAGTTTTCTTGACAAAAAGACAAAAACTCAAGAACACTTTTGTCAAGGTCACAAAACAAGATAGTTTACAAGTTTTCAATTAAAAAAATGTTTTTATTATTAATTTTCATTTTTTGAATTTTACTTTGGCCAGAGTTCTGCATGAATGTAAAATGGACTTTTATTGAGCTAAACTTGACTGCTTTAATGCTCATTTCTTATCATTTCACATACAGCTGGCTCCAAAAGTCTGAAACATTTCAAATCAGGGGTTTTATGTAAGCCTTCAAATTCAATGACAGAAAAATCTATCTTTAAAAAAATGCATCATTCTGGATTTCATTGTTTAGTCAAATTGTTGAAATGGTTTTCGCATCTGTAATGAATATGTTGTAATAAAAAAATTTCGAATGGAAACACCTTTTCTGTTTGAAGATGAAATGTCATGGGCGGCAGGACAACTTCCAGGGTTTTTAAGGTCAGTTCTCAGTTTTAATTGGGTGACTGCTGTGTGTTTCAGGTGATGATGAGCTGTCCAGTCCCTCCCAGGATGCAAGCACTGGATTAGAGGACGTCATCGAGCAGCTCAACAATTCCTTCCCCCACAGCCAAGGTGAGAATCCAGCTACAGAGTCTGATACAAACACTTCTGTTAATCAAGCAAACTGATGCAGATAGTCTTAAACTGGCCACAAGTTATGGACCCTATTCACATTTCTGAGCACCTCAGAAGTCGTCATATTTGGGTAAACTTCTATAGCGGTGAACAGAAACTACAATTAATATATTTTTGCGTTCTCATTCGCTCCAATAGCAAAATAAACAATTCACAATTGTGTTTCTATAACTTTCTAAAGGGCAAAAATATAGAGAAATTGATTACTTTGGTCAGAAGAGAGAAAAATGCAAAATTTGGCAAATTGTTGATTCCTTTTTGAGCAATATGAAGAAAATATGAGTTTGCGGTGATCACAACCTGTAAATTTCGCTGACCCACTGCATTTCTACTCTTTGCATAATTAAATCGCTAAATGACACTGTTTCTTATGTTTCTACTTCTTGTTGGGAATAGATGGAGGATACAATTTTTAAATATAATAATACATGAAAATATGATTTTTTTAAATGACAGAACGACTCTTCAACTGTAAATAAGCAAAACCTAAAACAAAGAAATTAACATTGATGAATGTTCTACTTAAAGCTGTTTCTCTTTTCTAACAGTGACTCTTAACAGGATATGTATTGTGAGAAGCACAGAATTACAAATGAATAAAAAAAACTTACCGTTTATGTAATTAAAGCATTAAGAACTAGGATTATATTAGGGATGCACCGATACCACTTTTTTCAGAACGAGTCCGATACAGATACTTTAATTTTTGGTACTCGCCGATGCCGATACCAATACCTGTATTTTCACAGCATTTGTAAATTTTTTTTTAAATATTGGGTACAGAAACAAAATAATAGTAATAATAATATGAATCATGTTAGTTGGCTTCATTTAGCAAACAGATATTACCTTCAGTTATTTCCACACTTAATTATACCTGTTAAAATGTATTGTATAAGCTTTTGTTACTTTCACTGTTCATTTTAATGACGCATTAGTGCTGCTCCATTGCAGCAGCTCAATACTGTAATCACAAAACGTTTTCCTAAAATAATGCAGGGAACCACTCGCTAGACATTATACGGGTACGCGCATACTAGTTTGGTTATGTCATTGCAGTCATGTACACTGTGCGTGGACCCTCGCGTATGAGTAAAAACCGAAGTATACTTTGGCCTTTAAAGCAAGCTAAACATACGCAGCGCGCACACGTTTGTATTGGTGCAGAATGAGAGAGACACTTACAGCCTAGCGCATTTTACCCAGTCTGCTAGTTTCACTTCTGCTTTAAAGTTGTGTATGCTTGACATTTAAAATAACGTATATAGCCCTATAATTTTTGTTTGTTTTATATTTATGATTTAGTTTTAATCCAAATGCATGCGCTAATGGTGCTCTCGGACTCTCTCTCACTCTCATTCTCCTTACCGTCAAATAACTTTAGTAACTTGTGCATTGTTTTACTTACTTGCTTTTGACATATCCCACCAAACTACAAACTTTCCAGTGATGTCTGTGAGATATTCACTCGACAAGCTCGCGCATCTGTGCAGCCGCGCGCTCAATCCACTCAGCGCGCTCTGCTTATCAGCTCGGGCACATCCGCAATACAGGCGTCAATATTGAATGTTTAACATTATATTAATTACTTACATGTACTTCATAGACATCCTTAATCTCTAATAACTCCATTCTACTCTCTGTTGTTCTGTTTTCAGTGTTTCTTTTTCTGGACACAGCTCTATTCACACGCTGTTTGGTATCGACTTTTGCTATCGGAGCATTTTTACGAGTACAGGAGCGCAGTATCGGGCCCGATACCAATACCAGTATCGGTATCGGTGCATCCCTAGACTATATAAATAGCAGTTATATATGAATCTCCAAGCATTCATTGTGCTGGCAGTACAGATCCTGTTAAGATTCAGTCTAACTGCCTATCCCTACTCCCAACTTTACTGATTTTTTCTTCTTTCCTGTTTTCATCTGTCTAAGGAGGTGGGCGGCTAAACCCATGAGAGGTTAGTATTGTTACTAACCCTTTCCTCTTTTCCATCCTTACTTATCCACTTACACTATGATTTAAAGAAGTCTCTTGATCACTAAGCCTTCTTTTATTTGGTCAGAAATGGAGTAAAAACAGTAATATTGTGAAATATTACAATTTAAAAGAAAATTTTATTGTGTTCTTAATATCAAATTAAAACGTGCACATTAGCTTAACTGACAGAATTCCATTGAAGTTGTTAATATAAAATCGGTGTGAGATTGTGGTAATTGTGGTAACAGTATAATATTGTGCATGTAAACACCCACCCTCAAAACTGAAAATCTGATATCTGAAATGTGTCTTTCAGATACTCTGTTCCTCTATATAGATATGTTTAGCAGCGCATAGTGCATTTAGTGTTAGATTGCATGTTCAAGCACTGACATCAGATTTTGTTTTTCCATCTCCCGCAGGTGCTAATGTGGGAAGTCTTTTCCACATGGTTGATAACATTGGACATGCCATGGAGTCATTGGTTAATGTAATAACTGAGGAGCAGGATTTAGACTGAAGATGTCTTCTCCTAGTTGCATGCTTTTGTAGTGTCAACAACTGGACAGGATATGTTTACAATGGAAATATAAATAAAAATCTATTTTTCTGAAGGATCGCGGTTCCACTTTGTAGATTTGATCTTTAGTAGTTTCAGTAGTTTCTTACAGCGAGTCTAGAAAATGTTTATTAATAATATAAAAAAAGTTTTTTCAACTTCTATGCAATTGTACAAAAATACGACAACAGGTGTGTGATAACGTAACATTGCGTGCCATGTCTTTGTACAGAGTGGAGCGCATTTTAAAAAAAGTGTTTTATCTAAATGGGTGACTGAGTATACGCAAGGGTGCTTTATCAACTAATTTTGTTTGTAACAAAATAACAAATGCATATTAAAAGGCAAGCCCGTTATACTTGTGCGTGTTTGTGTGTGCGAAAGAGTGTGTGTTTGAAACATGTCCATGTGTATCCGTCCCATTCACTACTACGGCGAAACGTGAAAAGAAAACCTACATTTTGTCATTTATATATATATATACATCTATATATAATATATATATCTATATATATATATAATATATATTAACAGGTTTATCATAACAGTCTGCCTCACAGAAATTCCCTTTCTTCATGCTCGTCCGTACTTAATGAAGCAATACAATCATGATCATAATATTTATTATTTTAATGCAACTTCTCGTGCTAGAGATTTTTTATGGAATCTGTTTCCCACCATTGAATTAAAAAAATAAATAAAAGCAACTTTTTTTTCGCAATTCTGAATTTTGTGCACAATTGCAAGGGGGGGGAGTCTGAATTGTTAGTCACAATTATTTTTCTTTTCTTTTTATTCCAATTGTGAACGTAAACTCCGAATTCAGAGAAAAAAACTATTACAAAATGTAAACTCAGAATTGCGAGTTTGTATCTCGCATCCTGGAAGGAAAGTCTGAATTGTGAAATGTAAACTCACAATTGTGAGTTAAAGTCAGTTGAGAAAAAGTTGCAATTATCATTTTTATTACATGGTGGAAACTAAAAATAGAATTGTGATATGTAAGCTCAGAATTGTGAGATGGAAATATTGGAAATGAGCTTTTTTTTTGTTTGTGCCCGGTTTTCAGAAGAAATTTTTTAGTGCTTAACTCAAATGGTGTTAGTTGTATTTCCATAAGGGAAAAAATTTAAAGTACATCCAACCCACTTTACAGAAATGTTACAGAATTGTGATTAAGCGTTAAGTTTAAAACTAAGGAGATCACAATGACAATGCTAATGATTAACCTCTAATAATCATTATCATCTTGCAGTAGGCATATTGAAATAAATCGTAAATGACAGGTCATGCATAGTGCATACTCATTGTTCTAATAATACAATGTCTAACTTCAAATGTTCATCTGAGGTTATTTGTTTGTCATAGACATCTATATATGCTAGCGAACAATAGCACGGTATACAGAAACGAGACAAAAGATTTCTCTTTGCAGTGCTCCTTAAAACATCAGTTTGTTGCTGTGTGATTGAGAAGTTTGTCTTTTCATTAGACCTTTATGCTTTGTGTGAATAAATATATGGAAATAAATGATCATAATATATTGTATGCACAACCGTTAATAATTACAAACCATTTTTGCACCTTGGAGATGAGCATGTCCAGAGTACTGCATATTTATTTCTGAGATGTGCTATTTGATTCTAACTCTTGTTCTGAAATCATACATATTATTTGTAATTGCAAAAGGAATATTTTACCAGACTATAAAATGTAATTGTGATTTTTTTTTAACTTGCTGCTGCATTAGTTGATAAAAATGGAAACACATTTTGGCCACTGTTTGTCTTTTTTATGATGGATTTGCTTTGTCACAGTGCAGGTAAAACATTGCATTATCATCTGATATACTGATTTCTACTGAAAATGTCTAGGAGAAATTAAATGTTCGATAATTAAAAGGAAGTCAAGCTACCGTGGCGCTTTAAAATGAACATGGTTTAGTGGAAATATGTCATTCATGAAATAGGTAGTAGAAAAAGTAAAATAAAATAAATGCTATTTACAATTACATCATGAATGTTTTTTGAAAAAAATCTTAAAATTATAAACCATTTAATATTACAGTCTGAATTTTTTACTGATTTTTTTTATTGATTTATCAGTCGGAACAATGTATTTGTACCCTATGTAACTTATACTGAGGAAATCTTTTCATGAATAATTTTATTTTAAAGGGGTCATATGATGCGATTTCAAGTTTCCTTTCTCTTTGGAGGTGTTTACAAGCTCTTGGTGCATAAAGAAGATCTGTAAAGTTTGCAAAGACTAAAGTCTCAAATCCAAAGAGATATTCTTTATAAAAGTTAAGAGTAAGCCACACCTACCTAAAACGGCTCGTTCTAACACGCCCCCACATATCTACCTCACTATGTGGGAAGATTTGCATAACGCCACCCAAATGTTCACGCAAAGAAAGAAGGCATAACTTTTATTCTCGCTGTAGTATTGTTGCCGGCACCGCAATGTTGTGAAGATGCTGTGTGCTTCGTTATGAAAGCGAAACTACTTTGTTTGGTGGTGGGGGGGTTCTTCCAAAAGAGGACTATATCTGCTGCTCCAATCCTGGAGCTGATCTGTGCTGGTCGCTGAGGAAATACAGTACATCAACTTCGTGCTGTGGATCGCTGGATCGGCTTTCACCTATGAGGCACCGAGCTGGACAAAAGTGAAGCGAACGCGGAGAGAGAGAGAGTGACAGTTCGCCAGAGAGGCCGAGTGTGTCCGAGAGAGAGCGAGAGTGCGCAAGAGAAAGCAGACAGGGTTTTATGTATACGCGGCGCGATGCAACGCAACGTGTAAAAAGACAGTATAAGTCATTATAATCAGTAATTATGTCCCCACTGGATGCAACAAATGCCTCGTTTGTAATGGGTTTTATTGTTTTTGTCTCTTCGCTCCGGCCGGGACACGGCATCAGCTGTATGGTGAGGGGCGTAACATTTCTGACACACACTTGAGGTATTCGGCCAATCACACCGCACTGAATAGCTGGCCAATCACAGCACACCTTGCTTTTCTGACCGATGAGCTTTGTAAAAATCGACGTGTTTCAAAAAGGCGGGGCATAGAGGAGAAACAATAATGTACAGTATGTGGAAAATAATGTGTTTTTTTTACCTTAAACCGCATGAACACATTTCATTACACCAAATACACCAAATAATGTTATTTTTAGCAGCATAATATGACCCCTTTAATTCAATTCACATATATTTGTATAGTGCTTTATCACATACATACACTCTAAAAAATGCTGGGTTGTTTCAACCCAACTTTGGGTCAAATATGGACTAACCCAACTTTTGGGTTAAAAATTTAAGGTAAAAATTGGGTTAGTCCATATTTGACCCAAAGTTGGGGTGAAACAACCCAGCATTTTTTAGAGTATCGTTTCAGCAGCTTTGCAGAAAATGAACGTTTCTACATTACGTTTTCAGCAATGTTCATACAGTTCTATTAATTCAGTTGCTTTTTTTTAACCCTGTGTTAACATGGGTTTCTAAAGAGGCCAGAGCAGGACAGCATACAATCGGAAGTTTGAAACCATCATGGCAACACTCATCATTTAGGCTACTCAAGGAAAAGTTTCTAATACAAACACAATGTAGGCTATATCACGTGACTTGCTTGCCTGTCCTCTTCCCTAACCTTGAATACCCCAGCTAGCATACACAGATCTCCAAGATGTCTTTTAAAGAGCGTGTCTTCTAGAAAGCATCTGATAATTAGGCTAACTTTAAAAAGTCAGTTTTACATACTTTTTAAATCCTAGGTCTTCAACCCTACTCCTGGGGGACCCACTGTCCTGAAAATTGTATTTCCAACCTGCTTCAGCTCACCTGGGGCCTCATTTATAACCGTTGCGTAAAGGTGGGATTTATAAAAAACAAACTTGATGGGAAAATTTGCACACCTGCACGCAAACTCTGACCCATGCGTACGGATTTTTTTTCCTGGAGAGAGAAAAATAATGAAGTAAACAACGATTTGAAACTGTTTTCATTTCATCATATGCATTTACATTAAATATTCCACTCTCATTAATGGAGATAAGCACTGAAATTATATAAAGTCATTATATAATGCAGAAGTTAAAGCTGCAGTCCATAACTTTTTTGGTTAAAAATTATCCGAAATCAATATTTGAGCAAGTACATAACCAGCCAGTGTTCAAAACTCTCGCCTTACTTTAGCCCGATTCACAAGGATTAGTTTATAATAATGTTTTCTAATTTGATTGGTACGGGTAGGTTTTCGCGGGAAATTCGAGCATGGCACTGCGTCATTACGTCACGTCTGTAAACATAAAGAAGTTGTCCAGGCTAGTAGGCTATCGCATGTGAGGATCCTGCAGGTGGCCGATCGTTTATAGCCTTTTCTCACAGCAACCATAATAATTAAATGTATCATTTGTATGGTGGATTGTAATCCAGAAAGGATTATGTGTTTATGAAACACATGTTAATGAAATTAAATTATATTCCAGTTATAAATGTGCTTCTGATTACAGATAGCCTGGGATTACAAAGATTGTATTTTAAGAAAACCCGTCGCGGGAGCATAATTTGCTTTTTGGTTAAAATAATTTTAAAGGGGTCATATGATGCTATTTTAAAGATCATTATTTGGTGTACAATATGTTGACATGCTTTAATGTTCAATAAACACATTATTTTTCAAATACTGTACCTTATTGTAGGTCCTCTATGCCCCGCCCTCAAACGCGTCGTTTTTCAACAAATCACCATCCTTTGAAACTCGTCTGCTCTGATTGGCCAGCTGAACCAGTGCAGTGTGATTGGCCGAACACAGCAAGCACTCGTTGGAAATGTAACGCACCTTACCATAATCGCGAGTGTCAGCTTTTCAAAGTAAATATCAAGACAGTTAATAATGTTGTTAGTTTTATCATCAGTTCAAGCCCGAAAGGGTAACAGAGTCGTGTGACAGACACAGTGATGATGCAGTACACAAGCCGCGGTTAAGACAGCTGACTTGCTATGATTTCTGACAGACAGTTCAGTCTCCTGTGATGTGACCCTGTTCCCCTCACACCCACACGAGTTAGTCTTGCTGCGCCAAACTGGGCATTTGAAAACAGTCAATAGCAAATATTTAAACTAGTAACAAAACATACTTACATTCGCTGATTCAGTCATAGCAAAGTCGGAATTGACCCTTTTTTTTTCTTCCTTTGTGCACAGCCAGCCTTGTACTATTCAAAAAACTGTCGTCCATAAAATGCTTTGCACAAATTCGAACATCTGGGTTGTGCTGTTCTGTTGTAAATAAATCTTACGAATGATTCTTAATTGCATCTACTTCCGAAAGGCCAAATAAAGTGCTTTTGCTTTCGCACTGAAACACAGCGTCTCCCTGACATAGCTGCTTCAACGCTAACTGCGGTTGCTGAAACCACGCATTCTTTCTTTGCGTGCACATTTGGGTGGCGTTATGCTAATATTTCCACATAGTGATGTAGACATGTGGGGGCGTTTTAGAACGAGGCGTTTTAGGTAGGTGTTGCTGACTCTGAACTTTTATAAAGAATAACTCTTTGGATTTGAAACTTTAGTCTTTGTAACTTTACAGATCTGCTTTATGCACCAAGAGCTTGTAACACTCCAAATAGAAAGGAAAACTTGAAATCGCATCATATGACCCCTTTAATATGAAATTCGAGTGGTATGACAATTAGATTAAACTGTGCAGAAATTGAAATCTACACACTAATACACACATACTCATAGTCGCCAATGCTGATGTTGTTAACATTAATAATTTGAGAATAAAGTATAACAATAATAATAATTTGAATGTTTTGATGTGATATGAGCTAACCAATCTTTAGATTTAATCACCATTGGTAGTAAGATTTATGGTAATGCTTTTTTCCTCAGTTGGTCAGAACAAACGTGGCAAACTTGTTACTTGTTCAGATGACAATATACGGTGAAAATTCTTATTTTGGGTCATATTCCAAGTAGGCTAGAATCTGTGATTGCGAAGTACAGTAAATATCCATACCGGTGCGGTGACTGACTGCCACACTTACTCTTCAGAACATTAGATTCATCCGGGCTGGAGCTGTGCCGACTCACAACCCACACAAGCTAGATAATTCGGGAACACGGGATGGAGAAAAAAAAAAATGACAAATAGGGGGGGGGGGGGGGGGAGGGGAGCTGCAATTCCATGTTTTCAAACAGAGATGGCGACAAAGAGGCAAAACTTACGGCCTGCAGCTTTAAACCAAAATTATATGAATTTAGACATAACCTATTTGTAGTGGATGCGCTTGATTACTTTCCCTGTGGTATGTTATGTTTTAATGACAGCGAGAAGTGCTATAGGCAGGGGTGTAGGCAGCGGACGGGCCTGACGGGCACAGGCCCGCCCACTCTGATGAAAGGCCCCCCCAGTTTATTATACACATAGTATTTGTTAAATAATTATTGTTTAATTTATTTTAACACAATTAGTGAACTTTTATAACATCTCAAATAACTAAAATAAATTAAATGTGTTTTTGCATAATTTTTGATGAGTTTTTCCTTAATGTCTTGTACCTTTAACAGTGTTAAACAAACAAACGGTGTACATTGAGTGTAATATGCATCAGAAATGATATTCTAGTAAAACTAGTTGTAAGCTCTTATTTTTGGTGATTTCGGGGAGGAATCTGAAAACGTTTGTGCCTACGTACACTTTTAGGATTAAATCTACGGAGAGGGTCAGCAAACTTCAGTTATCACCGGGGAACATGTGTCGTGCGTGGATCAATGGTATGGCACTGCAAAAGTGAAAGTAAAAGCAGAAAAAGAGATATCAAAACAATAGGCTACATACCGGCACGTAACAGGGGTTTTATGATTGGATTTTCTTGACTTAGTAAGAATTCTAGCAGCTGCATTTTGAACTACATAAATGCTTCACACTTCTGTAATTGAATGGTGAGGTAAGTAACACAGTAACCATTATAGTGTTGAGCCTGTTTATTTCCAAACCACAGTAGAGTTTCCCTGTTTTCCCCCTGGTAGTCATACATTTTACTTTCCAAGAATGAATCTCTATATAAACGCAATATAAATTATTGGTTTAAAAAAAAAATTCCATGAAAAAAATGTTTGTCAATCTGCATGTAAATTAGAATATCAATTATATCAATGCCAACATTTGAAAAAAAAAAAATGCAAATACACAAAAATAAATACTGTTTTACTAGTTCTCAGCATTTTTATCCTTCATGACTTTCGTCTGTTGTGACAAGTTTTTATTTTTTTTTAATTATCCCATCTCAAAGAGGAAGCTGTTGAGTCATATTGCTCCTGTTCCTCTTGAGCACATGACAAACAGACACTGGTTTAAAAGATCCCTGCCACTGCTTGCTCCATCAGTGATGTTGTCAGTCATGTTTGTGAAACTCAGTCTGTTGGCTCTCATATTCTTTGTGACAAAGGATGTTCACCCCACCTATGCTGGTGAGTATTGCTTGCTTATTTATGATTGATTATTAATTTTAGGTAACCATTTGAAGTCAAATGATGACAAAATAATTTTTTCTATTTATTATTTTAATTTGACCATTACAAAATTTTATGATACTAGTGTAAATTGATATTTTTTTTAAATGCTCATCTCCAAGGTGCATTAATTAGGGTCCCAAAAGTATTTAGACTCTTTAAAATGTATGAATGTCTATATATAGAACAAAGTACACTTTCCAAGCAAAATATATAGTACATATGTTTTAAATGGTAAAACTGACACTGGTTGTCAAAGGTTAGTGGAACATTAACATAGTTAATGTGATGAACTACACTTGTGGTTCCTCTGCTATAGGATGCCTGTGTGAACTGGCTTCACACATCCACCAAACACCAATCTGACAGTAACTGATTAAAAGTAACTTTTAAAGTTAATTCTGTCAATAGCATTATTTGTTTGCGGATGCCATTTCGTCAGAAATGTTATTTAGTACAGTGGGTTTCAAACTGGGTCACGACCCACTGGTGGGTAGCAGAGAGGAAACACAGATGTTGCACAAAGTGTAAATATGTTGCACAAAGATGCATGTTTTACTTAAAGATACATGTATTTACGACTGTCACAGATCATAGCAGTATTTCTTGTGGACTATTGATATGAAATGGAAAAGTTCCCCTCACACTTTGTTTGTAAGAAACAAATAAATCATTAAGGTATTTTAACTTTAAACCATCGTTTCTGTCCAAAATATGAGTCCATAATAACACCCGTTGTCCTCTTACATCAAAATCCTTCTACGTTTTTCTTTAAAACTGTTTTTAAATGGTGCTTCATCTATGCATATTTCTCTCCTGATTCAAACAAGACAACTTTTTCACTTGAGAAAGCAATATTATGCATTTAGTGCAAAAAACCACTTTTTAAGGGCACAGAAGCAATGATTGAAGTTAAAAACTAAAACTTCTTGAGGGATTTGTTATTGTGATGTTTTTTATTCAGCTGTTTGGACTCGCGAGTACTGTTATATACTTTATAATACGTCCTCCAAATACATCCTGGAGTACTTTATATATTACATAATTCTTTATAAAACTGCATTATCAGATGTATTACTGACATTGGTTATACTGTTTTACTTTAGAAGCAAAAGTGGCTGCACCCCAGAATGTGAAGGTGACCTCCGTCAATATGGCTGCAGTTGTTGAATGGACATCTCCACACAATCCCATGAGTAACGTGACATACACGGCAAGATATATGTAAATACTTAAATACTCCAATATAGAAGAAAAAATAAACTAGCGACAAATGCATGCATGCCATTATGAAATATACTCACCATAACTAGCTAAAAGTCACTGAACTATTGTTCTGCTGGAATCTCATACTTCTGAGGTTTTGCAGAAGTTGAAAAGAATAGGCCTATTCTACTTGCATGAATAACACATTTGCCTTACATGCTTACGTAAATATTGTGTCTGTTGTGTTTGTTATCCTGTCCTTGCAGCCTGAGAAAAAATGACTTTTCCCTCTGTGTGAACACCAAAGAGCTGAAATGTGATGTAGGAATACTGCCATCTGTATTTGGGAGCTACATTTTTCAAGTGCGGGCAGAGGATCAGGGGCTGTTCTCTGAGTGGGTTAATACAGACGAATTTTCACCATATAAGCACTGTAAGTGAGAATCAGCTCTAAGTTTCCTCTATAGACCCTGTTGTGTTGTTAAGTCAAAATAATTTTCATCAATAATAATTATATGAACTACTTTGCTCCCCTGTAGCTATCATAGGACCCCCTACTGTGCATCTTGTCATCCAAAATAATACCTTGGATGTGCATGTCCAAGCTCCAATGCTGAAAGTGGGCAAACTTGCAGACGTGTATTCACAAGTGTCCTACATCATCAGATACTGGACCGAAGGCTTCGAAGAGGAGGTATAAAAATGCATATATTCTTCTGTAACAGTGGAATTGGTGTTTTTTTTTTTTTTTGTTTAAGTGTTTGAATCCTCAGACCTCTTTGTTTATCAGCTTCTGTCATGGTGCAATTTTAAATATATGATTATCTTATGTACTTGAAAGAACAAAATACTGTTAACTGAAATTAAAAGTGAAATATTAAAAAACCGTTCAGTTTTAGTTGCCAATATTTCTCATTTTTGTTTAGTTTAACTTGACGTACTATAACTGAAATAAGAATTATTAAAAACTATAGAAAAGAAGAAATAATAAAAACTATAAACGGACATTGCAGTAAAATTACTCCACCTTTTAAATTAAAATGAAAATATACAAAGGAAAAACTAATTCTAAATATTAATAAAAACCATAATAGTATCTCAATGATTCCTAAATAACCGTGATTTCAGCATTTTAACTATCTCTTCTCGTCTCTCTATACATATACTGTATATTTTTATTGACTAATACAAGTGAATGGTTCATGCTGGATTGATAAATAGACAATTTTAAGTATTTATTTATTTACTTTATTATGAGTATCACCATTACATATAATGAACAGAAAATAATCTATTTCCAGTTTTCTCACAGTGTTTTATGTAATATAAAATATCAAAAATAAATATCTTCAATAATCATAAGATGAACTTTGTCCCTGTAGGCAATGGAGAAGAAGGTTGCCGAAACCAATGAAGATTATGTTAAACTGAGTATTAAAGGACTACATTCCTGGAGCAGATATTGTGCACAGGCTATGTTGGTTCCCAAAGGCTACAGAAATGTCAAACCGTTCAGTTCTGCCGTATGTGTGACTAACATACCTGGTAAGTGTTTCTTCACCTGTGACTCAAAGTATTTCAAGCAACCCTGCGATAAATCAATTAAGCAATAATCATACAATCATCTATTCAATAAGATTCAAATAGAGTGTAATTGTAAAGAAGAGTTAATATATGGTATACAATCTCAAATTATATAAAATATAACATAGATTTGTGCTTTATTCAGTGTAATTTCTATCAACAAATTATGCCTTCATTCAAATGTATTGGGTCAAATTGACAAAGTATGCATTCATTCAGGAGAGCAGATTCAAGAAGTTTTTTTTTTATCAATATTTCAAGTGACTCAAAAGAATAGTTTCCTATTGAGAAGCTTCAAGCTGAATTCCAAGGTGCCAATCTTTCTCTCTCTGTGTGTTTGCATTAGTGCTCATCAGCTGTGTGATTGCTGCTGCCATCCTTCTTCCTCTGGCAATCCTGGCCGCCTGGCTGATCTATAAAGTGTACAGATTCCTGTACCCGAAAACCAAACTACCAGAACTTAACTTGTACTTTTGACACTTACTATTTTTTTTTTTCTCAAGGTATACATCTCATGTGAATCCACTACGCATTATATATAGATGTGTAACGCACACAACTTGTCTTATCTGACCATAAAAAAACTGTTATTTTTTAATTAGATGGAATTTGAGATTTTGAATTAGCTTTATTTTTATATTTTCAGTATTCCTTTTGATTTGTTTTTAGTAAGATTGTTTTTAGTTTTAGTTTTAGTGCTTTTGTCATTTTAGTTTTTTTTCTCCTAACATTTCTGCACGATTTAGTTTTAGAAAATGTTGTACTTCAACTTAAACATGTTTCAGGCTTGCACTGTAAAAAAAAAAAAAAACATTTTTTTTATAACGCTATAATACAAAGCGAAGTTTATTAAGTACATTTGACATGAAAATACAAGTATTTTCAATACTTAAAGAATATTTCCATTTTTCTACTTCAAAATGTCATGTTTCATTCAGCCTATTACTTGCTATTTATTTTCTACACAGTACAAAAAATTCAAAAAAATTCAGTCGTTAAAAAAAAAGATTGTTGGAGTACATTTTACAAGAAAATAAAATTTCAGTGTTTCTACTTCAAAATTTCACTTTTAATTCAATGTGTTATTTGATATGTCTTTGTGATTGTTTGTGAAATTTGCTAGCAGTTGTTTCTAGGCAACCTTTATAATTTTCATTTAAGTTTCAGCTTTATTTCAATCACTGAAAAAATTGTTTGTTAACAGTAACAATATTGCTTACAAACCATATATTTAACATATATTTCTTTGTAGAATCTATTCGTGCCATCATTTTGGAATGCTGAGGCAACCCAACATTCTACACACCAGAAAGAACAGCATGATAAAATCAGTACCATATCTGAGCACCATCTATATGAAGAGCTCAGCGAGAAAAGCAAGATCTCAGAGGACAAGGACTGTGGGTTGCCGTCTCTTCTCGCCCCAATTCAAGAGGTGGAAGAGGACTACAAACTCCTGATGCACATGAATCCTGCACCTGCTTTTTACCCTAACCATCTCTATCCCTTATGCTTGAAAAACCCATTATTTACTCATTTAAACAAACCCTGCTTCAGAGGCTCCACTAGCACTCAGCCTTGTTACTACAACATAGCTGGCGCAAGCTCTGAACCCCACCATTATCAACAAGCTGAGATGAACTTATTTACTTAAGAATGATCTTGACTGCCGCAACTATATAATTTATATTTGTTATGTATATATGTATAACTATATGCAGTGGTGCAATGGCTGTCTGTTGTATATAATTTCTTGCATTGTTTACTCATGCTAATAATTGAATGTACTTTCTGAGAAATTGATATCATTGTATGCCTATAAATGGTTGTATTGTTGTTGTAAAATAGTGAAATATATCATAATAAATAAAATGGAATTCATTTTCTCTTCCCTGTTGGCCCAGTTAATTTAATTATAGCATAGTTGTATCATATTGTTAGGACTAAACTTTACACATGCTTATGTTATGTAATTGTTAACTTGACATTTTTAATATTTTTAATCAATTTCATTTAGGTCTAGAAAATATTTTGCCCCTTTTTTTGGTTTCATGAAAAACATGATCATTTGGTTTTATTTGGGATAAACTTTAAAGATGGATTGATTTAAATATATAAAGAAGGTATAAAACCTTGACCTGCTTTCAAAGATATACTTTAAAAATTGTGTATCTTCTTTTCATTTTACGGATATTTCCTATTATTTTGGTTTTGGGACTCAAACGGCAAAGAGGTTAATAAATTAATTTATTAATTTAGGTCTATAAAAATAGGTTGCCTTTTTTTTTTGGTTTAAAAAAAATGATCTAATTATAAGAAAATAACTTTCAATGATTTCAATGGCGAGTCCTCAGGTACGTCCTTTGTTTCTAGTGCGTTTGATTCAGGTAAAATGCAATTAACAAATAAAAGAACACCTAAACCAATGTATTTCAAATAAAACTTTGTTTAATGCTGACGTTGCGTGGTTTACAGTGTCGTCAACTTCGGACTTACGGTATTTCCTCCGTTATTTGCTCTAATATGAATAGAAATTCCATAAATGTGTTAAAGCTGTAAAGCTAAGTAGGAGAGACGGGAATTTTATTGATATTACACATCCACAAAACTATAAAATGGTAAATACTAGTGGATATAAGGAGTAATAAAATAACATGGACATTTTTTCAATTAAACAACAAGACTTTAGGTTAAAATGTTTATATGACTATTCTATATTCCATGTAGTCTCTCAGTTAATATGAGCACATTAAAACTCACATTATACAAGAATTTGAAAAATGTTGTTTACAAGAGTACAAGACAAAGTGTTGAATGTCACACTGAAGGAGACTGCTTGAATGGCATGTCAACTATCAGTTCACAGCTGTGGATTATTTGTTATGATCAAGAATCTCTGTAAAGTCCAGCTGGCATGGAGGTGGTTCATTCTGCCCCTGAGACTTACTCCAGGAGTGTAAAGAAAAAAAACCCTGCTTCCTCTCAGCCAGCTACTGGAGGACACCAGAAAGAATGGAAATGTCCCCCATCACCTTCTGGAAACTAGTGAGACCACTTTTTCTAATGTTTGTTTCTTAAACATTATGCCTGTAGCTGTCTAACTGGCCACGAACATTACTGTTATCTTATGAAACTGATAGACTTATGTAATTTCACATTGATAATTCTTTGTATGTTTATTATTGTGTCTTTGTATGTTTATTTTTCAGGGGTGTTTGCCAAACTGAAGAGTAACAGTGTAGTTCAGGCTGAAGCATTAGAACTGCATTTCAGTGGCTTTGAAGTAGGAAAGGATTACAGGAAGATTCTGGTTGGTTTTTCACTTCTCGCTAAAAAGGAATAGAATTCATTTTTTGTGTGTGAAAAGTTTTGTGGAATGTTTACATGGCTCATGTAATGGTCATACAATGTGACTTATCGTTTGTGTCGTTGATCTAAAACAAAAAGATTCATCGATTCAAAAAGTTTTCACTGGAGAAATTTGCACATATAGTACTCTGTGGTCAGAGGGAAACTTTTCATGTTGTTACTGAAAGAAACATTACAGAAGGGGAGGAATATGATGTAATGTAAAAAGCTGTCGTTGTTGTTTTTCCCAAGAAACTCGGCAATGTATCCTCGGAGGTGCTCAGTGTTCACATTGCACCCCCTTTGACAAAGCATTTCCAAATTAAGTACACCAAAAAGGTAACCATCAACCTATAATATTACGGAATATTTTAGTACTGAACTCAAACAGTCAAGAAATGTTTAGGCTGTATTTCATTATTATTGTTTTCTTTTTTTGTAATAAATACATAATGTTTTTCATAAAGAAAATAAAGCACGTTTTAGGACCATTGAGATGGTAGTCCTGTTTTAAACTGCTTTATTCAGTTAGCTAGCTATCTACATAGAAACTGGCTGCACATTGAAAGAGCTCACTGGATGACACCTTTTCAGACTCAGACAGCCCATAACAAACTGGCTGCGTGTTTTCTTTTCAGCTTTTCTGAGCTGGCAAACACTTCAGAAATCTAACTAAAAGCAAAAAAAGCTATAAAAAAAAGTGAAAATTTCATTCAATGTCCCCTTTAAAGATTGCAGTGCGATAGCAATGCCAAATGCAATATGTTCAAAACACTCATAGCACTTTAGCAACCACATAGCAACAGCCTTAATGATCAGATGTTTTTTGCACAAACATTAATGGCGTTTGTGTTTTCTGTGCCTCAGTAAACCTGATGGAAATGCGAGGATGATGATAATTTGGTTGAAGAGCAGAAGACTTCTGAAGGAAAATCTCCGGCTGTTACTTCCCATTATAAACTTAAAACGACTCCCTCCTTGGAGAAGGTATTCTGAAACTTGTGTCAATTTTGAAAAGATCAGCTTTAATCACCGTGCATTTCATTGCTGGTTTGGTGTTTCTCTTACTGGAGGACAAGCCAAGCCATGCTGTTCACCAGCAAAAATATTGGTCTTTCAAGCTGAGCAAGACAACCAGAATCCAAAAAAAGGTTGTGCTGGTTTTTTCAACAGGGTTTGAAAAGTTTTAAGCTGTACAGATGCAGGAATTTGAATTAGCTTAGGTCAGTTTCATTTCGGCCCATTAAAAGCAGTAGCAGAAAGGTTTGTGTGAGACTGAATCACAAATTTAATTTTATTGTTTGCACTGAGCTTATTGAATTGAATTTGAATTGACCATATAACCTGTAAGCCATCAAATGTGGGAAACACATACACAGAATTACACTCATAAGCCTGCAAAGCTTTTAACTGTGTTATTGTTTAAAGTATGCAATTTCTATATTACAAGTCTATTAGATTAAAAATATATAATGAAATGATCAGTGTTGGTAATACTACTAATACTACTACTACTAATTAAAATTAAATTAAAGTGATTCATCATGCATACGAACATGATTTTCTGTTTTTGCTCTTTTAAGGCAAGAAGACCTGCAAGAAAAAAAATTTCACAAGAACTGCAGGTTTCCACCACAGATGTCACCACTCATGCAGGACTTGTTAAAATGCTTCTCCAGCCACAAGACAAAATGAGATACAAGGACCTCCGGGAGGGTAAGAACACCATTTCTCATCCAGAGGGCCTCTGAGGTGCATGTTAAGAACTAAAACCCAGAAAATTAAAGTTTGGCAAAGGCTACAGTATCTGCGTGCTGGAATGCTGATGTTTCCACCAAGCTTTTTAACTGGAATTGGTCAACCAGAGTGATGTTTTTGCCCCTACAAAAGACAAAGAGTTATGATGGTCCACCAGCATCAAACTTGCACTTTAAAGCAAAAACTTTCCCGGACCAGCATGGAAATTGCTGCTGATCTAATCTGGTCCTTTTAGCAGAGTGGAGCTTAGATAATAATAAATAGCGCTTCATTTAATAGTCTACCAATTACATGCCCCTTTTGCAAGTTACCCGACCTGAAAATGGCCATTTACAGTGGAGCTTTTCTGGACTTCTAAGGCCATTCTTTAGCTCATATGTACCACTTTATTTTGTGCTGCCCTTGTCAGTGTCATCACTCTGTGTGTAATTCTAGTAAAATCTGATGACAGCACTTACCCGACTCTCAGCAACATGTCTTACCCAATGCGGTGTGTATGATGTTAAATATGTTATATATACTGAATAACAAAAGCCTTGAATTATAGTCTGACTGTTATGGCCGAAACACTGAAATCCAATTTTACTGATTTAATCAGATTTTAAACCGTACATGAACAGATCTGGATTGGATTTGTCAAACAACATAAAACTAATCAAATATGAATCGATGTGACCACAAATTGCATTTATTTAATGCAAGATACCTTTGTGTTTTATTTATTGAAGCCATGTCCTATACCAAGGTTGCAGACCAGACAAGAGAGATGAAGGAAGCTGCATTTTTAAAGAAGGTCCAACAAAAGGAGAAAACCAATCATATCTGCTGGTGTGTTGCTCCATGTGATTATATAACATGTATGACACATAGATATTCTGAGTTTGCAAACAATATGATATTATGGTGAAGTAGACAACCCTTGATAATGTGTTTTATCCTTAGGCAAGTTGATCTGGGTGATGACCCATGTTCAACAGAACAGAAACGTAACATTTTGAAGGAGCAAGACGAGGCACTTGCTGCATACAAAGTAAGCCAGTGTATTGGTTTGATTCATATTGAACATTTTGTGTCAATTTCCACTGAATGCTCATGCATTTTATGTGCGTTTCAGCTAAAATACAGTGGCGAGTCAGTGGCCTCTTCAAGAATTTTGCGACATGTTGGACAGGTATGTGAAAGTGTGACACTGAAATATTTGAATATATGTTGATCTTGAAAATCATGTTGTTTCTAGCCTGTATCTTTAACATGGTTTGTGTCCCAATTTGCATACTTATATTGCAAGTACGTACTTCACTGATGGTGGGAAAATACATAGTTTTGAGTATGTTAAGCTCATATCATGAAATTGCATCTTGATACTGCAGACCCACTTATCACATAAAGTACTTTTTGCATGTACATATTAGCATCTAGCTCAAGTCATTATCTTAAAATTGATATCTTTAAGACTTATTCAACAGCTCCCAGAATGCTCTGCTATTTTCAGCAGCTATGGCACTGGCCAGCTGGAGGTCAGACAGAGAGCGCTCAGACTCTTCCAGCAGGCTGCTCGAAAGGTAACATAACTCATAACTCAGTTAATGTAATTTAATTTGAATGTCGTTAAACTACTTTTTAGCACATTACTGTGTTGCTTGTTTACAACTCGCTGTGCTGATTACCAGTGCTTGTAAATAAAATACTTGACTGTACTAATAAGTATAATAATGTTACACTGTGTTTTGTTTAATTGAGGTTGTTCTTCAATGTCGTATGAACAAGAGACTGGTGTCACTAAGAGAGTTTGTTCGCAAAACCAGGAGTCTGCAGGGAGACAAAGAATCAGGTGAGTCTGGAATTTTTTTAAGAAAATAATACTTGCTTTCAGCAAGGACACATTCAATTGATCAAAAGTGACAGTAATGACTTCAACATTTCAAATAAATGTTGTTCTTTTGAAGTTTCTATTGATCAAAGAATCCTAACAAAATCTTCTGACACCAAAAATATTTTCAACATTGATAATAAGAAATGTTTCTTGAGCAGCAAATCAGCATATTAGAATGATTTCTGAAGGATCATGTGACACTGAAGACTGGAGTAATGATGCTGAAAATGTAGCTTTGACGTCACAGGAATGAATTACATTTATAAATATATCAAAATAGAAGGCTTTGGTGAGCCTAAGAGACATTTAAAAAAATCGTACCTACCCCAGACTTTTCAGCAGTAGTGTATATTGCTTTTACATTGTTCTAGTTTAACTAGCCATATCATCTAAATACATTTTTTTTAAAGATATTTTTCTATTGTTTTGTTGTAGATGAGGATGAGAAGCCATGTCTTTTTAAGCTGACACCAGAAAAACTTCTGCCCTTCACCTTTAATACATTTATACCTGAAGACCAACCTGATGAACTTGTGAGAGACTGCTTATGGTTATTGTGTAGAGCTTGTGTACTTTATAATTGTGATTTTACAACTTCAATGTTTTTAGTTACTGTAAATATAATCCAAATGTTTTATAGAGGTTCATTCTGTTTGAACATAGCCAAAAAGTTTCAGTTCAACATTTGAGATGTGTAATAATATTTCGTGACATTGAGGATGAAGTTGTGTTGTGGTTTTCAGGCTGTGAATGCATTGGGGTATGTTCCTGTGAGAATGCCTGAAGCGGATATGAAACTCACCATTCCATTATTCAGTCTAAAGGTACGGGAAGAAAGTGTTTTTTCCCACTCCATTACCTTTTAAAAGGGAATTTTTTGTCTTATAATTTTTCCTAAAATTCCTGAATTACTGTAAGTGGCAGCCTTTGGCTTGAAATGTCAAATGTGGTTTTGTAATATGTCTTAATTTGCGGAAAATACATGAAAGATGTTCTTATGTGTGTGTCTGGTTGAGTGGCAAGCACAAGAAAAAACGGAATCCACTGAAGCCAGTTATTAATCCAAAACGGTGCTGAGCATAGTATAGTAGTATTGTTTTAATAGTATTTAAAATGCATAGTTCACCCAAAAATGAAAATTGTCATTTACTCACCCTCATGTTGCTCCAAACCTATATGTCTTTGTTTCTTCTGTTGAACACAAAAGATTATATTTGGAAGAATGTGGGTAACCAAACAGTTTTAGTTACCATTGACTTCATTGTATGGACAAAAACAAACAAACAAACAAAAGCAAAGACATTTCTCAAAATATCTTTTAATTATTAATTTATTAATGTTTCAGCCAGTTGTGAAATATTAATTAGAATGAGAATTGCAATTTTTTTTCTGAAGGTCCCCCAGCATTACAGACTGAGGGGTTATCAGCCATTATCTGTTTATGATGCAGCAGCAACATTTATTCCTCCTGACCTGTGTAGGACATTACGCACCGGAGCACAGGTAAACATGCTTATGGGTTACTTTTAGCCATTCAAATTGTTTTTTTGTTTTTTTTTATCCAAAGGTTGCATTAAAAATAAGTCTGTCAGCAAATCTAATTATTGTTTATACAGGATGAGCTGTTGCCTGTGGTGACATGTACAGCTGTAGATCTCAGTGAAGATGAGGAAGATAAGAAACAGGAGGAAGATGATGGATCAGATCATGATTTATGTCCCACACTCAGTTTCAGTGCTCCTGAAGCACTCCTCAGACCACCCAACGCTCACCCCCTCCGGATCTTTGTGGGGGGTTTTTTTTTTTTCACCTATCATGATCTGCTTAGAACGCCATGTCCATACTATGAACAAAGCAGGGTTAATTAAATAAAATTAAAAATAAAACCATTAAAAGCCTATGTTACTTGAAATACTGTAAATAAACTCTAATGGAAATTTAATATATATATATACTTCAGAGGTTTAATTTGGACATTTTAAAGACATGCTTGAACATGGCTCAGTCTTTGTTTGAATTAATGCTATCTTTTTTATTTTAATTTAGAATCCTGCACCACATGTTTATGCCTTCAAACCAGCTCCGCTTTACCTGGAGTGTGACCTGGACGTTCATCTGTGTCCACTGCCACAATACACTGTCACTAAAGGCAATGCCGTAGGTGTGCATGTCCCTCCAACTCAGAAGAAATTTCTAGATAGAAAGGTTTGTTAAGAATTTACACAAAAATACAATTTTGCACATTGCAGTTTAAAACAATTTCACAAAGAACAAAGTGTCTAGAAGTGTGATTTTTAAGTTTTATATCATAGCTGGCACTATGTTGTATTACTGCCTGAAACAATCAGAATCCAGGAATTGAATTATTGTGGATTTGTTTTATAATATTCCATTAATTTTATTAAGAATTTTTTTTTTAAACCCTGTAAACATTTTCTTAAAAATATCAAATGCAGGATATAATCAAAGGGATTATGGCGTGGAAGAAGTTTCCCTCTGTGGCCTTGAGCACTTTATCCAATATTTCAACTATAAGAGCGACTGCGCCCCATGCTTGTAAGCATTGTACACACACACACACACACACACACACACACTGCTTTACACATGACCTCTCACGCAGTAAGTCCAACTCTTGCAAAACTCTTATCTATCTAGGTCTGACCCCTTCAGTATCGTTCTGATGCCTGTGGAAGCTCCTCCAGCTCTTCAGGATCTGCCCGACAGCATCAGAGACAAGATTCAATCTGGAGTGTAAATATAGATTAGCCACCAGCTTCAATAAACCCTCCATTGTTAATTGTTTGTGATAGCACTTACAGATTCATGGTGGTTTGATGGTTGAGGCAGAGTTCGGCCTGTCTGAGAGATCTTCAGCTACATCTATTAAAGAGGATGGAGATGAAGACAACGGGTTAGTACAATGGGTTATCAAATCATTGAATAAATAGAAATGCATAAAAATATAAATGTAATTCGTTTGTCTACAAGTCTCAGAGTTCCAGTAGCAGCAGTCAACGCTGCAGAAACAACAACGAGGTGAGAACCATCGCATCAAATTTCATATGTGTAGCACATAATCCTCATATAGACAGGGTGATTGGTGAAGTATATAAAACAATTCATAAAACAAAAAGGCAGTTTTATGTCTGTTCTGCATGTAGGGAAGTTGATTCCACCATCTGGTCATGAGGCCAGCACATTATTTGCATTGTTGTTCAGGTTGTGAGGTGAATATAACGTGAGATAAACTTTCTCTTTTGATCTCAGAGACGCACGTGAGCAGCCGTCGGCGTCAACACAGAGCAACACACTAGGATCAAAAGTGCTGGGTAGATTAAAATAATTGAAATCTACAGGCAGAGTCAGCTGTGCCCCATCATGTGACAATAAATAGCACTTTTATCTATGCTAGGTTTATCTATGTGTGCCTTTATGCTTAAGTAATTGCTTCATAACTAAGTACAGTATATTCATGTTCTGTTAAGCACAACTAGAAGAATGCAATGGACAGTGAAATACAGGGCCAGCTCAGGTAAACCTGCAGACTTTAGCAAAATACAGTGACAAGCCACCAGATGGCAATAAATGTCTGACACATGAAACAGCAACTGTACCTTCATAAACAGATTTCATGGTCAATATCTGTATGGGATCTTATTTTTTTCATGAGTTCAACTACATTTTTTTTTCTAAACCCACGTTATTATTATATACAGTATATGTATAATTAATAATATATATATGCGTTAAAAATTTTGAAACACATAAAAATTTGTTTACATTTTTGTGGGGAAACGCTTTCTTGCTTAATACACAGAAGTCCTTGATTTCAAGTTTTTGTGCATATAATTTTTTGTTTAACTTTTTTTTTTTCATCTGATTTTTTAAATGCCATGCTAGAAATAATCAATAATACTTAACAAATTATTGCCAATTATATGTCTAATGGAGTGAAACATCATTTAGAAAAAATAGCATACAAACTTTACTTTGTTGGCAAGATCACTTTTCCCGCTTTATAACAGCAGTTCCTCGCTTTCAAGTTGAGCAATGTGTGTGTGTGTGTTGGTGTGTGTGTGTGTGTGTGTGTGTGTGTGTTGTGTGTGTGTGTGTGTACTTTTGATTTTAACTGCAATGCAGTGATATAATATATATGTATACTGTAATGTTGGCGTTTCGAGTGTGCATGAGCGCTGAATGGTAAACGCTGGCAGAATTAAAAAGTAATGCAATTTATAAACTTTAGTGACTGCCTCGATTGTGCACGTGAAATTCCTGTGTCAACTGTGCATCTGCATAGACAGAAGCGATGTGTGGTGATTTGAAGACATGTTATTTGAGAGAGAGAGCCGCGCGCGGTGATCCTCACGCTGTTTGTGAAATTACGTTTCACACAAGGTTTTCAAATTACTTTATAAGTTATTTAATGAAGAAAAATGAAGGTGAGTGTCTCACCTTCAGCATTATAATTATTTCCCCCGCGCCGGACAGAGACTGTGCCGCTGCATGTCGTGCCAAACCTCTCATGGCTGGCGCGTCATCAGCTTGAGATCGGTAGCCGATCAATCGGAGCACCACTATTGATTACTGTACACACACAAATATATATTGTAGTTCACCCAAAAATAAAAATTCATTTATCATTCTTGTTCAAACGCTGTATGGGTGTCTTTCGTTCTGTTGAACACAAAAGGAGATATTTTGAAGAATGTTGGGAACCCAACAGTTGACGGTAGCCATTGACAAGCTCGCACACGCTCCCATTTTACACAGTCTGCTGTGCACTCAAGACTATTCTGTCTGACAGTCTCATCCACAAGTTTTGCTGCACTGCTCTCACCTCCACATTTACCTCACAAAACAGGAGAAAAGGCAGGCTAATTAGCACCCTGTGTTGCACAAAGTTCATGGTAGGTTGACGCCTGATAGTTGTCATGTCATTCGCATTACAAGCTGTTCTTGTAATAATAAATGTGATGTCTTGCTGTTTCCATAATCAACTCTCTCAAATCTTTGGACCTGGAAAAACAACATTTATAAAATATAGTACATTACAATTATAAAAAACAAATCTCTAATTCAAGTTCAAGTTCAAGTCTGCTTTATTGTCAATTCTTCCACATGTACAGGACATACACACAGAGAATTGAAATTGCGTTACTCTCAGACCCTTGGTGCATACAGATAACATAAATACAGATACAGATTAAATATAAAATACAATTATACAAATATACAAATAAGGTAAAATTTAAAAATATATATATAAAGCACAAGGGATATGGAGGATAGAGTGCAAACCAGTAAGTAAACAACAGTGCAGAAATAGTGATTGTAGTGCAAAAAATGATTTGTAGTGCAAAAGAGCTTATTCAGACTGATTAAAGTGACAGTGTGTGTGTGTGTATTTGGGAGGGGGGAGTGGGAGAGTCTGTTAGAGGGTCAGAGTTCAGTGGTGCGTGGGGCAAAAGAGGGGAGGGGGGGCAAGGTCGGGAGGGAGTTCAGCTTCCTGACAGCCTGATGGATGAAGCTGTCCTTCAGTCTGCTGGTCCTGGCCTGGAGACTCCGCAGTCTCCTCCTGATGGCCAGCATACTGCGAAGCTGTGTGTCGGGTGGGTTGGATCACCTGCAATGCAGAGGGCTTTGCGGGGGAGACGGGTGTTGTAGATGTCCTGAAGGGAGGGGAGAGAGGCACCAACGATCTTCTCAGCTGCTCTCACTATGCGTTGAAGTGTCTTGCGGCAGGACGCGTTGCAGGCGCCATACCACACAGTGATGCAGCTGGTCAGGATGCTCTCGATGGTGCCTCTGTAGAAGGTGCACATGATGGGGGCCGGGGCTCTGGCTCTTCTCAGTTTGCGGAGGAAGTAGAGACGCTGCTGTGCTTTCTTGGCCAGTGCTGCGGTGTTGTCAGTCCAGGAGAGATCCTCTGTGATGTGCACACACAGGAACTTGGTGCTGCTCACCCTCTCCGCAGTCACACCATTGATGGTCAGAGGAGCATGTTGAGAGTGCATTCTCCTGAAGTCAACAACAATCTCCTGCGTCTTCTCCACATTCAGAGAGAGATTGTTGTCACTGCACCACCTGGCCAGGCGGCTCACCTCGCTCCTGTAGTTTGTCTCATCTCTGTTGCTAATGAGACCCATTACAGTCGTGTCATCCGCAAACTTGATGAGGTTGGAGTTGTGTGACGGTGTGCGGTCGTGGGTCAGCAGAGTGAAGAGGAGGGGGCTCAGCACACATCCTTGGGGGGCCCCAGTGTTCAGTGTGATGGTGCTGGATGTGTTGCTGCCGACCCGTACTGCCTGAGGTCTTCCAGTCAGGAAGTCCAACAGCCAGTTGCACAGCGAAGTGTTGAGCCCCAGCTGGACCAGTTTGTGAATGAGCTGTTGAGGGATGATTGTGTTGAATGCTGAACTGAAGTCTATGAACAGCATTCTGACGTATGTGTCTTTTTTGTCCAGGTGTGTGAGTGCTGAGTGGAGGGTAGTGGCGATGGCGTCATCGGTCGAGCGTTTGGACCGATATGCAAACTGGAAGGGGTCCAGGGAGGGGGGGAGGGCAGACTTGATGTGGTGCATGACTAGCCGTTCAAAGCACTTCATGAGGATGGGGGTAAGTGCAATTGGACGGTAGTCATTGAAGCAGGATGGAGACGACTTCTTCGGGACTGGAATGATGGTGGTAGCTTTGAAGCATGTGGGGACAACAGCCTGACTTAGCGAGATGTTGAAAATGTCTGTGAGGACATCGGTGAGTTCCACTGCACAGTCTCTCAGTATACGCCCAGGAATGTTGTCAGGACCCGGAGCTTTGCGTGCGTTGATCCTGCTGAGGGATCTCCTCACGCTGTCCGGGGACAGCGTCATCACCTGGTCGCCGGGAGGAGGTGGAGTCTTCTGTGCAGTGGTGCTGTTTTGTGCCTCAAAGCGAGCGAAGAAGATGTTCAGTTCGTTCAGGAGAGATGGTGCTGTCACAGGTGCGTGGTGGGGGCTTGTAGTCCGTAATGGTCTGTATCCCCTGCCACAGGCTCCGAGTGTCTCTGCTGTCGCTGAAATGATGGGCTATCCTCCTGGAGTACTGACATTTTCATGCATTTAATTAAATGCATGAAAATGTTTGAAATAAGTCTGATTGAATGACTCAGTATATGACCAATTTACCTTTTTGTAATTAGTGAGTATTCAAAACTGAATGTAAACAATAAACATAAAAAGGCTTTTTTTCATATGAAATATGCTTAGATGCTGATACCTAATTTCTTTTTACATGTCAGTCTCTCCGTGTTTCTCTCAGGAGTCAAACCTGCAACGTTTGCATTTCCAACACAGCTCCTTAACCACCCTTTAATGTTTGGTAGGTCTAATTGTTAGGCTACCATCCCCCATGGAGAACCAACACTGAAGTCATAGATTGTCACATTAACGGCAAGTCTGAACAGGATCATGCCCACAACTGCACAGTATGGATGACTTGTAGATCTTTTTCCCAACAAATCAATCTACTATGAACACAAAATGTTTGGAAAATTTCTAAAGTATCTTTATTTAATCCGGCACATATACAATTTTTCATTAGCTGAATAAAAATACACATACAAGAACTGAACATGATTGACTAAAATGGGGACTCTCCATTTTATTCTCATGTTAAAAATATACTTAAACACCCTCCATTTTATCAAATTAAAGGATGTTCTGCTTTGGTGTCTGGTATAATATGAAAGCAAAGCTTTGATATTGCAGATTAGACAACAAAGCTTAGAAGCAATTCCTAAGAACTTCTTCGAACATTGCAGCAAAATTGCAGGATATTTTTCATATTTACCAATGCTGGTTAAAACACTTACAGCATGACATGCTCTCATGAGTACAGGTGCATATCAATAAATTAGAATGTCGTGGAAAAGTTCATTTATTTCAGTAATTCAACTCAAATTGTGAAACTTGTCTATTAAATAAATTCAATGCACACATACTGAAGTAGTTTAAGTCTTTGGTTCTTTTAATTGTGATGATTTTGGCTCACATTTAACAAAAACCCACCAATTCATCTCAACAAATTAGAATACTTCATAAGACCAATAAAAAAAACATTTTTAGTGAATTGTTGGCCTTCTGGAAGTATGTTAATTTACTGTACATGTACTCAATACTTGGTAGGGGCTCCTTTTGCTTTAATTACTGCCTCAATTCGGCGTGTCATGGAGGTGACCAGTTTGTGGCACTGTTGAGGTGGTATGGAAGCCCAGGTTTCTTGACAGTGGCCTTCGACTCATCTGCTTTTTTTGGTCTCGTTTCTCATTTTCCTCTTGACAATACTCAATAGATTCTCTATGGGGTTCAGGTCTGGTGAGTTTTTTCTGGCCAGTCAAGCACACCAACACCATGTCATTTAACCAACTTTTGGTGCTTTGGCAGTGTGGGCAGGTGCCAAATCCTGCTGGAAAATGAAATCAGCATCTTCAAAAAAGCTGGTCAGCAGAAGGAAGCATGAAGTGCTCCAAAATTTCTTGGTAAACGGGTGCAGTGACGTTGGTTTTCAAAAAACACAATGGACCAACACAAGCAGATGACATTGCACCCCAAATCATCACACACTGTGGAAACTTAACACTGGACTTCAAGCAAATGGGGCTATGAGCTTCTCCAAGACTCTAGGACCTTGGTTTCCAAATTAAATACAAAACTTTCTCTCATCTGAAAAAGAGGACTTTGGACCACTGGGCGACAGTACAGTTCTTCTTGTTTTTAGCCCAGGTAAGACGCCTCTGACGTTTGTCTGTGGTTCAGGAGTGGCTTAAGAGGAATATGACAACTGTAGCCAAGTTCCTTGACACGTCTGTGTGTGGTGCTCTTGATGCCTTGACCCCAGCCTCAGTCCATTCCTTGTGAAGTTTACTCAAATTCTTGAATTGATTTTGCTTGACAATCTTCATAAGGTTGCGGTTCTCTCGGTTGGTTGTGCTTTTTTTTTTTCTTCCACACTTTTTCCTTCCACTCACTTTCTGTTAACATGCCTTGGATCCAGCACTCTGTGAACAGCCGCTCTTTCAGTAATGACCTTCTGTGACTCACCCTCTTTGTGAAGGGTGTGAATGATTGTCTTCTGGACAACTGTCAGATGTCTTCCCATGATTGTGTAGCCTAGTGAACCAAACTTGAGAGACCATTTTGAAGGCTCAGGAATTCTTTGCAGGTGTTTTGAGTTGATTAGGTGATTGTCATGTCACCATATTCTAATTTGTTGAGATGTGAATTGGTGGGTTTTTGTTAAATGTGAGCCAAATCACAATTAAAAGAACCAAAGACTAAAAACTACTTCAGTCTGTGTGCACTGAAATTATTTAATACACGAGTTTCACAATAACAGTTGAATTACTGAAATAAATGAACTTTTCACACTACCTGAAATTCAGACACTGCAATACTTAATAGCGACAGAATCAGCAACCAAATTGCCCAAAAATCAGAAGGATGATCTTGGCGCATTGTTGTCCGAAATTACTTCAAGACAATCCTTGCATAAGTTTATGTTACCCCTCAAGTCTGGGAAGCCTGAGTGGGTAAGTTAGATGTACAACTCTGGCCAGCACTGTAATATAATGAAAAGAGACGCTGTAAGACAGTAATATTTAATTGATTCTGAATATTTTCTTTCCTTTCAATGAACTCACAACATTAACATTTTTAACTTTACATTATTTGTTTCTTTGTAAAACAACACTTTTCAATAAAGACAGTTACATTACAATAAAGGCCTTTCAAAAGTTATTTGTGTCTTCAGTTCTGTAACATATTACTATCAAACACAATACATTCAGTTCTGTAACATATTACTATCAAACACAATACATTCAACATTTACAGGATTTTCAATCAACCATCATGTATTTCACATCACCATAACATTCACGAGACATTAATCTAATTTTTAGACTGTCGCAAATGAATATAGCATTTCGTTTCATGCAATCCTCATGTTTTACATGTACGTAGCCATTTTGTCTCTAGATAACTTCCAGTTGCAAACGCACATTTAACTCACTTAAACTTTCTCATCCAATAACAATCAACATTATAAACTCTGTATAAACATCCATGAACACTTTTCACATATATATTTCCTCATGTTTCACTTCACATTCACATATTTGTCCCTCTTATGTCTAATACATAACTCATTACTAAATGCGTATTAATAAACAGTCTTACTCAATAACCCAACAAAAATAAACACATACCTCTTTGAAACACAGTGTTTTACATTAGTTTCAACCAGTTTTTGAATCAGTTTTGCTCACCTGTAATATAATGAAAAGAGATGTTGTAAGACAGAGGAGTACTGGCTGCAGTCTTCGTCAATATTTAATTGATTCTGACTTGCCCGCTGCATTACCTTGAAACAATAGCATTAAGCGCCCTCTTCAGGTGGCAAGCATAACAGCAACAAAGCCTGCGTGTACTGCTTGATGGAGTCGATCTTGGCCTGGAACTCCACGCGGGATGCATTCATGTTGGAAATCATGGAACCGACATTACCAACGATGGTGGCAAAAATGAGCACGCCAATGAGAAAATCAGAAACGACAAATAAATACTCAACATCTCGGACGTCTCTCCAATGGTGGTGAGTGTGACTCACAAAGGAATCTATTCCTGATTCCAAGCCTTGAGCTCTACCCCGGGCCCAGGAGTTCTGGCCCTAACTGGTAAGTTTTTGGGTATGTAGCCTAGGCCTTTGGCCGTAGGGGATAATGTCACTGACAGCCGTCTTAACGTCCCAGGGGCAACTCCCTATGGTAGAGTTGGTACTTAGTGCTCGCCGTGGTTTTCTGGCATGCACTCCCCTCAGCATGGTGGCTTGGGTATACCATTCCCCATAGCAACCCCTAGAGGACGCAGTTCGAAGTTCCCTTGAAAGGGAACGTCTCAGATTGCGTATGTAACCATGGTTCCCTGAGTAGGGAACGAGACACTGCGTCCTCTAGGTTTCCTGCCATACTTCGGACGCAAGCTTCAGCGAAGAAGTGGATGATGTGTTCTCCCGGCGCCTATTTATACTACAGTCGCACCGGTAGTGACGTCATGGCTGTCGCCGGCCAACGTGTTGTTGACACGGGTCACGACGAGGCATTCCCCATAGCGACCCCTAGAGGACGCAGTGTCTCGTTCCCTACTCAGGGAACCATGGTTACATACGTGACCTGAGACGTTTTCACTGGGGCGGTACAAAAACTCAAAGGTACATCTAAAATGGTACATTTTATTAACTTAAAAGTACATTTAGGATCTAAATTGTCCATATTATTAGGCACCACCCCAGTGAACGTTTGGTACCTTGTTTTTTCTGAGAGTGTTGTGTAAGGTAGTGTTTCTTTTCCCTTTAATTGAGAAGGGGGGAAATGTTGAGAGTGGGCTTTTGCAGCTGTGTATATGTCTGTCAATGAGATTAAAACGTTCATGCTTCACCATTCCTTTGGCCTGGTCATCTTGCAAGTTAGGGGGAAATTTCAGCTTTAGAATGGCACAGTATGTTCCTTTTTTCAGTTCCGGACTGAGGTTCAGTGATATTCGTCCCTCTGTGCAAGCTACTGTTAAAGTTCTGCCACAATCAGCATATGTTTAGCTTTACAACAAATGTCATCAAATTCCCTGCTGATTCGGATTACAGCACGAGACGGGGGAGGGGAGGTGTGAAGATGATGTCACACAGCTCACATGTGCCTTTACAATGGGTGTGACTTCAGTCATGTCAAGTAGAATGGAAAACAGCTAATCTTTATCTAAGTAAAGAAAAGGATAAAAATAAAAACTAATAATAGTTTAGTTTAGTTTAGTTTATTTATTTTTAAAGCACTTATAAAACAGCCTCGCTGACTGACCAAAGTGCTTTACATGAGTAGAGTAACAAATACAATATAAAAATAATCTGAATAAACATAAGCAAAGTACACAAATATCAGATTAAAACATAAGCAACATTTAACGCATGTTAAAAGCAAGTGAAAATTAATGGGTTTTAAGAAGAGATTTAAAAACTGGTAAAGAGGGGGCATTCTAATTTCTACTGGCAAGCTATTCCACAGTCGAGGACCCACCACTGAAAAAAAAGGGGGGGGGGGCCTGGATCACATCTGGCATTTTAGCAGTTGCGCCAATGGGTATTGTTCATAAAGTAAGGTTACCAGATTTTTTTAAAAAAAACACAACTTCGAGGAGGGTTATAGGGACACAGTAAATAATTAAATAAGTAAATAATAACTGAATTAACACAGCAACCTATTTGTAGACTGCAGTTCTTATCAAATTAAGCAGCAGTATATTTAGGTGTGTGGATTTGTGTAGATAAGATCAAAAACCTCACTTTTGGAATCTTTGTACTCTAAAACGCTGGTCGGTTACGGAGAAGACCTGTCTCATGATCTTTTTCTGGGAAGGCCTAGCCGAACCCTTCAAGTCCCTTATGTCTTGCTGGCCCCCGAGGAGTCACTGGAGGAATATGTCAATCGGGCTCTGTACTTGAGAGGCTCATCCTTAAGGGTGGAGTTCGCTGTGGAACCCGCTCACAGTTCTCTCGGAGCGGCGATCCAGGAGACTTCAGAGGTCTTGTCAGCTGTTCCCAGAACCTCATGCCCGTTCCTGGGCCGTCCTGGGCTGATACGCAGCGTGCAGGATCCTCCGCTGAGGTTGGTGCGAGCGGCGGTGCACGCTCACAAAAGCTCCGGAACCGGCAGTGTCCTCTCACAGTTCCCCCGAGGTGAAGGTGTTCACTCACAGTTCCCCCGAAGTGGCGGTGTCTGCTCACAGTTCCCCCAAGGTGGCGGTGTCCGCTCACAAAGCTCCAGAAGCGGCGGTGTCCACTCACAGTTCCCCCGAGGTGGCGGTGTCCGCTATATCTCTCGAGGCGGCGGTGTCCGCTCACAGTTCCCCCGAGGCGGTGGGGTCCGCTCACAATGCTCCCGTGGTGGCGGTGCCCACTGAGCGTTCTCCGGGCGGCCGGGGCTGCTTCTGGAACTCGCTGATATTTCCTCTGAGGGTGGCGGAGCCCAATAGTACTCTCTACGACGGGCAGCGGAGCCACGTCAGGCCTTCCCAAAGTGGCGGAGCCCCGCTGATGTTCCTCCGAGGAAACAGGGCTGATTCTGGCTTCTCGACAGCAGACGGGCCCGCACTATTCTACGTCGAGGCGGTGGAGCTCGCTTCAGGCCTTCCGAAGCGGCGGAGCCGCTGAGTTCCCGCCGTGGCGGCGGGGCTCGTTTACAAAACTCCTGAGGCGGCGGTTCTCACTCACAAGGTTCCAGAAGCAGCGGAGAAAAGACAGAAAAAAGGAGAGGGGAAGAAGAGTAAAAAAAAGCAAAGGGTCCACTGATGTTCCCTCCAAGGCGGCGGGGCTTGCTCTGGCCCATCCCTATTGTCCCAAGCGGCTCTCTGCTCGGGGGCGACCTGGCTCTCCTCTTCTGATGACTGGCCCGCTGTATTGATGTTCCCTAAGAGTTGGTGTGTGGGCGGAAGGGCTAGTTTTTAAGCACTTGCCGAAGTTGGCAGGAGTTGTGAGCGGATAGCACGCATATCCCGTTTCCAAGGCAGCAGACAGCTTTTTTTTATGCCCAGCTCATCAAACCACCGGCCTGTGGTTTGCCGGTGCGATGGTTCTGCCGGCACTCTTCCTCAGTCCCCAGGTCCCCCTCCAGCACATTCAAGGTTTGTGTGGTTTATACATTTTATATATTTTTTTCTTATCTAATTGTGGATGTCCTTGAAAAAATAAGATGTGTGTGTGTTCTAAAAAATGGTATCCAGTTAGCTGTATATGAAACAATACAACTCTAAGGCTTCTTTAGATAGCAAAGTAAATTTGTTTATGTGTGTGTGTGTTAATAGGGACAGAAGGCAGGCAACATAAGAGCAGGAACTAGGGCGTTTGAAGGTAACAGTTCCAGTTAAGTTGTAACCCAAGATGGATTATATTCATGATGTAAGCCCTACTCCTTCCCAGAAAAGACAAGTTATTATAAATAGTACAGGTGCATGCTCAGCATGGTTTATACAAATGCCTGTATATTTCATATTCTATTAATGCTCTTGTTCAGCGCTGACACGCGTGAGAGGGAACAACACTCCGCCCAGGCTAATTTTGTTGGGCTGTCAGAGATCAGGGTAAATCATGTGTGCTATTGATTTGTTTAGAGGGAATGTGCCAGATAAAAGTTTGAAAGAAAAAAACTCATCTTTATCAAAGCAGAAGAAGAAGATAGAAGATTTGTGTGTATTCTTTTATTAATATGATAGTGCAGCATGTATTTGTAGCATTGTTTGCTCAGTCTGTTCTCCCCACTGCTGCTAATCCATCTGCACACAGAGAGGAAGTGAACATTTCTGCTTACACAAGCTTAATATAATATTCCACCTACAGAAAAATTCAATATAACCACTCCATTGTCTGTTTATTCATTGCCCTTAGGCTCTAAGAACTGATAATATCTGAATAATCTAATATGCTTAATGCAAGAAAAGCAGTGTCAGTACAATGACAGTGTATCTCTTCTCTAGAGTTGACTTTAGGGGAAAGCAAATCCAAAAATGATTCTTTCTGCTCAGACTTTTATTTTATTATTCTTTAAATCAATTGGAGTGGTTTCTAACCAGGAAGATAATGATCTTATGTTTCTGTAATGTGATCAGGTCATCATGACTCTTTAACCCTCTATTGCACAATGTTTCCTCTGGGAAACTAACCAATTTCATGCACTGTGTAAGCACATGATGCATATAAAATGTGTTTATAGTGAAAGAATGAGTTTGTATAAATACACTGTAAAAAAAATCCGTAAAATTTACAGTAAAAAAACGGCAGCTGTGGTTGCCGGAATTTTACCGTAAAAAATACGGTAGCAACGTTTTAGGTTTTACGGTTTTAACTTAAATTTACAGTTAAATACCGTAATTTCATTAACTGATATAATGTTAATATACCAATCTATTGAAGTACTGAAATCTGTTTTGTACCTTTGTAACACACTGATGACCACCAAAAACAGGTGGTGATGAGAAAGTCATATGATGAAACCAAAGTGCGCACATCTTTTTTTTTTTATTTACCGACTTAAGCCCATCACAAGCAACTTTTAAATAATAACATATATAGAAGGTGCACAGTGTCATTCACACAAACACTAAATCATGGTAACACACATGAAACTGAAATAATGCAATAAACATTAATTTAACAACATTAGGTGTAACACACAACCCTAATATACAAAACTGATAAGAAAAAACTAAGAAGAAACATAGTTATTTCAACAAAAAAACATAAAATTTGAAATGTAATGCAGGGAATTCTGGGAATGTCAATTTACGGTTATTCACTGTAAATTATACTGTCTTTTTCACATCCAAAAACAGTGTACTACCGTAAAATTACATGTAATGTCCAATACAGTTTTTCACCGTATATAGTAGGGGAATTTACCATTAACCATTTAACAGGTTTTTACTGTAGCACTTTTACAGTCTATAACCGTTAAATTCACAGTCATTGTTTACAGTGTAAGTAAAAAGCTACTTTTTGTCATAATATTTTTCTGGCATGGCGCACCATGTGGAGGACAAGAAATGTTGTTACCTGCCCTCAGATAAGCACTTCTGTGGATTTTCACGTATCAGAGCCCATTTTTAAAACAAAAACAAGTGTTATATTCTGTAAACTAATTGTGTAAGGAATTAAATGTAACTAGAATGGATATGAATGCAGCCATATTGCACAGAGATAATTGTGTTTAATTTAGATTTGTGTGTGTGTAACCATTTTTAAATTATGTACCTTTTTTAAATACCTAGTCCGTACATACATAGATGTTCATACATTTAAACATTAAAAAGTAAACTGATTCCGGGTATTTTTTTTTGTTTTTTTTTTTTTATTTTTTTATTTTTTTTTTATTTTTTTTTTTACTTTTTTTTTTTTTTTTTTTTTTTATTTTTATTTTTCTTTTTTTTTTATCTTATGTTTCAAACCTTGTAATATTTTGACCTCAATCAAAATGGATAGTCACTTAACTTAACTTAACTGAATCAACCCATTTTTTTATCATTATGAAACAAACAAACAAATAAATAAATAATGAGTGAAGAAATGCATTTATACTGCAAAAGTAATAGTGGGTGTGTGTGTGTGTGTGGTGTTGTTGTGTGTGTGTGTGTGTTGGGTGTGTGTGTGTGTGGGTGTGTGGTGTGTGTGTGTGTTATTCCAAAGGGTGAAGTATTAGGTAGCGAAAGTAGTAGTGTGCAAAAAAAAAATAAATAAACATTTTAAAGAGGGTTTTGCACCTGTGCTTATTTCAGCCTTCTAAACCATCATAAATAAATAAACGAGTGGCATCTCTCCACATAGAATGTTTTAGTGTAGGGTGAGCAAGAGCGGCCCTCTCCTCCCCCTAGCCACTACTGAGGGCTCAAGATCTGCTGGACCTGTCCATTTCACTCAGTTTTTTTCTTTTTACCCTGTTTTATTTATTTTAATGAAGAAGCTTTCCAAATGTATGGAGCCACTCTCTCTCTGAGTATATTTTGAGGCGGAAAAAGCTATTGCATTCTTTTTTTATTTTTTTATTTTTTTTTTTGTTTTTTTTTTTGTTCCCCCCCCCCACCCCCCCCAACCCCCCCCACCCCCCCCCCCCCCCCAATTAATCACTTGGGAAAGGATGCCAAACTTCAAACTAGAGGGTTGAATTGTATATTTTTTTGAAAGGGTTTAATATTTTGTTTAAATTACATATGACATATTTTATAAAAAAAAAGTTTAGTGATATTAACTTAAATAAACACATGTAATTAAAGTTTTAAGTTATTAAATTAAAAAAATATATATAAATATCTAAAAGATTTGCAAGTCACAGAGTTGCTGATTTAACCTAAACTGAAGTACTGCACTGTGGTAGCTTGTAGTCATTAATAAACTTTTGATTAACTCTAATGCTTTAAATCAAAATCAGGGGACAACCAAGTGTATCCGTGGCCAGAATAGAGGTTTATACATGGGGTGGCCAAGGCTACTTCAGGGGGTCCATATAAATGAAAATTAGTGTGTAACTAAATAAGTGTAAATTAGTAGGTTCTCATTTAAATTCACTTGGGATTCAGAGTATTTTCCCCCCACATTAATTTCATACGTCTAGTACAAATATGTTGTCTTGTTTCATTAATACAGTGTATACTTTTTATTTTTTGCCCTGAAAGAGTGGAAGTGAAATGTGACAACATGCGCAATATGGACATGTTGTAATGGGTTGGAACATGTGAGAGGCACGTTATAACATGACCAAACACAACTATTTGGCATAGTTAAAAACAATGTGAAAAAATACATTAAGAAACACATTTAGACACTCAGAAAAATACAGAGCTGCACACACACACACACACACACCCAATGTGCGCAGTGAGCAGCACAACACACACACACCCCTCCCTCACCCACAGCTATCCCAGAATAGGAAGCTCTCTCACGATCCAGGGAAGCAATGCTTTTTAATTTCTTGAACTAATAATTTATGATATCAAGGTGGCTCTCTGCTACGATTGTATCACTGGTTTCTCATGGTTTCTCAACAGGAATTCATAAAAGGTTTATAATATGTGAATTACCTTCTAACGCCCATAGAATAACTGTCTAGGGGTGGTCCCCATTGCTAAACTAGTAGTGGCAGCTCGGGGTTTTAATGCGGAGGCACACTAACTGTTTGGTTGGGATGCCCTGCCTATTTAATTATTATTATAGTATTTGCTTAACACTTAAAATGGCTTTTTGTTGTTTTGTTCCCAGAAGAAGTGAAACCATAAGAAAACGACATACATACAGCAAGATATTATAATTTCACTTACCTGGCCTATCATTTGAAGCAAACATCCATCCCTTCTTAAAAGTCTGTGTTAAAAAAAGAGCTGACTGTTACGCCATTTAATTAAGCCGACTGCTAGCCTATATCCAGCTTAGGCTGTTTCCCCTAAATTTGTATATATACTGTTTGAATAACAGCTTGGTAAATCTGTTGGCATCAAATATCAATATCAATTCTCATCATAAGTACTTGGTACATTATCAGCGCAGCAGGAGATGTTCAAACTATTATCACGTAATTTACGTGTCTTTGATGATTGGTTGATATCAGAAGTGAGGCTAGCCTCCCTTACGAGGTTTCTGTTCTCAACACTCCTCAGCGCTGAAAGTAAACACTCTATGAGATTGGCAAATTTTTTTTACCAACGGAGGCACAAGAGCTCAACTCTTCCCCGGCCTCCCCCTACCCTTCCTCTATCATTAGCGGTTGTAATTACAACAGCAGATTCGGCACATTCGCGACAGAAAAACGGCACTTTCACGTTATGGTATTACAACTATGAAATTACAAACAAAAAAATACACATACTGAGACATGAACTGAAATGAATTGTAAATTTTATTAACATTAAATCGTCCTCCTCCCATTTTTACCTCAAAAAGTACTTATGGATTGGGGGAAGCAAGGCCGTGCATACCTTCTAGTCTTACTTTTACTGGCTTATGAACGGTATCAACTTGGTGAACTCCACACTTGCATCACCCAGATGAAAGCTCGTCGACAAAATTCGTTAGAACCAGCCAGATCCCCCACAACAAAACCCACATAGTTAAGATTGCTTGGTGACCCACACCTGCACAAATTTACCACGCTATACCAAAGCCGACTAAGCGGTTATCTCTCTCTTCTTAGGTGTAAGTCCTAAGCTCTACCCCGCGGCATTCAATCTATCTATTCCTGTTAAATAAAATAATAGGCAAATTTGTAACTCAAATAAATAACACTTAAAAAATGAGAAATATAAAATTTGCATGTCGAAAAGATATGGCCAACAATATGCACATGTGTCAAATGCACCGTTCTGTCATTTCGCGTTTGCCAATATGATGAGAATCACGGGGGCATCTATTGACAACGTGTTTTGCCAGGCCAGTTAGCATTGAAGCAAGTAGCCAATCAATCACAGATTTTTCTGGGGGTTTGATTTTTCTGAACGCAATAATAAATAATGACACAAATCAGATGCCAATTCCAGTTCGACATCATAATCCTTCAGGGTTTTTTTTCAATGCAGAGGGAGACTGTGAGGTTCAGCAAGTTTGTGGCGATCCTTTCATGTAACAAAATTGTAGACATGAGACATGATATAAGAGATACATTGTTGTAGTGTAGGTGGGGCCTTCGGGGCTATATTATCCATCAGAATTTGAATGATAAATAAAATCGCTGTCGTGCCTATAAAGACCCCAGCCGCCAATGCCTACAAATTAATCCACATATAAATGTGGGATTCACTTTCAAAATTGCAATGACTGACATACTGATAACCATAGCATAGACAGAACAAAAATATGAAATGTCAAAATAGATTATTAAGGCTATAGTAGGTATTAGGGCCTACCTTGGCCGCTGTGTGTTTGTCAGGGTGTCCCCTGGACTGTCTGTGTGTGTTTCTCTCCCCATGTGCTCTCCGTGACCTAGTTTTCCCTCTTGTTAATCATGTAATTTAGTTCAGGTGTGCTTGTAGTTGTCTTGTTTTTCCCCTGCATTTAAATACCAAGTGCTTTGTCTTGTCTGTTGTTTGCGGCACAGGTCTCAATACGAATACGTGTTCGTTTGTGTGTCACCAGTCATTCCTTGTGTGGATTTCCCCTGTGTTTGGATGATATTAATAACTGTTCCTTGATCCATGTCTCTGTGTCGTTCCCTCTGACACAGTTGCTGACAGAAGACCCGACCTACAAAAAGAAGTATATTGAGTGTTCCCCTCCGTTTTTTTCCGTGTTGTGTACAGTGTTTTGTTTTTTCCCCCTATGGATCCCCTCGCCACTAAATTCACCGCCCTACCCCTTAAGGACTGTTCAGACAGCTCGCTGTTTTAATGGTGTTCGACGACACTGCACTGAACTCACTGTTCTGGATCAGGGCAAATTACCACCGCCCCGTCGACCTCCTAGACACCACTGGACTGAGCTGGAGGGAAGGTATCATCCGGTGTCTGGAGAGCGTCTAGCCCCGATCCAGAGCACAGCCAGACCCAGAGCCCAGCTCCCCATCACCCTGCTGCGTGGAGCGCAAGCCCGAGCTCACCAATGACAGACAGCCTGAGCCCGCCGCGACCGACGAGCCATCGCAGCATGGAGCGACAGAGCTGAGGATCGCCACAGAGCCGGAGCTGCTAGTGACGTCAGACCAGGTGCGAGAGCCAGCTACAACACCAACCACGAGGGAAAAAGCCGTTGACAGCGACAGTGCGGAGAGGAGCTCCGCCCACTGCACCATGGCTGAGGGTGAGCTAATAATACATCTGGGACTGCTGGACTTAGAAGGGGACCTAATAGACTGGGAGGGAGATATATATGCGGACAAGCCCATCCTCCTCCCACCTTCCTTGGACGTACCAGTCTGCCCTCAACTGTCTGCCAGCCCTGTTGTTCCCCTGTCTGACCCACTCCCAGTGCTGGGAGTCACAATTTGGTGTGTGTGTGGGCAGCGCACACCAGCCCTGAGAGCCCGGAGGCTCAAAAATAATCGCCCACCTGCCTGCCCGCTCCTGCCTCCTCCACCGCTGCCGTCTGGCAGCCCCTCTGCTCACTCTCAGCCCACCATCTGTTCGGTGCGAGCACCGCGGGTCTGCCAGTCTCCATCGTCTGCGTGGCTGGAGAATCCCTTGCCTCCACCTCCAGCCTCTGAGTCCTAGACTCCGTCTCGGACCATCGACCCAGTGGCTCCACCATGGCTCCTATCTCCCTCCTCTCCACCGTGGCCCAGCAGTCCACTGGCTCCGCCGGGCTCCCTCGTCCCTCCAGCTCTGCCTTGGTTTGTCGTCGATCGTCCGTCGCCTCGGGACTCCACTCCTCTGCGTGCCTCGTCCCACCATCTCTGGCTCTGTCAGATACTCCTCGGTCCTCACTGTCGCTCAGGCTCCCACCCGCGCTCCGGAACCCCGCCTTCCCCACGGTCCCGAGCCAATTGATCAGCCTTGGCCCTCTGGCTCCCCTCGCAACCTGCTATCGGCTTCTCCCTCCTCCGTCTATGCCTCGGGCTCCTCTACCTGCTCCACCACTGTCGGTCGACCCCCTGGAGTCATCAGCCCTTCCTCCACCATGGCTCCTCCCTCCGGCGGCTCCACCGTGGGTCGCCATTCTAGGCTGGGCCTGGTCCAGCCCTGGCTACGCCTGCCTGTCCCAAAAACCCTTCTGTCTCCTCCCTGGTTCCTCCCTCCGTCTGGTCCGCCCTGACTCCTCCTGGCTCTTCCCTCCATCTGGTCCTCCATGGCTCCTCCTGTCTCCTCCCTCCCACTGGTCCGCCCTCCCTGATACTCCTGTCTCCTCCCTGGCTCTTCCCTCCATCGTCTCCACCCTGGACTCTGACCCGAACTACTCCTGAGTTCCACTCTGTCCTCCCTTTGTTTGTTCACTGCGGCGCGAGAACACGCCTTCCGGGACTGTCTGTGTGGGTTTCTCTCCCCATGTGATCTCGTGACCTAGTTTTCCCTCTTGTTAATCATGTCATTTAATTCAGGTGTGTCTTGTTAATTGTCCTCGTTTCCCTGTGCATTTAAATCCCAGTCTGTGTTGTCTGTGTTTGTCAGGTCTCAATACATCATGTTTGTGCGTCACCAGCCATTCCTTGTGTGAATTTCCCCTGTGTTTGGATGATTTTAAAGACTGTTCCTTGATCCACATCTCTGCGTCGTTCCCTCCAACACAGTTGCTGACAGAGTGCTGATAAAAGGTAGAAGTGATAATTCATGAAACTACGAGTTTAATGTGGCAAATGTGGTCCAATTTTACTCACGATACTGTGACTGCACTGCATGTATTTATAGCACAGAAGTGAATGTTAGGCTAATTTTGGAACGATCTTGTCTCTCTTATCTGATTGACTGTATTGAAGCAAAATGTCTGACATTACATTCATTTATCTTGCACAGATCACCGACACTAGAACACCGTTTCACATGCTGTAAGTATTCTTTTATTCGCCTGCAATTACTCAAAACATTACTGCCCCCTAGTGGCACTCATCAGTACATCTCTTTATCTTGCTCTTCCTCAGAGAACTGGAACATGTTGAAGACATCTATTGCAGATCGGCCCACCACTGTAAGAAGCAGTGCAATTTTGTGGTCGGCGTTGCACATGCGCTGCTCAGAAGTGACGAACACGGAAGCGCAGCGGAGAGATAAAAAAACAATGGTCACAAATTAGAATTACAAATCGAGGATTTGTAAAGAAGAATGTCAGAGGATTTCGATAAAAGCCAAGAGGAGACTGGTTTTCCTTTGCTTAAGTAAGGAAACTTTGCTTCCTTTGATTCTTTAAACAAACGTTGGTTTTCACGAGACTCACCGGTGCATGCGCAACACTGACCGCTGATCATCAGCCCGGAACTGCTTCCGTGTACAACTGGTGGCGTAAGCTAGATTAAAGTGATTATTACGTTTTGAATATAGATATTTTTCTTACAAAACGCATCGATTCGCTACAGGAGGCCTTTGTTCACCCCCCGGAGCCGTGTGAGGCTCTTTTTATTATGGATGGATGCGCTTTATTTCACTTCTTTCGGACTGATGAATTGCAGCACCCACTGACTGCCATTAAACAGCTTGGAAGATCAAAGACAATTTTTAATATAACTCAGATTGGATTCGTCTGAAAGAAGAAAGTCATATAAACCTATCCCTAATAGCACACGTACATCTCTGAGACGTCTATTTGACATTTACATCTGCAAGATGTATTTTTTTTAGAATGTTTGCGTCTATAGGACGTTTCCTTTTAGATGTCAAATAGATGTATATTAGATGTCTTTAAGATGTTTATGATTTAGAATGCATTTAAAACTGACATCTGAAAGACGTCTGTCAGACGTTTGTAGACAGCAGATGCTTTCCGGATCAAGAGATCTTTATCAGACATCTAGCAGATGTACATGTGCTATCTGGGAGGAGGATGCCTGGAGGGTGAATAATTCATGGGCTAATTTTCATTTTTGGGTGAACTAACCCTTTAAATGCAGAGCACAAATTCAGAGTACTTGGCTACACATCACGTCACTCACGCACTGTCACTTAAAAACTGATCAGGTGAAGGCATCTCAAGAGACAGTAAGTGAATTTGGATGTGCCTCGATGCCTTCCAAACTGCCAGCATAGAATTAAAAATTTGGGGCAGCAAACAGGGTGGCCAATCAGGGGTCAGGGGTGTCATATAGGACACCCCTCTGGCTCCGCCATTGAGTGTACCATTCTCTGTCTGTGGAAAGTACCAGTACTAAGGCTGGAGAAGAATTTTAAAAAACTCCTCTAAAGTCCATGGTCAGGCACATAGCATACAATGGGAGGAAGTGCAACACTATTGTTCTTTCCTCTAATAGTAATGATCCAACTAAAATAAGGATACACAGTTCACAAAGAACAAAGATAAAATCTGTGAGTTATTTCAAGTAGATTGCTGTCTTATTTGTCAAGATGATTTAAATTCCATCCTAGCAAATATTATTTCTGCATTACTTTGACAACCTACAGTACATATAACATTTGTCAATAGAATGCAGCTTCTAGAAAGTGTTTTATTAATGCAAGATTCATGACTAAAGCATTATTTCTGGAATGCTGGATTGCCACTCAAATAAGTGTTTCAATCATCCATTTGAATCAACTGTAGTTTTGTGAATCAACATAGTTTTGTGGTAATGATTGCTATGTTTATGTCTATGATTGCATTTAATTAATGAAAAGAACTTTGCATCACTTATTTATTTATTCTGTAATTACCATCCATATTCCCTCCTGCTATCTACTCTCTCACACACAAACACATCATATTCGCAAGTATTTTTTACTCACTGTGAGATTCATGTTGACCACACATCTGAGATCAGGTGGCTCTGCTTGGTGCAAATAGATCCTCTTGGGTGCAAATGCACATTTTTAATTCATCAAGACCCACATTCATCACCATCAAAGATCAGCCAATGATACAATGACAGAGCAGGTAGAATCACTTCCAATTCCTAAGTGTTCCAAGACATAAAAATTCAGATAAAATATACGTTTTGAGGATATCTTGCCAGGAACCTGGTTGTTCAGTATCTCATCCCAGCAGGGGCCCTATGAGAGCTGTTTTCAGTCTCATTTGGATTCTCTCTCTTGCTCTGCACTTTAACTTTTAATGTCATCAGCTGGAGTGTCTGCCAAATACATTTTGTGATTACAATGTTTATCCACAATGTGGATAAATAGACTTACAATACTCCTGTGCAACTCTTGATATGGAAATATGTTTTTTACATGTTTTTTGTAATCATTCACGGTCACACTTTATTTTAAGGTCCAATTTACACTATTAACAAACCATTAACTATGACTTTAGCGTCAATAAATTCCTAATTTTCTGCTTATTAATAGTTAGTAAGGTAGTTGCTAAGTTTAGGTATTGGGTCGGATTAGGGATGTAAAATATGGTCATGAAGAATGTGTGCTTTATAAGCACTAATAAACAGTCAATATGTTAATAATAGGCATGCTAATAAGCAACTAGTTAGTAGTGAGAACTGGTCCCTAATTAAAGTATTACCTCATTCGCAAATTAACAATATTGTGCTTGATTAATGTACATCCAGCAAATTCCCTGTGAATTTATAGGTATAAATTCTGATTTACAAATGCTGTCTTTACACACACACACAACACACACACACACACACACACTCGGAGTATTATTAATAAAAAAAGACCCTGAACTTTTGAATGGTAATGTACATGGAGAATATTTAATTAACTAATAAGTGTTATATTTATTCACTTTTAGCCAATAAGTTTTTTTTTTAAAGATTTTTAATGGTTCATCTGTGAAATGCAGCTGTTTTGAGTGTTAGTTAAAATCCCTAATCCTAATTATGAGTGAAAGTAATATTAATGCTTGCCTTAACAAGAAATGCTTTTTTGTTTGTGGTTATGTCATGAAAGAGAATATAAACATAACATTTTAAAATTACTTTTCATTAAAACAATATCTTAGATGATTTATCAAATAAAAACATAACAACTTTAGAGTCTCAGCTTTATTTTGGTTAGTCTTTTCCAGTTCAGTTTCAACATGAGAGCTTGTGGGACTCGTGAAATTTGACATTTCTAACGTTTGACATTGATTGCGCACACCTACAAAACATCCCGATGGACAGGGTATTGCATTACTTCTGATAAAATCTAGAATAATTTTAATGGCTTTGGCATTATTAACATTCATGACGAGTTCATGAATTCATGACGAGAACATGAGCATGTGCGAGAACAGAATATTTAAGGTCACCACTTAATAAATATCGAAATTTAGAACATTCAACCACGCCATGTGACGTCTTTCAATAAGAAGAAGAATGTACAGGCAAGGAAGAAAACAAAGTTTGTAAAAAAAAAAAAAAATCAAAGTTTCAGTATAGCGGTTCCCTCTGCACGTGAATGACAGCATAAAACCAAAGGCCACATCTACAGTCAGAGAAAACGAATCATTAAAAGAGAAGTACAATCTTCCCCTCATACACTGTAGTGATTTAGTGGAAGAAAAGGTTCAACACCCACCTAATACACCTAAAAGATGCAAAGATAGAACATCAATACCCCCGAAAGGCAATGTTAAGAGGCCAGTGTTATTCTTAACTAATCTATACATGTAGTAATGCACGTTTGACAAATGAAGCTTAATAACCCACAGATTGCGTTGGCGCAAACAACCTACTTGCAACTACTGTGCACGTTCTAAATATAGAGAAATCACACAAGGCAACAATACAATACAAGAGGGACAAAACAGTGCTGGCTACATCGGTAGAGGAAATGTAATTTACAGTAAAACAACATGCCCCTTTGATCGTGGACACTTCTTATTCGGTAGTAGAATAAATATTTTATGCTATGGCTAATCCTCCAGGCATTTACATTCTAACCCTAACCTGAAAGCAGAAAGCTTGAAGTAAAGAGTACAGACAATGTTAGGTCCCACATGTGTAAGATGGTATGTTGTTTTTGACTATGTTTTAAATAATTTTTTTTTTTTTTCTTTTTTTTTTTTTTTAATTAATCTCTCCTAAACTAAAATGAGGCCTCTTTCTGACATGAGACACTTGTACATTCAAAAAACATCCCCTCGGTTAAACACTGTGGAAGACCGGTGAGAAACTTCTCTCTGGTGCCTTTGTATCTCAAGTCAGAAGAGGGGCCTTAGTTTGCCTTTAAATAGGGAGAGAGTGGAGGTACTCCGTTCAGAGGTCATGTTGATTTGGTCATGACACCGATTTTAACATCGAATCGTCCCTGATAGCGATCCTTGTCGCTGTAATAAATGTTTTCACCAAACACTTTGCACTCCACGCGGATCTCCGTGTTCAGGCTGATGTTGACGAACTGGATGGCCACCAGGGGCTGCAGGTAATGAGAGTGCAGGCGTTTCCCGTAGTAGGGGTAATACTGAAGAGGAAAGCCTCCTCCGATACCGTAGTACTTCACTTCACCGAGCTTACCTGCATCCTCTTCTTTCTGCAGGTGTTTCAGAGAAGACCAGAGAATATATGCTGCCAGTTAGCAACCATTTGACTATTTTCAGAGCAAATGAGAGTATTCAGTCAAGCAGCGAAATGATCGCTCACCTTGTTTGTGCAGTGGATGGGAATCACGTTGGGCTGGACTTTGTGCTTTGCCTCTTCTGGAATGCTTTCATTTGATGCTGGTGGCTAAAAGAAAAAAGAAAAAAACAACAACATCATGAGACTTGCATGCAACTTGATACCGGTTAAAAAAATACTATGGTAAGTTTTCTGCAATGATCAATATCATCAATAAAATGATCAAGTAATGATTAATAATAAAATACTTTGAAAGCAAAAGATAAAATAATAAAAAGTAAACAAATACAACAACACCACATAAGAATAAATAATAATCCAAGAACAATTTTTTATTACTACATTATTAGTAGTAACTAAAATATAAATAATAAAATTAAACATGTTAAGAAACTAATAAAGAATAATAAACAAATACTACAACAATAAATAACAATAACATAAACAGAGTATACATTATACATATAGTCGTACTGTTATAAGTATTTTTAAGCTTGCATAACACTGTAAAAGACAGAAGTTGCTGATTTATTATAAAAATGAACCTTTAACAATTATTCCTAGTCGACAGAACTGCAAGATCCAAAAATTTTGTGAATATTGTTGTATGTATTTAACAAACCTTAGGTCTGAAGTTTACAATCCTGTTGAGCTTGACAATCAAGCAGGGCTTCCCCTCTGAGAATCCAAAATTACGATCTTCAATACCAGAACAGGGTCCTAGGAAAGACTTCGAAAACTGCCTCCTTTCTGACACCCCTGTCCTTTCTAGATCCACCTCGTTCTTGTATTTCCCGGGCTGGGGTCTGTCAAATAGAAAAGAAGAATAATAAATATTAAGATCAATAATTGAATATATATTTTATAATATACTGCTATATATAAGAAAATTCTACCTATGTAAGGTATATATAATTATAATTTTCTCAAAGGGACGTGAAAAAGAGATAATTGAAAACATATACAAGTATAAAAACAGTGTGTGGAATAATTAATAATATTTTCTAGTATTTAGTTTGTGAATATTACATTTGGTAGGCTAATGAAAACCTTGATCCTGCTGAGAAAACATCTATATTCATTTGGGACTCAAGTAGCAGAAGACACATGTGTAATCTAGTACCTCCACAGTCCTCAAACGTCATTAGGTCCCCCTGTTTTTCTGTGTCATAGGATTCTAAGAATTCTTTCATGGCTTTGATGTATGTCCTGTAGGTATCATCGTCCTCCGGATTGATGATCAGCTCAGCCTTGTCTGAACGTGGGTAGTGAGTAAGCCCTGTGCACAGATAAAATAACACAAATACAAGGAATTCAGATATATTTACATTAATTTCTTTGCTTTTTTGGAGAGACATATTTGTCGGACAGTAAATCTTTGGACTTCTCTCATTTGACTCGTATGTATTAAAATCTTTAACTCTTTCAGGTTGTCTCTAATTCTTCTTTGCAATATCAGCAATCATTGTGCAATTCTGAAGAATTCTGTCAAGTCTTGATAAAGTGTGCCTTCAAAAATTTCATAACTAACATTAGTTTAACCTCTGACAGCTGTTTAACCTCCCCAAAATGTTGAATGATTCATGCAAGAATTTGTTTGGCAAATCGCAAAAGAATGTGTAGAAGATTTTTATTAATCCAAATAGGAATTAATCAAGTATAATCATTATGAATATAGCCATTTAAATATCCAGTTATTCTTCCATTAAAATCCCATATGACTGTGTGTAGAAACAGGCCTACGTGGCAGAATGTACAGACCTCAGATAAGAAACATCTGGAAAAACATAAGTGGGGGCTTTCTTTCTTTACCATAACAAAACTAGAGAGTGGGGGGCTTTCTCTCTAGGGAGAATTGTATGCACAAAGGAACCATTCTATGTATGGAAAACTGTATGGAATATATACCCCACGCCTCCAAATCCAAATGTATAAAAAGGAAGACACAAAGAAATTCTGCAGATGTTTCGCTGCTGAGAGCATCTCCGCTTTATTCTCATTGATGTAATAAAGTGTATCTCCTGGCATCAAAACCCAAGACTGAGTGTGGTTCCTAAGATGAGCAGCAGACGACACCACAAATTGGCGACCACGAAGGGACTGGTTAGGAGCAGCAGAGTGGACGACCACTTTGGGCTGGCTGATTCTTGGCGAGCACCCACACAACTCTATCTACGGCGGGCCACGCCTGTGAACCGCGTCTCCCCTTCTATCCTTGTCTGTGTGTGTTGTGGTGCCCAACCCTTGTTTGTGTTGTTTGCTGGTATGCTCTTAGTGGTAAGGACACTTAAAATCTGCTCTTCCAGAATTAAAAATAAATAAATAACTAAAATTAAATAAAATAAAATAAAAGGGGTTTTGATGCCAGAAGAAATAACTGCATGCACAGATTTTGTTTAATATTGGGAAGGCCTTGATAGGTGACCTAAATTGAAACTGGATGGTGTAGGCAGAAATACATTACATGTAATGGTCTGTGTTTATTGTGGATTGGGCCTAAAAGGGCAGCAATCAGCAATGAAGCAGATATAGTAAAGGTAAGCGCGCCAAGTCCTACGGATACCGCTTTGAGAAAGAAAAAGGTTTAAGGAGGCTCAAAGGGCTGCCCGGGTAGGCCAAAATCCCTGTTGGGCGCTGATTTTTTACTGAGTCGAGGGAGATTAATCAGTAAAAGAGCGAGAGCCCTGCAGGTCACTCGAGGAAGAGTGTAGTGTTTTGTTGTATGAGACTGAAACTGTGTCTGTGTCCGTATGAATGTCTGTATGAGTGATGGTGAATGTATGAAGAAATAAATAAATTCCATATTGGGTGGGTACTAGCTGCGCACCCCTTCCTGGAAGAGTGTGGACGCAGCTCGTGTCGCACCCGAGAGGGATGAATAAATGATTAGCCCTGAAATAAAGGGAAACAATATGAATGCAGTATTCCTATAAATAAAGGAAAAATTAATGAATGATGAGCCCTGTCTAGATAAAGGGACGAGCAGTGTGAATGTGTTTAGGAAAATAATATCAATAAAAATGTAATCAAGATCTTTTATAGGCGTTTGCATGTTTGGTGTCTGTGTGGAAGAGAAGGAGAACATTTTCAGAGATTAGTGCAGTAGAAGTGAGATCAAGGAAGCAAGTTAAATAAGTATATTAAAAATAATTATAAGTGGGGAAAAAATAGTAAAGAGAAGTAAAGATAAATAAAGAATTATTTTTTATAAAATATTACATACTGAGTGATTGAAAAATAGAGTTGAGACTATCAATAAATACAAAAAAAGGGTAAATGCATCAGACAGAATAAAGACTAAAATTAGGAGAAATTGGTTAAAAGATTCATTAAAATTGAATTATAATAAAAAAACATGGCAGTCACTCCAGTGGAAATAATTTGGAGTAAATACCCACTGAGTAAAGAGTTAATAAACACGATATCAACAAATGGCCAAAGAGAACAAAAAAAAATCGAGACAAAGGGGCTGTGAAAACAAAAGGGGAGGACATATTAAAAAATATAAAATCAGGCAAGAAAAATATTAAAAGAGGCAGACAAAAATACGAAGAAAAAGGAAAGATTAGTATCTGAGCCACCCCCCTATTTGCCCATAGAGGGAGAGGTCCCAATCCTCAAGGGAACAGTAGAAATTAAACTGGAGAAATGCAAATAGAAGGACCAGTAAACCTGAGAGTTGGAAGAAGAAAAAAAAGGAACCAGCTGTGAAAACAAAGAGGCAAGAGAGAAAAGAAAGTGAAGGATATTTACAGATGGATTGTTATAGACAGTTTTAATAGCGTTAGAGAAGAGGAAAACAAACCAAAGTAAAACAAAATGAGGAAGTGTTGGAAGAAATAGAAGAGAAAATTAAAGAATCAGAAAAAGATACAAGAGGTAAATAGATTGAAAAGAGGGAGAAGTTGTTCGAAAGTAGAGGAAGTGAAGAAAGGAGAGGAGTTATTTGATAGCGGAAAATGGGAACAGGGCAGAGAAAAAAGGGCACTCAGATCACTGGCTGTACAACTCCCAATTTTAATCAAGGGTGCAAAGGGACAATAAGTCCCCTGGGCCCCAGAGGACCTCGAGAGGCTGGTCACTCACTTCTCTTTTTATGTAACACTCGTTCTCCTACTCCCCTTTCCTCCATCTACCCATTTTCCATGTAGCTGCCTCTTTGGCACACAATGGATTCGCTGATTGTATTCCTATCTAAGTCACTACAAGTATTTGGCAACTTCTGGTCCACTCACTCCATGATATCGCACAGTCTTCATCTGTTCTGCGGCTGTCCCTCTTATCACAATAAACTCGTATCTCAACATCGAAATATCACGCGTCGTGTTCTGACAAACTTTGATCGTGTGATTCATATATTCTTCGAAACTACTTACGCTTAGATCAACGCTAAGGTTAACCTCTTCACGACTTGTTCTTGGATACTCGGAACTTGTGCTTTTCGTTGGACTACTGCTCATGAGCCGTCGTATCTCATGGGGGCAAGTCACTGCGGCAGAGAAGGGACATTAACCCGTATATAGCCAACCACACTTCTTGCTTCAGACACGTATAATGTGCTGAAAAGATGGAAGTAAGAAATTGAAGGGAATCCAGAAGGAGACCCATTAATGGCAACATTGTTTAGACAGGCTGTGATTGATGCTATGCCGCCAGCCTTAAAAAGCAGGCTGGAAGATGTGGTCGGTTTAAACTCTAAAACACACAAAGAGTTTTGTGACCATGTGTCTCATGCCGTGGAACAACACAGAAAAAATTAGCAAAAGCTCAAGAGCCAAGAGAAAGAGCTACAGTGAAAACTAACTCATTTACAGCTTGAAGAACTAACAAACAAAAACAAGAAAAAGATTCGAGCTTCAATAAAGAAAGAAGAAGCAGAACAAATGACAATGATGTCTCCAGTAAATGCTTCGCAACCAAATATTCTGTCAAGCCCACCTACAGCAGTCCCTCCAAACGCACACTCGATCCCTGTACCTATAATAAATGTTTATGCTCAACAGCCAGGAACCATGAGATGGAGACAAAAACAAACGCAGAGAGGCCAGAGAGGAAGAGGCAAACCTTTTGCTGGCCCTCCAGGTGTGTGCTGGGCATGTGGACAGCCCGGACATAATAAAATTGACTGTCCCACGAATCCATGGCAACAATACCCTCGAGGCGCAAGGGGGGAATCCTTGCATACGCCTACCGTGTGTCACTCTCACAGGGTCCTCTAGTTTCAATTCCCCTTGGGGAGTCCAATTCAGGCTATTAGTGGTGCCCAGAGAATCCAGAGGGATAGTCAGCTTCATTTAACATACTAAAATTCTCTCGATCAAGAGCATATGATGCACAAGGTACCAATATTAAGAATACACACCCCCATTCCTTTGCGATCACAAGGTTTGTCCTATCCTGTTTGTAAATTTAAAAGAGGCCTCACATCTCCCCTTGTCTGACAAATTTTTACAACAAAAATAGGATTCTCCGTGAAAATGCATAAATTCAATGACAGCTCCAGTGGGTTGACAAACAAAAAATCAAGTAAACAATGCCCTAATCTGGTATCAAATCAGACGCCTATCATTGTTAGGACGAGTGCATATGTAATTCGGGAGATCAAATTTGGTGTTCTCCAGAAGAACTATATTAGCGACTGCAACTATGGTTGCTCATCAGACACCAAAATGGTGTTGCCCTCGAGCCAAAAAGCAAATGTCTATTGGATAGGACAGATAGAACAATATGTGAGAAGACCGTCCATTATTGGATAAAGTATATTGAAGCCCAAAATCCCTGAGCACAGCTACCCAAAATCAAATGTTGGGCAACAATGATTATATGACCAGAGAGAGAAAAAAATATATAAATAAAGAAAATAAAAAGAAAGAAAGAAAGAATAGAACAAATATGGCAATTAATTTCTGCTATGCTTCCAAAAAGACTAGCAATAATAAAACGTCAGGAACACAAGAACGGAAATGTCATTAAGGGAAACAATGCAGCAAATATAGAAGCTGAAAAAGCTTCAGGGTGTCAAGTAGCAGTATTAGCACCTGTAGTACTTATCGAACCTCAACCTCAATTAGAGGATATAATTTGAATTCAACAACAAGCATCAACTATGAACAATCAATGTGGCACCAAAGGGGAGCTAAAAAAGACTCACAAGAGATCTGGCGTACACATGAAGGAAACATGGTTGCACTTACTTCACTTTTGAATATTCTTATTGCAGATGTGCATGGTTTTGACCATTGCGCAAGGGGGGAAGTGATCAGGAAAATTAAACAGCAAGGATATTGGTCTCCTTATTTATATGCAATAGTGGATTAATTTTTGTCCACATGTGAAGTTTGTGCCAAATACAATGTAAGGAAAGGGATAGCGACACCAATAGGCCATATACCAGTACCAGAAGGACCATTTAAGCATTTGGTAATGGACTATGTGGATATGATAAAGCGAGTACAAGGAAAAAGATACATGCTTGTGACCATAGACAGATTTAGCAGGTGGGTGGAGGCAGTACCATCAGCAGATCTGGGAGCAGGAACAGTAATTAAATTTCTAACAAGAGAACTAATTCCTAGACTTGGAATACCATCAGAAATAAGTTCAGAAAATGGGTCGGCATTTATACTAAAAACTGTAAAACAAGTATTGCAACAATTAAGAATAAAACAGGCACAAGGGTGCGTCGAAAGGGTTAATGGAGCTATCAAGGCCAAAATAAACAAAATATGTGAAAGTACTAAAACTTAATTGGATTGATGCATTACCTCTTGCACTAATGAGCTATCGCATGCAAACTAACAGAAACACGCACTTAACACCGCATGAAATGCTTACGGGTCGACCCATGCTGTGTCATATTGTAGAGGTTCCTACAAAGGACCGCCTCTAGAGCAATTACAAATGGAACTTCGATCACATATGAAGAAATTAACTGCCATACAAAGAGCTATCTATTTACAGAAAAAAAATGGAATGAGCCCAGGAGAAAAGGGACCCTACGAAGTGGTGAGAGCTACTCCAGCAGCAGTCAAAGTGGGGGGAAACACAACCTGGCATCATCTGGACCACTGTACTAAAGTTCCCACGGAAAAGACGGAAAGAAAAGAAAAAAGACAAGAAAACTATGCTAATCCTGTGATATTCTATGTCTGATGTTTTAAATGTGTTTTTATGTTTTTTATACGTAACTGTGAAAACCACAGGCAAGCGCTGAACCAGTTGCACGCTCATGCTTATAACATTGTTTTCTATAGAAGTAAGAAATTATGGAGACTGGATCTTTTACTAGTCAAGTGAGGGGGAGACGTTTGGTCCTGATGCTCCAAAACCAGAGTGATACTGCATCATTTAGTCATTGGTAATAAAACAGAGTGACTTAATTAGTCACTGGGTAGTGTTAACTAAGACAACTAAGTTATGAAGTAGCACTCTGGGTAAAGAGAAAGTCTCAGAGGGGGGAATGTAGAAGATTTGTATTAATCCAAATAGGAATTAATCAAGTATAATCATTATGAATATAGCCATTTAAATATCCAGTTATTCTTCCATTAAAATCCCATATGCCTGTGTGTAGAAACAGGCCTACGTGGCAGAATGTACAGACCTCAGATAAGAAACATCTGGAAAAACATAAGTGGGGGCTTTCTTTACCATAACAAGATTAGAGAGGGGGGGCTTTCTCTCTAGGGAGAATTGCATGCACAAAGGAACCATTCTATGTATGGAAAACTGTATGGAATATATACCCCACGCCTTAAAGTCAGAACAGTATAAAAAGAAGACAAGATGATCGTTCTGGAGATGTTTCGCTGCAGAGAGCATCTCCGCTTTATTCTCATTGATGATGTAATAAAGTGTATCTCCTGGCATCAAAACCCAAGACTGAGTGTGGTTCCTAAGATGAGCAGCAGACGACACCACAAATGTTTCTAAATTTTGTGATCGACTGTACATCTAATAAGCTTTTAATAATCATATTAAGAGATATTAAAACTTTTTTTTCCTTTATTAAAAGGAATAAGCAAAATAATGCAACCCTGTTATTTAATACTTTGTCATTTTAGAATCGCATTAATCTTCACAAAGTAACTGCCTTTTTATTAGTATGAAATTATGCACAAAATATTAGCATTAGGTAAAGGCCGGTGAGCTGACAAATGAACAAAGCCTATCTGAAGAATCTATTTGATAACTGAAGTGGTTCTGCATTGTCAATGAAATCAAATTACATGTTTTGTTACAAAGTCACATATGAAAGACAGCATGTCCTGAAAACAGTTTGCAGTACACAAAGCTTGAGTAAAGCTCCCTTATCTCGCAGTGACTCAGAGATGTAAATAAATCATAGAGGAACATGCTGTGATTGTTAGAGGGAAAAAGAGAATGAATGCTGAAATACATGTTTTGAATCATTCTGATGCTTCCCATGATCAGTTTTCCTAAATAAGCCTTGCCAAGAGGAGAGCCATCAGTTTCTCTACAAAGTGTTTCATAGTTCTAATGTGTCTGAAAGGTATATGTTGTCATAGTCAGTCTGTTTCCCCTTAACTTCACATGCCTTCTGTTCTACCAAGAAAACATGTGAAGTATATCAGCTGTGATGTAAAATGGTCAGATGATCAATTCCCAAGAGCCCAGCACTCTCTTAGCCCTTGATCTGATCTCTGAACCCACCAAATTTTTGTCAGACAGATCCAATCCTTCAAGCCTCACTTTAAACTGCAAGAGGAACAGCAACTGTGACAGGAACATCGAGTCCAAGCCCTCATCAGGGAACTAGACAGGTTACCAAAATCCATGACCTTAAAGGGTTAGTTCACCCAAAAATGAAAATTAGTCTGTGTTTTACTCACGCTCAAAGCATCCTAGGTGTATGTGACTTTCTTCTTTCAGACGAATCCAATCAGAGTTATTGAATAATCTTTTCCTTTGGCGCCCCCCAAGCTTTGTCAATGGTAAGCGTGTGTTGTGTACGTGTCACATTTATCAGGAGACGTGATTAAAGTGCGCGCATCCATAATAAAATGTCCCCCACATGGCTCCAGGGGGTGAACAAAGGCCTTCTGTAGCGAATCCATGCATTTTTGTAAGATAAATATCCATATTTCAAATTTAATAAACACTTTTTTCTCACTTCCGCTGACTGTAGTACAGGAAGACGTCTGCGGAGACTAAGACGTATGCGTCGTGCAGGGGCCTCTGAGAAATGCAGGAGCAAAGGAAACAAAGTTCTCCGTTTCTCTTTCATGACACACACACGTAACCTGTAGCAAAGGAACTAACCGAGGCCTCCGGCTTGGCGCGAGATCGAAATTCCTCGCATTTGTTCTTATAAAGCCGCGGTTGGGCTTCTAATGCCGGGACCGGCGCGGTTGTGTGTGGTCGCCGGTTTGCGGCACGATGCCGCAACGCTGAGGGCTGAAGGACAGCCGCCGGGGGACCAGGCGCGGAAGTGAGAAAACAGGGTGGATGAAGTTAGAAAAATATGGAGATTAGCGGACAAAAAGGCATGGGAGTCGGCGACAGGAGGTGAGTTCACGCTCGTCGAACTGTTACAACAACACCCGGCTACCCCCATTGAAAGACGGGGCGGGCCAGGACAAGGTTGAAGAGAACTTCGATGGGATGCGCCGGAAGAAAAAGTCACAACACCTAGAGGGCGGGGAGGGGGGATACAACACAGCTAATTGTCATGGTGGGGGAACCAACCCGGAAGAAACCCCGGAAGGGTATGGGGCTAATGGCGAACAACTTGCAAAAAAATTTTTTCACAAAACTTCGAACAATCACAAATTTTTCACAAAAAAAAAAAAAATACTCCATGCAGAACAAATTAGTTTTGGCTTTTAAAACCATTCTGTAGCAGGAAAATGGATAAACAACCACAATCACATTAACAACACATATACAAAGTTATGTTCATTTAAAATGTTCCTTGCTGAAAATGGCCAATTCACCACCTAATATATCTGTTTAAAATGACAGCAAAACTCCTTGATTCATAGGAGATACTTTTTTTTTTTTTGTGGTTTTTTTTTTTTTTTTTGGGGGGGGGTTATTTTTTTTTTTTTGTTTTTTTCTTTTTTTTTTTTCCCCACCCCCAGCACCATTTTGTTCAACTACCAACTATTTGTTTGTATTAAACTTGTTATATAAAAAAATTGGTAGACCTTTTTTACTCAGACGTTGCCAGTAACTTGCACAATTATTTACAAAGAAACAGCAAGTAATGCATTGAATTAAACATGAAATTTTGAAGTAGAAAAACTGAAATAGTATTTTCTTTTAAAACATATTCCAATAGTCTTTGTTCATTTACAGTGTTTTAAAAAATCTTTTTTTAGTGTATGAAAATTCGAATTATTCCACGAAAGTTCTAAAAATATGATTGACAGGAACTTACCATTTTCTATAATAAAAAAATTACAGTAATTATATTCTTTCTTTCTTTCTTTAATTGTACACTTGGTATTTAATTTGGCCCCATGCAGTTCCATTATCATCCCTTAGGACTTCATAAAACCCCTTGATATTACTTCAACTTCAATTTACACTCACAATAAATTATAAGAAAGATATAAAAGGCAGGCCAGTCACCACAATAGAATTGTTACCTGGAGGAGCTACTCTGTCCTGCCAGGTGGGTTTGTAATCGCTCAGGGTGAGGAGGAGAACCTGGATGGTGCCGATAAAGATCCCGGCCAGACAGCCATAAAAGATGAGATAGAAGAGGAAGATTTTTGCTGTGGAGACAGAAAGAGAGAGACAGGACATATTTTAGTATGTGAAGACATTTTGAGTAGCAATTCTGATGTCATTACTGTATTTAATGATGATAGTTTTTTGTTATAGATGTGCTTTTGGTTTTGATAATTTTATATTTGAATTGATGCTTGATAATTCTATGCAATAAAGCAAGTGCTCTTTCCTTAGAGAAAAGCCACTTCAAATCCACAAATGTTTACTGGAACAGTATAGAAGTCTAATAATAAAACTTATATTTATACATATACAACACTAAATGTATACATAAAAGAAAGAGTATTATTGGAAATGACTACTTGGAACAGTCTGATCCCAGGAAGGCCCACTGATGCTACATCAAACAGGTGAATCTGCTGACACCACACCAGCAATACAAATGTCCTCAGTCTGTCCCCAGAAAATATAGAGTTGCCAGCATGGCAGGGCATGATGAGTAATCTCAATGTCTCAAACATCAACAATGTGTAGGGGCATCGCAGAGCAGTAAAACCAGTATGGTCATATAGTCAGTTCTTTCCCAACCAGTCAAACCAGTCTTTTCACTTTTTCCCAAAATAATTCACTGACAGCCTGTCCAGATGATGCACATTCGAATTAGTTCCAATGAAATCATTACAGTGCTAAACTCAATTTCAGTTACTCATGTGCAGTTAGGGCACAAGGCCTGTGTGGTTTCCAGTGGTGCATAAAGCAATGTCAGAGGGTCATTGGGACTAAAGCTCAGCGAATGTCAACGTATTAGATGATGTAATGCCATCAGAAATCTCAAGAGATGAACTGACTTCTAGGATTAAATGTGTTCGTCCTCATCTGGAAGCTAATTATGCATTGCTTTGCTAACGCACGACTCATTTTGGAAACTCATTGTCAGGAACTTTACACTTAATAGCTCCTGCATGGATTTTATATCCACACTTGACTGGCTAGACACATTCAGGCACTTTGAAATGAAATTATATGAAGTGGAAAGCAGATTCAGTTACTTACCAAGACAATGGAGTAAACTTTAGACATTAGGCAGGCTACATTTGTAAAACTAAAGGCATCAATTAGAAACTGTAGCTACCTCAAATACATGACGTCAATATTCAGTGCAACCATAGATGAATCAGACCCAAAAGACTAGGCCTTTCACCTTGAGTCACCTTGAACAATGATGCATTTTTAACCCTTTCCACGTGTATCACGTTAAAAATGACAAGTATGCTAATTAAAGGACAGGCTGATTGATTTCATGGCAAGCACAGACATGAAACAACCAGCGTTTTAAAAACACAGGCCTTTAACCATCTCGTTATTGGTTTATTTATTTATTTCTGAGGAGGAAAATCAGTTTATTAAATTTCATTTTAGCATTGAGCAGCAAAAATCGAACTAACCAATCATCTAAAGCTGTGCTTTGTTGACCCTTTGCTCCTCCACTAGTTTCGAATTAACGCAGAGCATTCATTATATATTCATATATCTTTATATGTAGAAAGAAAAAATGAAAACACATAAAGCGTGTCTAAAGACTAAGTGATCTCAACGAAACAGGTGGGATACAGACAAACAGCAACAAATAAGCCTACTTATTAAAAATGCTTTGAATCATCAGAATACATCCGTGACCACTGCAAATCGTGCGTTAAGCCTGAATATCGGTATATGAAAGTCCGTGAGACATTTGCTGCAAAGTCAAATCATACAGGTTGCTTCGTGACCAGACTGGCAGTCTATCTGTACCTGCTGCTTTAGAAACGGCGATGACGGGCATCACAGCGCTGTCCAACGTGCTGAAATCGAGCAATACTGTCGATATGACATCTATAATAGGTTATACTTACACCAACTACCACCGGTGCGTCCCAGAAATTCCTTCTTCTCCGAATCCCATAAAAACTTCTTCCATCCTCCTTCATCTTTATTTTGAGAGGGCATGATGTACTGTAAGGTTTGATTTATCCCCTTGGGCAGCGAATTCCCTCGTGTCTCCTTTCTTGCTTTCTTTGAAACACTACACCCCTTCGTGGAGCACTAAGCCCACTGTGACATGGAGCCGTACCCGGCTCTCTTCTCCTACCCACTTGCTTCCCCCTTTCCACCCGCGTAATATATACCCTCGGAGCCCCGGGTCCCTGCCACCCGCCAAATTACAAGCAACTAATACCTACTCAAATCCGCTAACAACTTCGTATGCACGACGTTTGATATCCCAGCGAAAATTGCTGGGGTGGGATCTTGTTACAATTGGACATCTGCGTAAAAAGTACTTTACGAAGTGCCGACTTGTAAGACAGTGCGAAATAGGTTTTTAACGGAGTGATGTAAAAGCCCATGACGCAAGAGCCGCGTTCAGCGCCAAGAAGGGGGGAAACGGATCTAGGATGCCCGAAGGCAGAAAAAAAGCGCTGTCAGTATTTTTCAACGGATTTTTCTTCTTCCAAGACTGTTATATTTAGAACCTCAGCAGATAGATGCCATACCGGCGTGCCTGTACCTGAAAAGGTTTTCAGGCAGTATGTACAACAAAGTTTTCATCGATCGAGGAAACTGGGCAGTGGGGCCATTGTTTCTGTCCTGTCGAAAGCGTCGAAGTCTCAACAAGGAGTTTCGACTAATGCTAATGACTTCAAGATGGTACAAAAAGTGCGCTAACCATTACTGCAGGCTGTCTCTTAACTGAGCTGAAATGTATAGCATTGTAAAGTATTTGGAATAAACAATGAAAAGCCATTTAAACAGTTGTCAGAACTGAAATATGAACTATGTGGACCAAAAAGTTGTAGGAGGAAAAATTGGATTTACAATCTCAACACACATTGAACAAGCCGTGTCTTTCTCGCCAACTTACCATCTTCCCAACGCGATGCTTAGTGCACCTGGCCAGGTGGGCTGTGTGTGTGGTGTGTTGTGTCTTGGTGTGGGATAGGGTGACGAAGGGAACACTAGCAACATAGGACATCACAGAAGGGGCGGAAAGTAAGGTAGGAGTGTTAAAAGATAAGGAATATTGTTAAGAAAGAGGCAGGAAAGAGTTCTAGAAACCGTGAGGTGAGATGATTGCTACACCCCGTTGCACCTTACAAGTGCCACAGAGGTGGCATGAACACAAACGTTTCCTACTAACAGAGGAAACTATTTAACGTAAAATCCAGCAGAAAAGACAATTAAGTATACAAGCAACATGTAGAATAAGAATACCCACCCACCCACACACGCACCCTTGACCAAGCACTGAACCACCTTGGAACAGTGTTTACATGTATACAGAGCATAGACTGAATCACAAATACAACACACAAAAGAGGCAGAGCCGTCAATGTCAAAAATGTCAAAAACTGAATTTTCAAGATCACATTTGTCAAACTCAAGGTGAGTTCATCAGGAGAAACTAAGTACTAAATCATTCTCGGACAGTCCACATTACAATCCTGACACACACAGACACAGACTTTGCTCTCCCTAAGGTGAAACACATATATAAAGAATATATGTTCATATATAGTGTTCCTGTAGCTCAGCGGCTAGTATGCATCGTGACCGTTAGCAGTGCAAAATGGTGTGTTGTTATTCCAGAACCACTACTGGTCAAAAAAAATGTATAGCCTGAATGCACTGTAAGAGCATCTGTATGCCTATTACATTTTAACCTCACATACTTTCTCTGCCCTTCATAGTATAGATTGTCAGTGTAGGCCTGACATTGAGCTACTTTATTCATATCCTGGAATAATCTAATTAAATTAATATAAATACTGTAAAAGTTGTACATGGAAAAAAGAAAGAAAGAAAAAGGACAGGAAGTCTCTTCTGGCTGGTGTCCCAACAAAGAGTTGTAGATCAGAAGATGAGACATCGTCACACCAAACATTGACTTCCTCTGCTGATGTTCCAGGTGATATAGCTACTTTCGATTACTCAGCAAAGATGTTTGCGGAATGTAAAGCTTAATATAGACACTACAAATTTATTAGTAACTGCTGTAATGTTTCAACCAATGAGGAAGACACAAACTGTTACCTTCAGCTAATTCAGATGTTGCAGTAAAAATGATGCACATGGTAATTGTTGGGAATTTTCAGCAACAAATTTTTTTCTTAGGTTAAAATTTACTATCAAAAGAATAGTTGAAAATTTGCTGAAAATGTGGAGAAATTTAGAATTACATCACTTGCTCACCAATTTAGCAGATTTGGAGAAATTCAGCATTACATCACTTGCTCACCAATGGATCCTTTGCAGCGAATGGGTGCCGTCAGAATGAGAGTCCAAACAGCTAAGGACCTGTTGTCCTCTTACATCACAAATCCACAGACATATTTGTTTAGAACTGTTTTGGCCGTTAATGACCGACTTGACTGTACATTATCCCTCACAAATATTATCTTTGTTTTATAATATCTCTGGGGGATCAACCACACCCTTTCTTGTGTATTTTCCTTAACAAGGAAGGCCATTAGTGCGTGTGGCGAATTTGAAAACTTGTTGAGAGCACTTCTCTTCCATTATTTCACACTAATGACATGTCCTGTAGGTGCTTGAAGGTTTTTTCGTCCTCCAAACACCTTGAAGTATCTTCAAGGACGCTCAAAATGAATAAACATCTTTTTTAGAGCATGAAACAGGTTTGTCTCTCCATCAAATAATAAGTCTCATCTGTCACCTCAGAAGACACTTGCTGAGTCACTGCCTCTGTTGCCATGGCAACTAGCTCAGGGGTATCTATGTGCGATGGACTTGGAATTTACAGGAGCACCCAGAGAGCTGCAAAAGACTCATCACAACACTTCAGACAGATGCTTTTTGCCGCTTTTCCCATCCAGTACTGCAGGTCCTGAGCAACGGCTAAATAATGTAACAAGATTCCACTGCAGAACCCACATTCATTGTTTCATGCTGTGGTGCTTGTTCTTCTTGTGTTTAGTGACCGTTGGTTCTCATATGGATGGCCAGGTGTACTAATCAGGAGCCACGAAAAGGTCTTTTGGTGTGTGTTAAACTTCCATCGAGTTGTGACAGGGACCACGGATCGGATAATAGTTTGTATTTGTACAGACATTAACACTGGGTGCTCGAACACGGTCGGAAGGTGTAATTGCATGGATGCGTTAAGTATATGTCTACAGGGGCACCCGACGATGTGGGGCAAGGAGGAACGGCACCCAAAAAGAATAGCCGCCTGGCAGGCCAATAGGCAAGTAAGTGTTTCTCCCTTCCATTAAGAAAAAAAAACAGAGTGGAGAAATGGAGCAGTACATGGTTCCTCGCAGGGTAACGGGGGCATCAAACTGAGAGTTCAAACCGCGGATAAAAACATCACAATAATCCACAGGACTCCAGTCTTTAACGTTAGCCATTTGTGTACTAATCCATAAGGCGTTCTCGAGTTAAAAGTCCATCCCCTGTGTCCTCTCACCTCAAACTCCACCGACATATTTGTTTAGAACTGTTTAGGAAGGTTTTCGCTTGCAACTGCTTGATCTGACAAATTTCCTCCTGCTTCAAATGAACCACTTTTTCCACTGAAGAAAGCATATTATGGGTAGAGGATTGTAGTTTAGCCAGAAGCAACGCTTTCAAGTTAAAAATGTCTTCTTGATGGATTTTTTATTTAACACTTTCACTATAAGACGTGAAATAAATTTAAATAATGATGGACTGGAGTCATGTGAATTACATGTGGATTATTGTTCTTATCAATGTTTGAACTCTCATTCTGCCAGCATGCTACATTTCTCCACATCTGTTTGAAAGAAGAAACAAACTCATCTACATCTTGGATGGCCTAAAAGTAAGCAAATATTCAGTTTTGGGAGAACTATTCCTTTAAGCTGGTTTTTCAATGGCTAATTTTTCCTCAACCTCCAGACTGAAACAAAATGGTAGATAAGACCAATGTGATATAAATATTGCATATTATTTAGATTATTCAAAATAATGATATAACAATCTGTAATACTACTGAAAAAAAAAGCGTTTAGGTTTAAAGCGGACATTCATATATGACCTTTGTACTGTCCACCCACAAGAGCTGTTTTCACGACAGATTCTTAGATAGACAGGTTTGTGGTGTACAGAAGCAGTTTGTATATACCGTAAAGCTGAGTCAAGCAGTATTAGCATGTGTTTAAGCAACATTTCCTGCATGATTTTAGAGATAATAGAACATCCGTTGCCGTCAAGGACACCACTACACATCAGTCCCCTACCAGGTAGCGTTGTTGCAGTATTTACTGTTGTGGCCTGCCAATTTTCAGCTAAGCCTCCTTATTGACTAAAGCAATTCACTTCTAAGAATATCTGTGTGTGATTCCTTGGAAAGTTTGTGGGAAAATAAGGTTTAAATACTAATAGGACAGAAAGTGACAGCAGGTATTTTATAAATTTTCCAAAAGGTCAGTTCATAATTGACATTTGTGATTTGCAGATAGCATCACAGCAAAAACTTCTACCGCTGTTTTGTTCATCTACAACCAAGTTTTCAGTCGCATGGTGAATTTGTCTCATCATAGTAAATGACTACTGCAACACATTCATTTTGTTCTCCTCCAGGCCTCTATTGAGCAGGTATGGGTTGAAAACTGTCAAGAGAATTTATATATTTTCTAGTTGAGTGACCTCACTAGTAGGGCGTGTGTATGTTAAGGTGACCTTGTCCTAAAGGATTCCTGCAGCGCTCCTGCTCACGCTCTCGTCATCTGCTGGTAGTTTCTGGTCACTGCATCCATCACTGGACTGAAGGTCTACTGCAAAAGCAACTTTATGATACCAGAGTAATTAGGTATGAGAGATTTGGCTATGAGTGATCAGTAACTTCAGGAGGAATAGACCTTAGTCAGGGCAGAGACCATACTGATTGTTACTTGGATGGTGAAAACAATGCTGTAAGGTATAGATTTACAGTCTTTACCATGGCATGTGCTGTATAAAGGTCCTAGATTGCATGAATGTTTTTCAAAACTCACAACTTTCAAAAGTTTTATGGAGGGTTAAAAGTCTTGGGAAAATGTTTCATCAGCAACAGCTGGTATGTTGTTAAACAACAGTACAGTCTCTTGAACACATTATTCCTCACTGCCTATTCATTCCTATGAAAAAGAAAATAATTCTTTGAATCAGCAGTTAAAAAACTGTTTCCGAAAATTTAGATATTAGAATAGAACTACATATTGTTTTGGTAGCAACATTCTTTTGAAACAACACCAATGTTTATTGTATCCTAAACTGTCAAATGACTGTAAAAACTATGAGAAAAAAAACAGTTCACATAATAGCCTACAAGTTTTGACAAAAACAAAAAGGTTAATTAAATGATAAAACCTCACATTTCAGCCTAATATACAGTATGTATGTTATAGACTATATAATTGGTCTGAACAAAAACGGCAGATGAAAATGCAAATGTGCATAAATATTTTATCAGGTAGACATTACATTTTTAAAAATCCTTGTCCTTAATCCTGATCCAGTAAATTACAAACAACTGTGTCATGGGGCCTTTGATTATTTTTGAGGATAATGGGGGCCTTGGAGTCAAAAAGGTTGAGAACTACTATTCTATCAATCTTATAATGGCTCAATTTAGAATAGAATAGAATGAGCCTTTACTCACCAAGTGTGTGCAAACACACAAGGAATTTGTTGTGGTTTTTCAGGAGCTCTTGGTACATACATATATGACTAAAACTAAAGGAAAAGTAAAACTAAGGAAAAATGTAGAAAATAAACAAATAATAATAATATACATTTGGAACAGAAAGGAACGGAAGACTTATGTACAGATTTGTGCATTAGGTACTGTATATTGATTGCCTCTGTCTAAGGTACTGAGAAATTATTAATAAAAACAGGGGTAATTGCTATGTTAGCTGTTTAAGCTGGAGATGGCATGGGGGAAAAGCTGTTTTTATAAGTACATGTTCTAGTGCACACATTTTTATGATGACATAAGCACTGTAGTCACTAAATACATCTTATATTTGTTTTAGATTGGGGTCTCCAAACTCGGTTCTGGAGGGCTGGTGTGCTGCAGAGTTTAGCTCCTCCAACCCTAATTAAACACACCCGAACCAGCTAATTAAGGTCTTACTAGGCATACTAGAAACTTCCAGCCAGGTGTGCTGAGGCAAGTTGGAGCTAAACTCTGCAGGACACCAGACCTCTAGGACCGAGTTAGGAGACGCCTGTTTTAGATAACTAGACATGACTTGGTACCTTATGAAGAACTTTATACACAAAATGCTCACCAAGTAAGCTACCTTTGGTTTCACACAGCCTGTCTCATCCAAGACATCCGTAAACTCACCTTTTCCATTAACCTCAGCCTACAGGGGAGTAAGTTTGTGAGCGTCCTCCAGTGGTATATTATGTGCAGGGTCATAGTGTGCAGAAAAAAAAACCAACATGTGCAAATGTACAGTATATTCAGAATTTAACATTATAATGCATACTTTTTTCTCATTGCAGGTCTTCATTTGATACAGTGTGCGTTCTGGCTCTTATATAAACAATGGATTGAAAAAAAAAGTATGTTTACAACAGCTTTCAAATCACCATGACAAAACAGACCTGTTCTTCCTCTTCTGAACAATCGTGTGGGTACTTGAAACCACAAAGGACTCCAATAATAGAGGGACACTTTATTTCCTCAGTCACATTAGGATAAGTTTGTGCAGGACAAATATCTTCCAGCTATTTATTAAATATCTATATTAAATTATGTCTATATTAAAGGGACAGTTCACAAAAAAAAAAAGTTCTGTCATCATTTACTCGCCCTCATTTCATTCTCTTTTTCTGCCACTGCTTTCTTTACAATGATGTCTCTGGTCTCTATTCACTATCATTATGGAAATAAGCAGCTTGGACATTCTGCTAAATATCCACTTTTGTGTTTCACGCAAAGTTTAACACGAGGTTAAGTAAATAACTGAATTTTCATTTTTATGTGATCTGTCCCTTTAAAGATCATAGGCGACGTCATCAAGGGATTTCGCAGTCAAGTTAAATTTGCATGAGTCATAACATAATCCCAAAATAATGAAGTTCACTTAAACTCTTGTCCCCAGTGACATGGACAAGGGTAAGCTAATTTATTCATATCAAGCTTATGGCTTCATGTTTCTGTTACATCTCATTCACACTTGTACTTATTTTACAGATATGTCTACATTTCGAGTCAGAATATATTAGAGCGGGTTCCTCGGGATAAGGTGGTCTCTTGCCTTTACTGCAGTGAGATCGAGTGATACAGTGTCCTTCACACTATGGCAAGCCGTTTGGACTTTTATTCCTTCACGGGATATGAATTCTTGATATCAACAATTAAAATTTTACTAGTTAAAATGTTAATTCTTGATATCAGGAATTCGATTTCTACTAGTAACAATTGCTATTTTTGATATCAGCTATTACATTTCCACTAGTAACAATGTTAATTCTTGATATCAACAATTCAATTTTCACTAGTTAAAATGCTAATTCTTGACATCAGGAATTATATTTCAACTAAAATACATTTCAAACTATAATTCTTGATATCTGTAATTGTATTTTCACTAGTTAAATGTCACCATAGGCTGCCATTCAAGATCAATTGTTGATCTCAAGAATTAATTTCTTACTAGTTGAAATTTCAATTTCACATATCAGAAATACAATTTTTACTAGTAAAACCCTTTATTTTTGATATCAGTAATCACGTTGTTACTAGTACAGATGTCTATTCTTGGTATCAACAATTTAATTCTTGATATCAACAATTTGATGTTCATTTCTGATATCTGAACATGTATTTCTGATATCAACAACTGGGAGGGCAATTTCTGATATCTAAAATGACTTTTGTTACTAGTAACAATCACATTCATGATATCAGAAATAAACATTGTCACTAGTGACAATTCAATTTGGGATATCAAGAATAGACGTCTGTACTAGTAACCATGTGATTTCTGATATCAAAAATAAAGGTTTTTACTAGTAAGAATTACGGATATCAAGAATTATAGTTTTTACTACTTGAAATGTAATTCCTGATATCAGGAATTAGCATTTTAACTAGTGAAAATTGAACTGCTGATATCAAGATTTAACATTGTTACTAGTGGAAATGTAATTGCTGATATAAAAAAATAGCAATTGTTACTAGTAGAAATCTAATTCCTGATATCAAGAATTAACATTTTAACTAGTAAAAATTGAATTGTTGATATCAAGAATTCATATCCTGAGAATGAATAAAAGTCAAAACGGCTTGCCATATTCACACTGCATTAATCGCTGTGTCTGCATTTGTCCTTAGAGAACAGCGCTCTCTGTTGCTCTTCCTTTCTCATGCACCATCCCCCTCGCACCCCCCACCAAACTCACACGTGCAAACACATGTGCACGGCTATCTACAACACGGGGAAAAAAGCACGGGGAAACCAGGTGGGATATGCCTACCTTATGGTGGCGGGGCACACACACTCTGGCACGCGCAAAGATTGTGAAGACAGACTGCGTGCTATTTTTGGAGCAAGTCAATTTACCCGTGACTTCAGCATGTTAATATGGCAGAATACTTTACATACACCAACAGATATTTCAAAAATGCTGAGAAAGAATTGCATTTCTTTATCTCTAATGCATCAGCGTGGAAAAAAGACAGAGGGAGACAGAGAAGAGAATAGAACAGACAGAGTGTCAAATGTCACTGAGATGAATTGGAACTGTCACTGCAGCAATTTAAGGCTTGACCTTGAAGGCATGAGATGATGGGTTGGTCACGTTACCAAGGCAACAATAAGCAACAAGAGAGGATTTAACTGTACCCATTTAACCTTTCATGGAAAATAGATAACAGAGCGCACCAGTGACGACCACTTCATATACTGGTCAGATCAGTTTTCCTGCAATTATATATTTGCCATTTATTTTCTTCTTACGTATTACAAAATTTGTTCAGTAAAAGGGTAAAAAAAAATAAAAATATTAAATATTATGATATTATTGTCTTTCTATCATTTACAGCCTATTAACATTTGATTTTTTAAAACTTATTTATATTTCATTCGACCAAAAAGTAGGCTACAAGATTGTGTACCTACAAAATGCTGGGTTGTTTCAACCCAACTTTGGGTCAGATATGGACTAACCCCACTTTTGGGTTAAAAAATGTTTATAAAAAAATGTAACAGCTTGAAACAACCCAGCATTTTTTAGAGTGTATGTTTTCGTACTTCTAAATAAACTAACTCATTGTATGAAGAATTACAAATGACAATTAAATCATAAATGACAATGCAATATAAAACTATTACCACAAGTCATTGATTGTCAGTATACTATTTAAATAGATCTATTGCTTGAGAGCATAAGGACTCCATTATATCGTTGACAATGCATTATGGAGTGCAAGGTCATTCGCTCAATTCCTGTTTGGCCGTTTAGTGGGTAGTGTAGTTCTTCAATTAGTTCTTCAATGGGTTGTGTAGTTCTTTATATTTATTTTTTGATTCTATGATTCCATGAAGCAAGCAGCCCTTGTTGCGCGCGCACACACTAGATCTAAAACCACACGTCCATAACACTAAATATGACTATATGCCTTTTATGGCACTTTACTGTCTGCTTCAAATTAGTTTCAAATTGTAATTTACATTGCTAAGATATACAAACCCGATTCCAAAACAGTTGGGACACTGTACAAATTGTGAATAAAAACAGAATGCAATGATGTGGAAGTTTCAAATTTCAATATTTTATTCAGAATACAACATAGATTACATATCAAATGTTTAAACTGAGAAAATGTATCATTTTAAGGGAAAAATAAGTTGATTTTAAATTTCATGGCATCAACACATCTCAAAAAAGTTGGGAAAAGGCCATGTTTATTAAAAATATTTAACTTTAAAAGATAATCAATCAAAAAAGAACAAAAAAAACAAACAAATACAATTAAGTCAAAAAGAAAGTTCTTATTTTACCACTGTGTGGCATCCCCTCTTCTTTTTATAGTCTGCAAACGTCTGGGGACTGAGGTGACAAGTTGCTCAAGTTTAGGAATAGTAATGTTGTCCCATTCTTGTCTAATACAGGCTTCTAGTTGCTCAATTGTCTTAGGTCTTCTTTGTCGCAACTTCCCCTTTTTTGATGCGCCAAATGTTTTCTATGGGTGGAAGATCTGGACTGCAGGCTGGCCATTTCAGTACCCGGATCCTTCTACGCCGCCATGATGTTGTAATTGATGCAGTATTTGGTCTGGCATTGTCATGTTGGAAAATTCAAGGTCTTCCCTGAAAGAGACGACGTCTGGATGGTAGCATATGTTGTTCTAGAACTTGGATGTTCCTTTCAGCATTGATGGTGCCTTTCCTGATGTGTAAGCTGCCCATGCCACACGTACTCATGCAACCTCATACCATCAGAGATGCAGGCTTCTGGATTGAGCGCTGATAACAACTTGGGTTGTACTTTTCCTCTTTAGTCCGGATGACATGGCGTGTTTTCCAAAAAGAACTTCAAATTTTAGTTCGTCTGACCACTGAACAGTTTTCCACTTTGCCACAGTCAATTTTAAATGAGCCTTGGCCAAGAGAAAACGTCTGCGCTTCTGGATCATTTTTAGATATGGCTTCTTTTTTGACCTATAGATTTTTAGCCGGCAACTGCGAATGGCACGGTGGATTGTGTTCACCGTCAATGTTTTCTGGAAGTATTCCTGAGCCCATGTTGTGATTTCCATTACAGTAGCATTCCTGTTATGTGATGCAGTGCCGTCTAAGGGCCCGACGATCATGGGCATCCAGTATGGTTTTCCGGCCTTGACCCTTACGCACAGATATTGTTCCAGATTCTCTGAATCTTTGGGTGATATTATGCACTGTAGATGATGATAATTTCAAACTCTTTGCAATTTTTCTCTGATAAACTCCTTTCTGATATTGCTCCACTTTTTTTGCCGCAGCATTGGGGGAATTGGTGAGCCTCTGCCCATCTTGACTTCTGAGAGACAGTGCCACTCTGAGAGGCTATTTTTATACCTAATCATGTTGCCAATTTTTGGTGGGCAAAAACAACCCCCCCTAAAATTTAGTTGCAAATTGGTCCTCCAGCTGTTCCTTATATTTACATTTAACTTTTCCGGCCTCTTATTTGTACCTGTCCCAACTTTTTTGGAATGTTTAGCTCTCATGAAATCCAAAATGAGCGAATATTTGTCATGACATTTCAAAATGTCTCACCTTTCAACATTTGATATGTTATCTATATTCTATTGTGAATAAAATATAAGTTATGAGATTTGTAAATTATTCCATTCCTTTTTTACTTACAATTTGTACAACTTGTGTCCCAACTTTTTTGGAATTGGGTTTGTGTATATATATATATATAGTATTAAATAGATATATATATATATATATAACCGGTAACTCCCAGCTCCAGCTAGCTTGCCTCACCAACTTCACCCCAGTCCAGTATTAGGGGTCGCAACTCCTATGTTCTCAGTACTGCCAAGTCCAGTGGCTGTCACATCAGAGTCTCTCCACAAGATGGCCGCAAAGCCAGAGTCTTGTCCCGTCATGGCCGGCGTTCCAGAGTCTCGTCCTGTCACGGCCACCGTTCCAGAGTCTCGTCCCGTCATGGCAACCATGCCCAGTGATTCAAGGTCAGTTCCAAGGCGTTTGAGATTGGTGTCCAGTGTGGAGGATCCACCGCTGGTTTCGGCCAGAGCAGCGGTCATCACAAGGGCATCAGCACTGGTCCTCACAGAGACTGTTCCCCTGGAATCAGTGCTCCCTATAATGACGGTTGCCATCCTGTGTGTTTGGGCTACTCATTGCTCTGTTACTCCTCCTGAGGCCGCTCTGGCCCCTGAGTCCGATCCAGTTCCCTCGTCACAGCCAGGAGTGCCATTCACTGTTCCAATGACTCCAGTTCCCTCGTCACAGCCAGGAGTGCCATTCACTGTTCCAATGACTCCAGTTCCCTCGTCACAGCCAGGAGTGCCATTCACTGTTCCAATGACTCCAGTTCCCTCGTCACAGCCAGGAGTGCCATTCACTGTTCCAATGACTCCAGTTCCCTCGTCACAGCCAGGAGTGCCGTTCCCTGTTCCAATGAATCCAGTTCCCTCGTCACAGCCAGGGGTGCCGTTCCCTGTTCCAATGAATCCAGTTCCCTCGTCACGGCCAGGAGTGCCGTTCCCTGTTCCAATGACTCCTGTTCCCTCGTCACGGCCATGAGTGCTGTTCCCTGTTCCTATGACTCCAGTTCCCTCGCCACGGCCAGAAGTGCCGTTTCCTGTTCCAATGACTCTTGTGAGTCCAGCTTTTCCTGAGGTGGCGGCTTGTGCTGCAGAACCTCCAGAAGTGGCGGCGTCCGCTCCAGCTCCTCCTGAGGTGGCGGCTTCTGATGCAGAACCTCCAGAGGCAGTTGCGTCCGCCTTTGAACTCTTTGACTGTCCTGTCACGGCCATGGAGGCCATCTGTAAACTCTCTGACTGTCCAGCCACAGCCAAGGAGGCCACTGAACTCTCTGCTTGTTCATTGGAACAGGGAAAGGCGGAACCGGGAACACTTCTCATAACACCCGATGTACTTGCTACATTGTTAGAAGAATGGCATCACTGCAGTCATCCGGATCCAGTACGTATTCAGACCAGATGGTGGATCAGCAGCTAGAAAGGACCTCCACAGCCCTGAAAGACAGCGGAGACCAGGACAACTAGATGAGCCCCAGATACAGATCCCCTGTAAAGACCTTGTCTCAGACGACCACCGGGACAAGACCACAGGAACCAGATGAGTCCTCTGCACAATGTGACTTTGCTGCAGCCTGAAATTGAACTGCTTGTTTTGTCTGGCCAGAGGAGAACTGGACCCCCGACTGAGCCTGGTTTCTCCCAGTTTTTTTCCTCCATTTCTGTCACTGATGGATTTTTGGTTCCTTGCTGCTGTCGCCTCTGGCTTGCTTAGTTGGGGACACTTCATTTCCAGCGATATCGTTGACTTGATTGCAAATGATTACACAGAGACTATTTAAACTGAACTGAGCTAGATGATGACATCACTGAATTCAATGATGAACTGCCTTTAACTGAAAAATGAGTGTTTACTATTGTCATTTTGCATTATTGACAAATTATTTTCCTAATTGATGCTGTTCAGTTGCTTTGACACAATCTCTATTGTTAAAAGCGCTATATAAATAAAGGTGACTTGACTTGACTTGCTTGTCCTGTTACGGCCGCAGAGGCCGTTGTTAACCTCTATGCTCTCTGTTCCAGTTGAGCCTGATCCGCCGTGGTGGTTCCCTGCTCCATCAGCTCCACCCTGGTGGTCATCTGCGCCGCAGTGAGGATCTTCGGTCCCATCTGCTCTGCTGTGGTGGTCGGTAATCTGCGCTGCTGTGGGGATCTTCGGTCCCATCTGCTTTGCTGTGGTGGTCGGTCATCTGCGCTACTGTGGGGATCTTCGGTCCCATCTGCTCTGCTGTGGTGGTCATCTGCGCCGCCGTAGGTATCTTTGGTCCAATCTGCTCTGCTGTGGTGGTCATCTGCTCCGCCATGGGGATACAATTGCATTTACAATTAATCATTAACTGTGACCAATTCTAACAACATAGGGAGTAAGAGTGAGACTTTCAAAAGACTTGTTCTCAGTTTACTTTATTATTTGCTCTCACAACTGCCATTTCAGTACAGAGGCATTCAAGTCAGGTGAACGAGTGTGAAGTCCAAACTATATAAACACTCTTTTCTCATATTATGTGTCCTTTATTATCTTTACCCAGTGCTCAGCTAAAATAAATAAATAACTATATAAATAAATAGCTTATCATCATAACTCATTTGAACACTTCAGATAATCTTAAATCAGCAGGCCTATAGAATATAGAACCACATTGTCATTATAATCAATGGCATTTAACAGTCTTTGTCAAACCACATAGTATGTGTAACAATGTTTGTATTGCAATATCACTTAACATTATAAAGCAAAAAGCAATAAAAGCTATCTATCTTCTCTATGTAAATGATTGGGATGCTTTATCAGCTGTTTAGACTCTCAATCTGACGGCACCCATTCATTGCAGAGAATCCATTGGTGAGCAAGTGATGTAATGCAAATTTTTTTCTGTTCCGATGAAGAAAGAATCTCATCTCATCTATCTTGGATGACCTAAGGTTGAGTACGTTGTCTTTTGCCCCACCTCTCTCAAATGCTTAGTTTTCTTCCGACAAGCGCGGTCTGCTCTGATTGGCCAACTGACCCAGTGCATTGTGATTGGCCGAACACCGCAAGCACTCGTCTGAAATGTAACGCCCCTTACCATAATCGCAAGCTTCATCTTTCAAAATAAATGTAAAGACAGAGCCCGAAAGGGAACAGAGTCACAGAGTGATTGACCCTCTCTCATCCCTCTCTCTCTCTCCTCCCTCATCTCGCTCCAACAAACTACATCATCCCCATCCTCGTTCCCTCTCCCTCTCTTCTCTCCTCTCCTCCTCCTCGTCTCTCTTCTCTCTCTCTCTCGCGCGCGCTCTCTCTCTCACTCTCACACACACACACACACACACATACATACATGATGCGCAAAACTCCGCATTTGAACAGTCAATAGCAAATACTTAAACTATTAACAAAACAGTAGCTGATTCAGACGCGCCAGATTTCTAGCAAAATCAGAATTACCTTCCTCTCCAGGTTCACGACAACGATCGTCCATAAAATGCAATTGCTGTTCTGTTGTAAGTATCTAAAGATTCCTAAAGGCAATGCTACTTTCGGAAGGCCAAATAAAGTTCTTTTGCTTCCGCCTAGAAACACACAGCGTCTCCCTAACATGCTGCTTCAACACTAACTGCGGTTACTGAAACCATGCCTTCTTTCTTTGCATGAACATTTGCGGCATTATGCAAATATTTCCACATTAGTGAGGTAGATATGTGGGGGCGTTAGAACGAGCCGTTTTAGGGGGGCGTGCAGAGTCTTAACTTTGATAAAGAATTTCTCTTTGGTTTTGAGACTTTAGTCTTTTGCAAATTCAGGGATCTTATCTATGCACAATCAAATTGTAACACTCCAAAGAGAAAGGAAAACTTGAAATCTCATATGACCCCTTTAAAAAATGTAAACCCTTTGTAAAGTGCTACCATACAGTAATCTTATAAATGACTCAAACAGCTGTACTATTTGTTGATATGCCTGAGCAAGCCACAAGACCCAGAATGCCTTTTTCGAGTCGTTCACATCGGACAAAGGGATTTTGGTTTGGGTTTGGCATGCATAGGTGAAGTGTGCTGTATATTAAAGAACAGACTGGATGATTTCAACACCCTGCTTGCTTAATGAGAGTCAGCGTGTAGGTACGCTGAAAACCGGGGTTAGGGGAGATTAACGGGCCTAATTTAGCACAAGGGAACAAAGTGGTGCATGTGTTTGTCATACACCCTTGATTCCTGATTTAGCTGTAGAGAGGGTCTGGAAGTGTACGATGCTTGATGACCCTTGAGTTTTTATTGGAACCCAGTGTGTAGGATGATGCCGTTCTGGAGAAAAGTGCACTCTGGACTCAACATACAAAGAAGTAAGATTACAAAACAGACTTTTGTCCTGTGAATCCATGTTATATTGACTTTAATAAATGCGTACATTGACAGATACTATTAGGTGCCATATGTACTACAGCTCAACACTTTAAAACATTCTGTCTATCATTGGGTGTCTGTTCTGTCCATATAAAGGGCAAAGTCTGTGTGTGACTTGGTAATGACCTTTGCCCACTGCATGTGTTCATCTCATCTCAGTATCCAATGCAAAAAATGTAACAGTGATTTAGCATACAGTGCAACAGGATGTTAGTTTTATCAAATGACCATTAGTTTTTATGTTAGATTTTAAACGGGCCATATCATGAGGAATTAAATTATTCCTTAGCCTTTTCAGAAAAAGCTTGATGCATTAGAAATACATTGTGACTTTTAGAACTCAAAGCATACTAAGTTATTCTTTTATGTTTTACGATATCCATAACATATTACACTTCAGTTTGATCTTAGAGGTTTGTGTGGCACACTTTGATTTAAAGTTAATTTCACATGCAAATAATTTTCTTAAAGGCACACTAACAAAATATATCCAGTTAATTCTAAGAATTAGAATTTTTTGGGCTTTTTTTTCAATAGCTGTTTCAATAGTGACTGTTTTGGCACAAAAAATTATAATATCACAGGCACACCTCCAGTAACTTTTTAAAAAATTATTATTATTATAATATGACCCCCTTAAAACTAAGAAATCTATAGAATTAACGATGGATCAGAATAACAACACATTACAATATACAATCAAAAACATATGAATTACAATCGTAATATCACAATTTTATGTGATAAAGTTTGAAATGATTATGAAGTTTAAAAAAAACAAATCCCTATTTTACACAGAAAGAGCATATTTGTTTGATCTATATAACATGATTGATGTGTGCAAAATGCAGATTCATTGCTTTTACAGTAACAAAGCAAAACTTTATCACTCCACTCGTAAGAATAAGTGGCAATTCAAGGCTGTGGCACTTCCACTCCTTTCTGCTTGAGCTGTTGGTTGTACCTACACAGACAAATACAAAGTGCGTCACTCCTTTTAAATGCATAATTGTTTAGCCAAAGCACTGCAGGTGCTGAAGGAACATAGGTTGCTGAAAATATATACATCATTGTAAACTCAACAAAGAACAAAATGCTCCACTCTGCTGCCTCCCACTCTTTAACTGTTATGCTAAACTCTCCATTACCTCCAATTCACATTCCACTGGACTTAATGTGATGTGATGTGATGTGATGTGAAGTGACATGTGGCCAAGTATGGTGACCCATACTCAGAATTAGTGCTCTGCATTTACCCATCCAAAGTGCACACACACAGCAGTGAACACACACAAACCGTGAACACACACCCGGAGCAGTTATAGCAGTTATAGCAGTTAATAGATGTGGATATACTGTATAAGAGCCACTTTTCCTTTCCCATAAAACTCATGTAACATGAGTTACAGGGCACCTTCACAACCTCCACCAACTGCATTTATGCTCGGGCCATAATAAAAGTATCTCACTCATTTGTTGAAGCCATAACTGATCTCTCATCTTTTTATGTACCTAAACAAAATATGTTTCAAATACTAATTGATATTATACAAGGATTTACCTTAAATAACTATGCCAGGCATAAGCAACTCTGGCACTCAAAGTCCACTGTCCTGCAGAGTTTAGCTCCATTTCTATTCAAACACAACTGAAAATCAAACCAAAGTCTTCAGGATTTACATTAAAATTACAGGCAGTTGTGTTTGATTAGGGATGGAGTGAAAAGCTGCAGGACAGTGGACCTCAAGGGCCAGAGTTCTCATCTCTGGACAATGCTGTAATATCTTAGGTTTTTGTAATATGTGAATATGTGTAATATGTGAATGCAGAATTAAAAAATTGAAGGAATCCGTGATCAATTTACAAATTTAAAAATACAATCACTTTACAAATAGACTTGAATTTAAGTAATGAAATATATATTTAATGCAACTTGCAGCTGCAAAATGTATAATTCATAACACGGAATCAACAAATAAACAATGACTGAACTGAACCACACCCTTATGATAAACTCCCAGCAAAAGTAAATGTTGGTAGTAAATATGTTGTAGGCCTAAGGCAACATATTTTTTGTAGAGTGAAAACAATACATAACAAGAAGTCATTTGAGGTTTAACTAAAAAAAAAACTGTCAGTGTTGGTGAATAATTTATTAAAATAACTTTAGTAGTTTATTTTTAAAAATCTAATTAAAAACATTTAGTAACTCAACTAAATTTTTTCATTTTGCAGTAGCCTGATAGTAAAAATGCCATAGCTTTTGATGTTGCTGCCCCAAATGAGATCATTCTTGATTATCTGTCAGTTAAATACTTCTAATTCCAAAATAAATAATCTAGTTTATTTTTTAAGTTTTTATGTATTTAAGAATATATTGCCTGCTTTAACAGCTTAATCCCAGTTTTTGTTAGTACCTTGTTGAACTCTAAACCATTGAACTCAAAGCCATTGCAACGTAATCCTACACCACTAAGCTTGTCACCTCTGTGTATCGACTGATGGTAGTAAACAAAGCTGACCTTAGAACAGTAATGACTAACCTCCATATTCTTATGAGCTGGATGCTTCCACACATGCCTAGAAAGAAGTTAACAGCAAACAGAGCCCAGTTTTTGGGGATGATTACCAAGCAGTACCTTGACCAAATTATTCCTAGAAAGAAACAAGAGAAAGTCGCAATTAACCAATACAGTGTTGGAATGGATAGAATCAACTATTTTTTTGAGTAAAGTGGGTTAAGGCCTTAGTCTTAGTAAACTGACCCTTTGCAAAGACCCACCCCCCTTAATTACTGTTGCTACGGCCAACAAGCCATGCCGCTCTCACTCCACACATCATGTTCTCACGCAGTGAAAAATACATTGTGGAGCAAAGAGGACATTGACAACACTCCGACAGACAAGAGTCCAATGAGATATTCTCATCTACAGGACACTGACAACAGATACTGATGTAGATAAATCTTGACTAAACTACATCAGGCATCTCTTTGTTGCTCCATCTTGAATAAGTACCTGTGGCTGTAATGACGCAGGACTGAGAGACACTGAGCTTTTCTGGTGGCCGGGTCATATCAGAGAATCCAGCCACTACTAAACCCTGCAGGAGGAAAGAAAGAGCAAAACAAGAGTCAGCTTGCTCAAAGGCCTTGATCAGCAGGTAAATCCATGATATGACTGCATTCACCAAAGCATTACAACATCAAATTGCAAGATACAGTATGTATTGCCAGTTTGCATAATGCTATGTTGGTTTTGCTTGAAGGGATAGTTCATCCAAAAATCATCATTGCCGTCATGACTTTTCAATCCTGTATGAGTTTCTGTCTTCAACAGAACACAAAAGGAAAAGCTTAGCAGAATGTTTGAGTTGCACTCTTTCATTTAATGAAAGTATATGGAAACCAGGGTCTGTCAAGCTAAAAAAAAGGCACCATAAAAGTAGTCCGTGTGACTTCCACAACATATTCCAAATCATCTGAACCAATATGATTATTTTGTGAAATTTAAGTTGTTCATCACTAAAAGCCTTGAAACTCCTACTCGCCAGGTATGGTCACCGTTTTGGTATAGAACACTCAGCAACATTTCTGTTACTTCAATCTCCTTTTATGTTCCACAGAAGAAAGAATGGGTGGTTAAATGCATGGGTGTGAGTAAATGATGAGCAATTCCTAACTAGAACTAGTAATTTTCATAGCATTCTCTATAATCAAGTAAAACACAAACATCCAAGGCCAAGACTGTAACGTAGTTTGTAGTTCGGGAAGAAGGAGGCGGGAACCGGCGAACACTCAAAGACTCTTTAATAAAATAAACAAACACAAAACAGCGTGACAGCCCCTCGCGGACGACTGTCGCGCACAAACAAAAACCAAAACACAAAATAAACTCCAGACCTGGTCCTCTCTCGTCTTTCACTGTACTCACTCCTCCTTTTATCCTTCCGTAGCTCCTCCGTGAGACTCGAGACCGGGGAGTGGCGCAGGTGTCGCGCATTCGCAATTACGCCAACCGGCCTCGCTCCGTTCCCACGCTCTCGGCCCCGCCCCCCTCGTCACAAGACTTCTACAATCTAGCCTCAGAACTGCTACTATGTCAAATCAGAAAACAGTAAAATGTGATGATGAGTGCTGTATTTTAATATTTGACCATTTAAACTGTAAGAAAACAAACAAGACCTCACCCATTTAAAAACTGGTGCCCAGAAGAAAACCGTCTTTGGTCCTGGAAAAAAAAAATACTAATAATTAAAGTGCTACTGTGTAGAACATTCGGTGGTGGTGTTTTTAATTTGATGCTCCGAATTCCTTAAAGGGGTCATATGATGTTGCTAAAAAAGACATTATTTGGTGTATTTGGGGTAATGAAATGTTTATGCGGTTTAAAGGTTAAAAAAACACATTATTTTCCACAAACTGTATATTATTGTTTCTCCTCTATGCCCCGCCTTCTGAACCGCGTCGATTTTTACAAAGCTCATCGGTCTGAAAAGCGAGGTGTGCTGTGATTGGCCAGCTATCCAGTGCGTTGTGATTGGCCGAATACCTCAAGCGTGTGACGGAAATGTTACGCCCCTTACCATATTGTGATGCCTTGTCCGGCTGGAGCAATGAGACAAAAACATTAAAACCCATTACAAACGAGGCATTATTTCCCCAGTGGGGAAATAATTACTGATTAAAATGACTTATACTATCTTTTTACGCGTTGCATTGCATCACGCCGCGTAAACATTAAAACCATGTCTGTATTTGTGATCGGAGAAACGACAAACAGCATGCGCTACTCTACACTGCTCAAAAAACGCGTTTGAATCGTCAGTGGCAAATTCTTTAAATATAAAACCGTACTTACAGTCTGTGAGTCAAAACATTGTAGTCTAAAGTTACTCTACCAGGTTCAGGAAACAGTCCTCCATAAAAATGCATTGCACATATCTGAATATTTGGTTTGAACTGTTCAGGAACAGTGTTGTAAACACAACTTAATCACTGATTTCTAGTCGTGTCCTATTTTGGAAGGACAAACAAAGTATTTTCGCTTTCACAAAGAAACACAGCGCCACACACGGCGGGCTAGATGAGCGGCGGCGCGGAGGGGGCTTGTGGCTGTGTGCAACTACATGTGACGGACCCCGGGCTGGATTCTGCTTTGTCCACGGTGAAAGCCGATCGGCGATCCACAGCGCGAAGTTGATGTATTTCCGTCCTCAGCGACCAGCACGGATCAGCTCGGATAAGCGGATATCGTCCTCTTTTGGAAGGCCAAACAGAGTAGTTTCGCTTTCACAACGAAACACACAGCGCCTTCACGACATGGCGAGTATCTCAACAATACTACAGTGAGAATTAAAGTTACGCCTTCTTTCTTTGCGTGAACATTTGGGCGGCGTTATGCAAATCTTCCCACATCGTGACGTAGACATGTGGGGGCGTGTTAGAACGAGCCGTTTTAGGTAGGCGTGGTTGACTCTTAACTTTTATAAAGAATATCTCTTTGGATTTGAGACTTTAGTCTTTGCAACTTTACAGATCTTCTTTATGCACCAAGAGCTTGTAACACTCCAAAGAGAAAGAAAAAATTGAAATTGCATCATATGACCCCTTTAAGAATAGACTTTATAGAAGAAAAAAGCTTGGAAACAGATATGATAGACCTTCAAATGTCATGCAGTATATGATAAGAAATAATCTTTAAGTGAGGTGGCAGGAGGTGTTGGAGTAGGCTAAGCAATGTCCAACATGTTTACACTGTAAATAAAAATTTGGCTTCAACAGCACATACTGTAGCACCAATGTTTCCATCTAGATCTTTGGAACAAACCAAAGTGGAAAACCAGGTCTAGGTATTGATGATGGAGATCTCTCAACAATATACATAGTGACACAGACAGCTGCACATAAGACTAGCTGATTCAAATTGTCCAAAAATATTTACATAAAACATTTAAAATGTATGAATGTTATTGTATAGATGGAAAGATCCACAAACAAATGATATTAGAGCTTTTCTCAGAATTAACAACTTAGGTCCTATGGTGAGTTTAGTGGATGCATAAAATTCATAGTCTTTCATATGTGTGCATATCATTTTTAACAGTAGCCTGTATATTGCTTCAAACTTAAACTGTGAAAGGTTTGCATGAAAGGTGTGTCTGTGCTTCAGTTCTTTAAAATAAATAAAGCATTTAATTTCTATTGCATTTAATCGTGCCTCAAGTGTCCAAATTATTTTTGGGGGCACTGTATGGCTGAGAAAAATACCATAGAGATGACCTAGAAAAGAGAATTCAGATGCAACACATATGTAGGCCTAATTACATAAATGCTTCAACATAAGAATAACATATTGCAATATTTGACAATGACCGACTGCTAGTGGGAGCAGAGTAATTTCTTTACCAGCAGGATGATTGTAGAGAGGTCTTAATTTAGGCGGCAGCATTAACTCGATACTGTCCAAGGTTCGGTGATATGTCGCTCTCAAACCACCGGAATAAAAACGACATGATTGCAATCGTAAATAAAGTCTGCTGCTACTCATGTTCAGTCACACTGCAGTGACCAAAACACGCGGTCGATGAGAAGTTATTCGGCGCGCAGCTTCACTCCACCCTCCGAGACGACCTATCACAATGTCACCATCACCAAAAACACGTCTTGGTTGACAGCGATCCTACAGAAACACAAACCAGGAGATAAACGTGAGACTGATCTTGAGAAATATTGCAAGAAACGAATGAATGAATGATTGAATAAATGACCAATCGCTCAGCCTACATCTGTTCTAAAATGGGCTCGTTGGCTCTCTACGGGGAAAATGTGGTCATATGATCTATTAATAGGTAACAGCCTTTTTGAATATTAAAGTGCATGCACTGGCGCGCATCATAAAGTACTAACGTTTACGTCCAGCAGATGTCACTATCGGCCCAAACGACGCCTGCAGAAAATCCCGGGTTGGTTTGTGATAGGTAACAAACAGGGTGAGGATAAATAAATTGGGAGAGCCTGCTTTTCTTTTGTTCAAGTCTTTAAATAATCTATTGGTATGCAATTTCTCTCTCTCCATATTTAGCAACATTGTTACTCCTTAGTTGACCATACTTGATTGATCATACAAATTTGACCCATTTTGAATAAAACAAAACAAAATAGGGTGAGCACGTCCTCTTTTTCTTTAACGGGAATTCTAAATAGCATAAAACGTCCGGGTTTTGGCCTCTTTTTTCTTTTTCTTTTCGTGTTTTCTTTAATGATTGCAGGCATTGTACATAATCGACCAATCGTGGCGAGCGAGAAGGTGGGATCTACAGAACGGTCAAAGCAATGATACTGCACACATTTTAGGTAATTCAGAAATAAAAAATGACTTAATTAGACTATACTACATTGACACGCATTTTAGCAGTCAGTGACACTCACTGTGTGTTTACATAACTGATGCATTTACACTTGAGATAAAGTGAAACTACTATACGTTGCCTACTATAATTCAAAACCATAAGGTAGCCTATATATTTTAGGCTATTGCATTACCCCAAATATAGAATGGGGGTGGATCACCTTTTTACCTAGCTTAGTGAATAGAAACAGAGCTCTACCATTATAATTTCGCACTTTGCTCACTGAATTCAATTGACAGCTCAGAATATGGGTAAATGAAAATGTTATTTTGCATATTACCTGGTACGAAAAACAATGTTTCTCTAGTGTATGACATCAAAAACAACTAGATCGATAACCTATGTATGGTTAAAAAAATTATGCTTGTGGTTAGCTGTTGTTTTTGTTTGGGTGTAGGCTAATACATTGGTATTTTCTGTTTCATTCCTTGAGAGAAGATCCCCTTTAATATCAGTAAATAAACTGTAACAGTAACTTATGTATTTTTTTTAACACTTATGTAATTTCTTTAACTGTGGGGAAAACAAAGCAAAAGTTGAATGGTAATCATTTCCTGAATCTTGATTGTAACCATAGGCTATATCGTTATTTTAACCCTTAAAATAAATAAAAATTAAGAAGGAAGTTCAAACGGGTATCTGGGACGTTTTACAAAGATTTAACAGAACAATTAGAATTCTCCAAAATTCAAAAATGAGCAGAACAGAAAATTAAAGAAAATTGATTAAATTAACAACATCAGTTTAACCAATTAGAAATTAAGGGTTAAATCCCTATCATATACCACTCTTCTGCGAGTAATTTCACATATGCCTGAAAATTGAAATGTTGTTTGATATATAACATTTATTCAAAACTGAAATAAAAAGAAAGAAAGAGCTATCATGGTTGACTACACTCTAAAAAATGCTGGGTTAAATACAACCCAGTGCTGGGTAAAATAGGGACAAACCCAGCGATTGGGTTGTTTTGACCCAGTGGTTGGGTTGCTACCCAGAAGGTTGGGTTAAACATTTAACCCAACCACTAGGTCAAAACAACCCAATTGCTGGGTTTGTCCCTATTTTACCCAGCACTGGGTTGTATTTAACCCAGCATTTTTTAGAGTGTAGATGGGAAGATTTGTAACACTTTCCAATGTACTTCTACTGGACCCACAAAACTGGCCAAACAAAATGTTTTTAGAATTTTTTTGTTAATTACCACAACAAATTCATGCACAAAATTCAAAATAAATAGAAATGTAAAATAAATGTGTTTTCTATTGTTACAAGCCTGGCGCAACAGCACTCGTTGTTCTTGACGTTCATTTACACAGGTTAGGGATAAGTGGAACATTTCTAAACCATTTTAATTTGTAGAAGACACGTATTGAAATATGATATCAAAGATTGAGACGCATAACACACAAATACTGGTTTACAGGTGTTTAGCGTTTAAACATTCCCCTTTGTACACTTTAGGACTTATAGTCTCACTGAATTATTCAGTATCAGTTTCATTGTCGTCAAATTACTCAGCAAATCAACTGAAAAATAAAACTAGCCTATATGCAAATCATTATGGCAATAGTTTTTCAGATCATGCTGATTTACTCATAAACAGTAAGGCTTTTATTTTGAAAGTCTGATTTGCTTATCATGTGCTGAGGAAACGGGAGGAATCACGGGGTTTACAGTAACTTATGCGTGATGTGTTCTTATGAAACGCATGTAAATACGGTTGGTTTCTAGATTACTCTGAGCTTGTTAAGAAAACAATCTAACACAATGACAGTATGTCTTTGTTCTTCCTACCAAGTTAGCATTCCTGAGGAATAGTCACCAGCTTTTCACCGGAATCATTGTGAAACTTTAGGAGGCAAGTCATTCAAGATCCAAAGATTTCATTTACATTGTAAATAGATGACGCAGACATATCAATAGTGAAAATATGCACTGTAATATTGAGCGTATCTGACAGAGGCGTGGCATTACATGTATAAATAAAAAGAGGAAGTGTTATAATAAGTCACATGCAAGTGTTTATTTCTGTGGAAAGTCCGGTATATCTCTGTCAGAAATTCCCTATACTAAATAAATAAATAGATAGATAGGTGTTCACTATACACATGGTGTTACTAACGTGCAAATAATTACAAATTGTGCAACAACACATCAAATATGTGAGAGCATTAGCTGTGCGTCTTGGTGGAGGCACTGAACCTGAGAACACTGTTCACAGCTAACGCTTCTTTCAACATCTACTGGCTGCAAAAAAAGTTTTTGGACACTCATGTTGCATTTCGTTGAATTATTTGTTTGCAGATATCACTTAGATAAGTTTGGGGTCGATCAGATTTTCTAATGTTTTTGAAAGATGTCTTAAACTGACCAAAGGCTCCATTTATTTTATTTTTACGGTTAAAATAGTAATATTGTGAAATATTCTTATAATTTAAAATTGTTTTCTATTTTAAGATATTGTAAATATGATTTATTCCTGTGATGGCAAAGATTAATGCCCAGCAGCTATTTCTCCAGTCTTAAGTGTTATTTTCAGGATTGATGAAAATGATGACTAGATACTATTTCAAAGGAGCAGCAGTTAGTTGAAATAAAAATAACATTATAAAAGTCTTAACTGTAACTTTTGATCAATGTAATGCATCCTTGCTGTATAAAAGTACTTTTATATAGTAATTGCTGTATAAAAGAAAAAACCATTTGAATGATAGTGTATGTATAATTAAATTAGCATTATTTTAAAATAATATTTAAGACATTTTACACAAAAATATTATGGTAATTGTGATTGTTAGTTCATGATAATCTTATCATGCAAAAAATAATATAGTTATAATTGCATGTCTTGCATTTCTCCATTTTCACTGTTTATTTTCACAGAAAACTGAAGGAACAATTTACACCTTCATAACCTTCATTAAAATCAAAGTTTTCTTTGCAATAACAAACCTGATCGCCCCAAACAAACACAGTCCATTGTGGTGCCTGTTTTCAGTGCAACACTAACCATACTGTAGAAGTCTAAATACATTTTGTGGCCACTGTAGCTTTGCTTTGCTGCAAAGAACTAAGTCTTTGAATTCAAAAATCCTAATGAATATTCTATATTTGAAAAAAAAATAATAATAATGATGTGAACTTAGCATTGGTTAAAACGAAAAGTTATAGTCTTTTTAGTGTGTAAAATTCCCCCCTGCTCTTCTAGTGTCACAGGAAAATTCCCCTAGATAAGCTATATATATATATATATCTGTTTGTAGATTGAAACCAGACAAATTGAGACATGCTGCGTCTTCTGATCATTTTAAGTTTGCTTAGAGGAGGTCGGTAAATGGTAATTGACTCCTAAATCATATGGCTAAATCTGACACTTCTCTGGCTGGATGTTTCTAAACTGGATGGAGATGTTGGGAGGTTTATAACAACTTAAATTTTTATTCCACAGCTTATCTTTCAGAAATTGTAGCACAAGGAGACACAGTTGTTGTGTTTGGTCAGGATGCTTCATTCTCCTGTACGCTGTCAGACGCGTCTAATGTCAAACAAGTCACATGGCAGCAGGTACGTGACCAGGAACCGGTACAAACTCTGGCTACATTCAGCGAGCTCTTCAAGGATCATGTGGATGATCGATATGTCGGAAAAGTCACTTTCACCGCGGCGTCAGTTAATTCGACATCCATTGAGATCAAAAACGCAACATTTGAAGACGAGGCTTGCTATATTTGTTCCTTCAAAGTGTATCCATTCCAACCTAAACGACAAACCTTGTGCCTCGCCGTTAAAGGTAGGCTAAATACTTGCAACCATGAAAGTCACAAAGCTTATCTCTCAGGTTTTGAGTCAATTTAGGGCAGGCTGTCACATATGTTTTAAATGCCTAATTTTATACAGTGGTTTGATATAATATAAATTAAATGTTAAGTTAAATGAGCTTTTTTCCAGGGCAATAACAGTGAAAATGCCAATTTTTTGGTCAAGTTATGTGTCAATAAAGACATTTCCTTTCAAAAGTAAACCTACCCTGAGAGATTTTCACTGGACTAAGAGTGACAACTAGCTCAATTCTCCTCTAATTGGTCAGAAAAGTATACAGTATATGTTCTCTATAAAAAACTGTAAAAAACAAGCAAGCTCATTTAAGATAATGCAGATATGCCCAAACTTGTAAAGGATGTTGTGAATCAGAAGGTACTCAGAAATTTGTCAATTAATAATAATAATTGCATCGTAATGCAGGACCAAACAATGTGCTCAAGATGCAACTGAAACTTAAATTCAGTTTCCAGTTCCAGAAAAATGAAAGGATTACCTGCAGCAAATTATCCATTTTATTCTTTAAATAATATTTCAGTAAGCAAATACTATGTATTTAGTAATGCCTTAATAAAGAATCAAATAACAAGATGTTCTTTTATAGTGCCATATAGTTTTGTGTGTGTAGTATTAAACTATTGTAATTAAATCATTATGTTGCTGATATTTTTGCAGGTATTTCAGAAATAACAGCATCAGTGAATCCTGCACTCAGTTCTGATCCAGATGTTGTAGTCTCGTGTTCAGCCACTGGTAAACCAACTCCAACTATCCACTGGAAATCTGCAGAGAAAGAGCTGAACAACTTTAGGTTAAGTAATTCCACAACACTCAACAAAGACAGCTCAACCACCATTACAAGCAACCTCACGCTTCCGCTGTCACAGTTTCATGGGAAGTACGTGGAATGTGTGGCTCAGAGTGACAGCATGGAGAACAGCGTCCAAATCTATGTGCCTGAAGTAGAATATAAAGGTATCTTGATTTGACTTCTGAAACATAAGTGTTTGGGGTGGTAGTGGCATAGTGGATTAAAAATGATATGGACTAACAATCAAATAATCAAGCAGAAGCAATATTGTAATTTCAGAATTAGCAGTGGCGGCTCATGGGTTTTAAAATAGAGGAGGCACACTAATTGTATTGGTCTGGGATCCCTGACGATTATTATTTTTATTATTATAATTTGCTTAACCACTTTAAAATGGCTTTTTGGTTGCTTTTAGTCAGAAAACGCAAAGAAAACGACACACATACAGCAAGATAATATCACTTGAAGCAAACATCCCTTCTTAAAAGTCTATGTTAAAAGAGAGCTGCCTGTTGTGCCATTTAATTAAGCTAACTGCTGTAGCCTATATCCAGCTTATAGGCGTGTTTTCCCTTTTTTTAAATTCGTATATATACTGTTTGAATGACAGCTTGGTAAATCTGTAAGTAGGCTACTTGGTACATTATCAGCGCAGCGGCAGACGTTCAGACTAATATCACGTAATTTACTTCTCTATGATGATTGGTTGATATCAGAAGGGAGGCTAGCCTCCTCTACGAGGTTTCTTTTCTCAACACTCCTCAACGCTGAAAGTGAACACTCGATGCTGATTGGCAAATTTTATTTTACAACGGAGAGCTCAGTTCTCCCCCGGCCTCCCCCTACTCTTCTCTATCATTTAGCGGTTGTAATTACATCAGCAGCTTCAGCACATTTGCGATAGAAAAGCGGCGCTTTCACATTATTATATTACAATTGTGAAATTACAAACAAAAAAGTACACATTCTGAGACATGAACTAAAATGAATTGTGAATTTTATTAACATTAAATCGTCCTCCCATTTTGACCTCAAAATTATGGAGAAGCTGTGCCTCCCCCGAAGAGCCGCCACTGGAATTAGGCTAAAAAAAGATGCATGTGCATATTCTTAAATGAAATCATTTTAATCAATATTTTCATACCAAACAACCTTTTTGTTTCACAGAGAACAAAGTCACATTAAGAAATTATATCATTCCGATGCTGGTTGTGGTTATCATGAGTATTGCCATTATTGCTACCTACCTTCACACAAAGTTAAATGGTAAGCTGAAAAATATTACACTCTAGTAATCAGGACCATACTGTCATATAAAGAACAGCATTATTTTGTATATTCATTATATATATATATTGTTTTTTTTCAGATAAAGATAAAAAATCTGCTTGTCTGGTTTGAACTACTGCGCAGCTGCTACTTTATTCAGAATTTACAAATCTTTCTGATGCATTTTTTTTTCATCTACTAAAAAAGTCACTTCCTGTTTATATTCGTGAATGAGCTCATTTTTAATATAATGGTATAAATAATATCTGTTCACCTGAGAAAGCCTGTATTTTCCCACAGTTTCTACATCCTGCATCTGCACTTTAAGTTCTTTCAACCTGACAGTCGGTATTATTTATTGTTGTGAGATTTGTCTATAGGATTTTAAATAATTCTGTTACCACAGCCTCTAAGAGAATCTGCTCAGCTAAGCTGCAAAATGCTTAGTTGTAAGCTTTAAGATGTGTATATATTGTGTTCGTGTACCAATTCAGAATTAGTATATCAATAGAATAGATTGTGGGTTGTGTTTTGTGCATTTATTGTTTTGTTTAATATATCTATATTATATAATATATATATATAGATAGATATATATATATATTTATAGATAATTTAAACCTTTGTATAAGTGATTTTGTGTGTTTTGAGTTTATACGGCACACAGTAGAATATATATTCTTTGTCATCTACACTATGTATGGCCCATGAGTTCTTAGGTGTCCATGTCAATTACTGAAACTCACAGAATCAGACATGAAACTGTGCAAGCCACAAAATGCTTTAGCAGTCAAAAGTCTTTTCCGCTAATCTACAACATACTGACATGCTGTTCAGCAAAGCTACAGGTCACCTGTCCATAATGCTTAAAGTTTTGAAATAAAACATACTTGTTGAACCCAAACACTCATGAGGTGTCAGTCATTGATGGCTAAACCACCACACATAGCGATTTTGCCATTTCTAAAACTTTTCCAGAAACTTTTTTTTTTTGTAGACATTTAAAAAAAAATATATGTCCAGACAACAAGACAATCTAAGTTTATTGGCCTAAGTGGTTTATTGGTTTATTTATCTAAGTAAAGTATCTTGTTAAGTCATATCCAATGACACTCATTCCAGCTTAGTATTTAAATGCTGCAAGGAAACGTCTCAGGTTACTTATGTAACCATGGTTCCCTGAGTAGGGAAGGAGACACTGCGTCCTAATGGGGTCGCTATGGGGAATGCCTCGTCATGACCCATGTCTGAAGCATACATTCAAAAAACACCAACATGTTGGCCGGCGACAGCCATGACGTCATACCGGTGAGACTACAGTATAAATCGGTGGCCGGGAGCACAATCATTCACTTCTTCGTCTGAAGTGCGTTCCGCGCATGGCAAGAACCTAGAGGACGCAGTGTCTCGTTCCCTACTCAGGGAACCATGGTTACATAAGTAACCTGAGACGTTCCCTTTCATGGGAACTTCGAACTGCGTCCTCTAGGGGTCGCTATGGGGAACGGTATACCCACGCCGCCATGCTGAGGGGAGTGCAAGCCAGAACCATGGCGAGCACTAAGAACCAACTCTACCAATTGCTATGGGAGTTGCCCCTGGGACGTTTAGACGGCTGTCAGTGACGTTATTCCCTACGGCCAAAGGCCTAGGCTACATACCCCAAAATACTTACCTGTTAGGGCCAGACTCCTGGGCCTGGGGTAGAGCTCAAGGCTTGGAATCAGAAACAGATTCCTTTAAGGGAATACGACCAAGAGCCTAGAATCATACTAGTCTTGGCCTGTCACACAGGGGCTACCGCACGTTTGTCTTTGCATGTGGTGAAGGAACTGTCTCAACAGATCCTTAGTAGCACCCTGTTAAGTAGGTATCCAGAGGATACATAGGAGGAGTGGTGCCCAAGGCAGAACCGGGGTTTTAAACCACTCAAAAAGAGCACGAAGTCTTGCGCATAGCTCTTACCATACAGGATTTTTAGAAAAGTGGGCAAAGCATAACGTGCACACTTACCACTTAAGTGGATTTTAGAAAAGTGGGCAAAGCATAACGTGCACACTTACCACCTATGTGGATTTTAGAAAAGTGGGCAAAGCATAACGTGCACTACACTTGAATACCGTTCTAGGGGTTCTCGTGGCACCCTGAAAGGGCAGCCTATAGATAAAAATAGCGTATCCCCAGACGCTATATCTACGGCTATAATGCTGGAGTGACTAGCAGTTAAAATCTGTAGCTGGGGGAGCAACATCCAGCTCTCAATGGAGAGGGAGCTCAACCTACAGCATGTTCCCATGGTGGAACAGCTAGCAGTTATTCAACTGAGGGAGCAACACACTCAGTTCTCAAACCGAGACGGGGCTCGACCTGCAGCATGTTACAAAGCTGGAACAGCTAGCAATAATTTACTTAGCTGAGGGGGCAACACACCTAGTTCTCAGTCGAGAGGGGGCTCGACCTACAGCATGTTCCAATTCTGGAATGCTAGCAGTAGTTTACCTTGGCTGAGGGAGCACAAACCCAGCTCTCAACGAGAGGGGGCTCGACCTGCAGCATGATTGAAAAATCAGAGGGGTAAGCATACTGCCGTCTAGCCAAACTCTCATTCCAGGTAACCCTTTGATAAAAGGGGAGCATTGTCTCAATACTACCACGAGGACAGTCCATGGAGCGAGGAATCTAACTCCTCAGAGAGGATTAACACTCGAAAGAAAACACCATACTCACAAAAACCCTCAATGGTGAGGGTGGTGATGCTTCAAGAGGATATCCTGGTAATCGGGAAAAACCCCTCAGGGTGACCCGGATACGGTAGACCAGTCAGGGAAGCATGAAAGCGTAAACCCCCGGGCGGTTCCGGACGCCAGGAATTTTGGCAGGTGACACCGGGGGCGAGAACTAACAAAAACTCACGCAGAAGCCTGTGTTATGGCCGCATAATCCAGAAAGTATGAAGCCTAAACCCGGCTTATCGTACCGTCTGGACACATATCGACGAGTGAAATAAACACTGCAAATCGAGCACCCGGTTTCTGAACCCAGCACAGGAAACACTGCAAAGAAACTAGCAGAAGGGTACACACAACCACCAGTTCATAGCACATACATATATTTATATACATATATTTAGACATGGATCGTACTCACCCACCACGGCTCCCGAGTTGGAGCTCTGTCCGGAAAAGCCTCTAGACCGGACCTTCAGTAAGGTGGTTACTATGATTAACCACAGAACCAACCAAAAACATCATAGGTCCAGAAGGAGACTGTTATGCAGGAGATATGGTGGTTACAGGGGAATTAGGAAGGGGAAAAAAAGGGTAGATGTTACACCCCCTGAGAGAAAGAGTGGATACCTAAGTATTACTCTGATCCGGACGAAAGCGCTGACGCCTTGTTTGGATCACATCCCTCAGGTCCTGCCTACCTCCCTTCGACCAACGATACTTCTACCCCTACTCGCGGGCGGGGGAGGAGCGCGAGCCGCGACACGAGCCTTCTGTGCTCGTCTCTGATCCTCAAAGCGAGACGGGCCAGGACCCCTGGGTTGTCGGGCTCAGACCTGGACCTTCGGGGAATGAAGGTTTTGAAGGCCGCTGAACGCGCCTTCACCTCCCTGAACTTTTTGACCACCGTCTCAACGGATGTACCAAAAAGTTCAGAGTGCGAAACCGGGGCATCGAGAAGAAAACACCTTTCTTTCTTCCCGATGTCTGCCAGGTTTAACCACAGCTGCCTCTCCGTTACTACCAGCGCCGCCATAGATCTGCCCATGGCAGAAGCAGCCTGCATAGTAGCACGAAGAGCAAGATCCGTGGTGCGGCGTAACTCAGCCATCTCATCAGAAGAACGGCCCTCGCCTTTATCCAGGTCTTTCAGCAGAACAGCCTGGTATGCTTGGAGCACCGCCATCGTGTGCAGTGAAGCCACAGCCTGACCTGCTGCTGCATATGCCTTGCCATTCATTTTAGATGTAGCTTGAAGAGGCCTGGATGGCAAGGAGGGAGTTTTGAGATGATGTCTCTCCAGAGAGATAGCTAGCTGCGTCCCTTCTACAGGGGGCATTCTCTCATAGCTGTTTTCGCGCATCGCCTCGATGTTGGCATAACTTGTATGGTGGAATCGATGGATGCGTGAGGAAAATGGCCTATTCCATTCCTTCTCGATCTCTGTATGGAAATCAGGAAGAAAGGAAAGCTCACCTGAGCTGGAGGGTTATGGCCAGAAAGATAACGTTCGTCGAGACGACCTCGCGACGCCACTTCCTTAGTCAGCTTCCATGGCAAGTCAAGTCTTGACGTGGCGCGATCCATAACCTCTAAGAGCTTAGATTTTTTTTATTATTTTTTTTTTTTTTTTTTTTTTTTTTTTTTTTTTTTACGCAGGGGCAGAGGATTGAGAAGGCTCAGCCTCAGCTTCTTCGCTCTCATCATCCATGTCCTGCTCTTCCTGGGCTGAACCCAGAAGAGCACTGGCCCCTGGATCAGATGATATTAAAGAGAGAACATCATACTCCAGTGGCTGTCTCTCGCCCCCCGCCGATGAGTGCGAGAAGGAAAGCCCCTCTCTAAACTCATCGGCCAGGTTCGCCTGAGATCCCCACGAGCTCATTCTCATCCGTGCCTCAGCAGCGGCAGGTCCCGAACCGCGGGAAACCGATGGTTGTCCCTCACCACTCGAGAAGAGAGACAAACGAGAACGGAGTTTTTTCATTGGAAAAAACTCGCAGTGCACGCAGATTGCCCCCTCGGAGACATCGAGTGCGTGCTCTTTGCCCAAACAAATAACACATAGATCGTGTGTGTCATCTGTTGTCAAATAGCGATGACACGGATGCACACACCCTCTAAATGCTCTACTAGTGCTCGCCATAATAAATAGATAGCTCTTACTTTTTCCTTGAAAATGCACGCTTCAAACAGAACAGTCCATGAAGACGAAGAAGAGAATGATGTGTAGCTCCCGGCACCGATTTATACTGTAGTCGCACCGTTAGTGACGTCATGGCTGTCGCCGGCCAACGAGATCGGTTGTTTTTACAATGTATGCCTTCAGACCGGGTCACGACGAGGCGTTCCCCATAGCGACCCCTAGAGGACGCAGTTCGAAGTTCCCATGAAAGGGAAGTACCACTATCCACCTGAAATGTAAAATGTAAAAAACTTACCAAAAAATTGTGTTACAAACATAATAAATTTAAGTTGTTGTTCACTAAAAATGTCTTGCTTAATTCACATTCAAACCTGGCACATTAAAGGTATAGGTCACCCAAAAATGAACATTTGCTGAAAATTTACTCACCCTCAGGCCATCCAAGATGGACTGGAGTTGTATGGATAACTTGTGGATTACAGTACTGTTTTTATCAGCTGTTTCAACTCTCATTCTTATGGTACCCATTCACTGCAGAGGAACCATTGGTGAGCAAGTGATGATGATGATGATGATGATAGATACTTTATTGATCCCCGAGGGGAAATTCAAGTATCCAGTAGCAACATTAAAACAGACAACAAAGCATGCATAAAAAAGTATAAACTTAGAATACAAAATAAAAAACAAAAGAGTACATGTACAAAATAAACATAAGTGCATGAATGGAAATACTAGCGTTAGATGCTGGGTACCAGCATCAAATATGCAAATATACAGAGGTGTTTACGATGTGCAAATATGTAATACAATACACTATAAAGATTTTAAGAGTCAAAATCCAGGTATTTAAAATATATAAAAATGTAATAAAAATACTGTAAAGATGATATAAGTCCAGTATAAAGATAAAAGTATATAGATGGCATGGGACATAAAAGACGGCAGTGCTCATCAATTCTGTGTCCATCAATCTAGAAAGCCCATTAACAACAGTCCAGTTCAAGTCTTGCTCACAAGGAAGAGTTGAAGAGCCGTACAGCGTGAGGGACAAACGACTTCCTCTGTCTGTAGAGCAGGGCAGGGACAACAGCCTGTCACTGAAGGAGCTCCTCTGCCTGGAAATGGTTTGGTGCAGAGGGTGGTGGACATTGTCCAGGATGGAAAGTATCTTGCCGAGGATCCTTTTCTCAGCTACAGATGTCAGGGTGTCCAGTTCAGCACCAACTACTGATCCAGCATTCCTCACCAGTTTGTCCAACCGCGTGGTGTCCCTCCTCTTAATGGTGCCTCCCCAGCACACCACAGCATAGAAGAGAACGCTGGTGATGACAGTCTGATAAAACATCTGCAGCAGCTTCTGGCAGATGTTAAAGGACCCCAGCCTCCTCAGGAAGTATAGTCAGCTCTGTCCCTTCCTGTAGAGGGCGCCCGTGTTTGGGGACCAGTCCAGTCTGTCGTCTAACTCCAGACCCAATTTCTGTATTTCTGGACCATCTCTACGCAGACACCCTCAATGGACATAGGCTGCAGGTGGGGTCTGGGCCTACGGAAGTCGACCACCATCTCCTTGGTCTTGGTGGTGTTGAGCTGCAGACTGTTAGACCTGCACCATGCCACAAAGTCCCCGATCAGGCTCCTGTACTCCTCTTCCTGTCCATTCCTTATACACCCAACAATGGCCATGTCATCAGAGAACTTCTGCATGTGACACAAGTCCGAGTTGTATTTAAAGTCAGAGGTGTACAGGTTGAACAGGACCTGGGAGAGCACTGTTCCCTGTGGGGCTCCTGTGCTGCTAACCACAGTCTGAGAGGTGCAGTCGGACATACTGAGGCCTTCCAGTGAGGTAGTCTGTGATCCACCTCACCAGGTAAGAGTCCATACCCATCATTTTCAGCTTGTCCCTCAGTAGCGGAGGCTGGATGGTGTTGAAAGTGCTGGAGAAATCAAAGAACATAATCCTCACAGCGTTACTGCCCCTGTCCAGGTACGAGAGTGACTGGTGAAGCAGGTAGAGAATGGCATCCTCCACACCCTCTTTCTCCTGATAGGTAAACTGCAGTGGATCAAGTGCATGTTGGACCTGTGATCTGAGGTGGTGTAACAGCAACCGCTCCATGGTCTTCATGACATGGGATGTTAGGGTGACGGGCCTGTAGTCATTCAGCTCCTTGGGGTGCAGTCTCTTCGGAGCAGGAACGATGCAGGACGTTTTCCACTGCACTGGAACCCTCCCTACTCGCATACTCAGCTTATAGATATGCTGTAGGGGGTCACCCAGCTCCAGAGTACAGGCCTTGAGTAGCCTGGGACACACACCGTCAGGCCCGGTTGCTTTGCTGGTGCGTAGCCTCCTCAGCTCTCCACTCACCTGCTGTAATGTTGCTGATGTTGCTCTCCCCAGAGGGTGTCGGAGGGGGGGAAGTGTCAGTGGATAATGGGGAAGGTGGTAAGGGGGTGGTTTCTTCACATCGAGCCTTGTTGATCGAGGGAGGTGCAGGGGTGGCAGCGGGACAGGTTGCAGCAGTGGAGGCAGGGCAGTCAAACCTGTTGAAGAAGTTGTTTAACTGGTTGGCCTTCTCCCGATCCCCATCAACTGTGCTCCCCCGCTTAGAGCAGTATCCCGTGATGGTCTTCATACCATCCCACACCTCTCTTGTGCTGTTCTGCTGCAGTTTCTGCTCCACATTCCTTCTGTAGGTATCCTTGGCTTCTTTCAGCTGGTCTCAGCTCCTCCTGGTCACCATTCCTGAAGGCTCTCTTCTTTTGATTAAGGAGGTCCTTGATGTTGCTGGTAATCCAGGGTTTGTTGTTGGAAAAGCAGCGTGTACAGTTCTAGTAGGGACCACAACATCCATGCAGAAGTTCATGTAGTCAGTTATGCAGCTGGTGATACCCTCAATGTCCTCCCCATACGACTCCTGCAGCATTCTCCAATCAGTAGACTGAAAACAGTCCCTCAGTGCCTCCTCAGCCTCAGGAGACCACTTCCTAAATGAGCGTGTGGTGGTGAATTCTCTCCGTACCTTGGGCTTGTAGTGAGGCCAGAGCAGAACCAGATTGTGGTCTGATTTCCCCAGTGGTGGCAGAGGAATGGCAGTGTATGCATCCCTTACATTTGCATACAACAGATCAATAGTCCTGTTTCCTCTGGTGGAACAGTCCACATATTGGAAGAAAGCAGACAAGGAGGAGTCCAGTGTCATGTGATTGAAGTCCCTGGAAATAAACATAAAGGCTTCAGGGTGCTGTGTCTGTAGTCCCGCGACAACCGAGTAGATGATGTCACACGTGACCTCCGCTTGCGCTCGTGGGGGGATGTAAACACAAACAACAATGGCGTGAGAAAATTCTCTAGGCATGTAATATGGACGTAGATTTACAGCCAAAAGTTCAATGTCCCTACTGCTTGTTATCATCTTAACAGTGACATGCCCTGGATTACACCATCTGTTAATAAACAATGCAAGTCCCCCACCTTTGCTCTTCCCCCACGCCTTTGTGTCTCTGTCGGCCCTGACTGTAGTGAAGCCGGGTAGATCTACATTAGCATCCGGAATGTTAGCGGTTAGCCACGTCTCAGTGAAACACAGCAGACTGCACTTCCTGTAGATCCTCACGTTTTTCACGAGTGCAGCCAGTTCATCAATTTTGTTTGCCAGTGAGTTGACATTCCCCATAACTACAGCTGGAACAGAGGGCTTGTATCTCCACCGCTTCTCGTGGCGCCTAGCCTTCCCCTTTGCGCTGGTGCGGCATCCTCGGTACGGCCACCTCACCTCTCGTGGCAGGTGTGGGACAATTCCAACACTGGCCGTAGTCCTGAGGGCAAGCAGCCGGTCCTTCGTGTACACGAGTTTGTGGCCATTCTCCTGTTGTGGCGAATCCATATCCATAGGATATAATACATATATAATAAAAGTAAAAAAAAAGGTAAAAAACAACTAAGAACGCGACGCAAAGATGGAGCTACTGGAAAAGCCGCCTGCTTGCGCTGGCACCGGAAGTGACGTCATGAATTTGTAATGCTAAATTCCTCCAAATCTGTTCTGGTGAAGAAACTCTATATCCTGGATGGCCTGAGTAAATTTTCAGCAAAATTTCATTTCCATTTTCCCTTTGACAATTCATGACAACTCATTTGTTTTCATTACTGGAAGTGCAGAACACCCAGCACTTCCTTCTGTGGTTTCACATGGCATTGGTCCACTGGTTGCAAATTTAAAGGGCGCCTATTATGCAAAATCCACTTTTACATGGTGTTTGAACATAAATGTGTGTAGGCAGTATGTGTCACGCAACCATCCTACAATGATAAAAAACCACCGACTCATTTTTTAATCCCCATTAAACCAAATCAGGCTCATTAGACATGCCGTTTTGATTCTCTTGAGAAGTGTGACGTCACATTGCTCAGACCCCGCCCACGGCTGCTGACTCACTGCCGTATTAGCAGCCAGAGACCCTACCTTGAGTGAGCAGCACACAATCTGCCATGTTTATCTTAATGCTAGAGCATTTAAAAGCAGCATTCAAGCTAGAAATGTCATCTTATTAAAACTATAGAATTTATTCGGTCAAGAGCAGTGAGTGAATTTCTGTTTTTATTTAATTGTTTGGGTCATAGTAACAGCATAGACAGCTGTATCAGTACTGCATATTACGCTGCTGTCATTTACAAAGATCATCTAATATAAACATGTGAATTCTTTCCCAGCTGTTTACCTTCACAGACATAACCGACTGTGTTTTTGCAACGTGTTTTTAACATAACCTTGTGTGTATTTGACAGTTTAAGTGCAATAAGACATGAATGAGACAGTTTAGTGCTCACATGCCGTGTGACAGCCGCTTTCTGTGTGTGCCCAGAAAATACTATATCAGAAGTTTAAACTGATATGGCTTTAAAACGCATGATTTCAGCGCGATAGACATAATAATCAAAACCAAACTGATATTTTTACTTTAGCCAAAAAAAACAATTAGACTTTTTTTCCTGATATATCAATGTATTATTTGCTCAACAATTAAATATTTGCTTGATTATTAACATATTTAAATAAGTAGAGAGATTGCTAGTATTTCAGACACATATTTGCATCATTTTCTGTAAAATCGATATTATGAAGATCTCAGACTCCCCGAAATCATACCATACAGTAGTGTGGAATGCTGAATCTGAATAGTGTGACCTTACACACAATATTTACCATAATAGGCTACATTATGTCAGAGCAAAAACTAAAACCACTTCTGCATTTATTTCATTTTCTGGGAAATACTACTGTTGCTATTTAACAGGGATGATTTATTGCCAAAAAACGATGACTCATTGAATGATGACTCATTATACCTACCATAGTAACACAAAATCTTTATTTAAATAGGAAACTCTCATAATTACTTCAGATGGTAAAGTTGGCAAACAGGTGATTTATTTATATTCAATTTACATGAATAGAGGAGCTTAACATTCATGTACATTCAATTCAATTCACATTTATTTGTATAGCGCTTTTCACGATAAAAATCATTGCAAAGCAGCTTAACATGAAAATTTCTACATTATATTTAGGAGTATCTTATCAGTGGTGATGTCAAGGTGATGTCCATATGGCAGAAATGTAGCTGCAGTAAAAATCACACAGTTAGTTAATGACATGTATTCAAACAACGAACGCTATTAACAGCAATGATTATATGTTGTGATCAAACTTATAGCAAAATTTGGTAGTTTTGTATGTTGGTTCAGGGTTGGCGTCATCTGAGGTCCCTCTGAAGGGTTGGCATTGGCATCATCTCTTCTCAGCTAGTGTTCAGTCATCTCAGATCGTTGTAAGGGTTGGATCCAGACTGAAAGAGCGCCGTGCCTAACACGCGGCCATGACCCATCCCTGCAGAACTGAAAGCCACGAGAACACCAGGCATATGGTGTTTAAACCAAGCAAAGAATGATGATGTGCATTTGATCAAATATAACTGAAGTACAAGGTTATGAGATACATTATGTGAATGTTTGGCTAAAGAGATGTGTCTTTAATCTAGATCTTCCTGAACATTATCAGGAAGGCTATTCCACGTCAACACGTGCTTGGATATAACGCGAAACCTACCGCAGGGAACCCCTAAAAGGAAGCTTACGCGTACAACCAGTAAATAACCTATGACGCTGAATGGTGAAACCATCTTTCTGACTTACACTGTCGCTATGTTTATATGGGCCTCCCCTGTGTTCTGATTAGAAACACAGAACCAATACTTACCAACCATTCGACATGTTGTGTCTGTTGATCCTAATTTTAAGCCTCATGAATAGAGGTTTGTCGTGATAATCCTTTTTTTACTCAATATGTATTTGACTATTTCTTCAATTTCGCATTTCTTTTCGAGATAAAAACTGTATAAGTTGGTAACCTAATAACTTGGTTTTTTTTTTTTCATTTCGCAGCTTATCTTTCAGAAATTGTAGCACAAGGAGACACAGTTGTTGTGTTTGGTCAGGATGCTTCATTCTCCTGTACGCTGTCAGACGCGTCTAATGTCAAACAAGTCACATGGCAGCAGGTACGTGACCAGGAACCGGTACAAACTCTGGCTACATTCAGCGAGCTCTTCAAGGATCATGTGGATGATCGATATGTCGGAAAAGTCACTTTCACCGCGGCGTCAGTTAATTCAACATCCATTGAGATCAAAAACGCAACATTTGAAGACGAGGCTTGCTATATTTGTTCCTTCAAAGTGTATCCATTCCAACCTAAACGACAAACCTTGTGCCTCGCCGTTAAAGGTAAGCTAAACCATGGAAGTCACAAACGTTTTCTCTCAGGTTTTGACTCAAAAACACAAGTATCAGCTAACAGGCAGATTTTAACCAAAATGTAGAAATATGTTTTCAGGACTAGGGCATGTCAGTTTGGGGCAGCCTGCCACGTGTTTTAAATGTCAAATTTGATACAGTTTCCTTTGATCAAAACAGTGGTTTGATATGTATTTTAAAACTGATTTAAAATTGATTTATGAATTATTTTGCTTGTGTAGGGTGCTTTCACACCTGTAGATCGATTGCTTTGTTCCGACCACACCAGGGTTCTTAACACAGTATTACAATTGATTTTATCGTGGTCCCGACGGGTTGCTTACACAACGTCCATAAAACGGACCACCAATTTGTGAATACTAAGCACGCGCAAAGTAAACCCCTGTTCTCGATTGGCTCACCCAACCCCCAGTTTCCATCGGTTTTATTTCCACCAGCGGGCTAATTGTTGTTGTTTTTTGTAGCTGTCCTTATATTAATTTATAATTTTGAGCAGGAGTACAGGATTCATCGGGAATTTTTTTTTCAAATGCACCTATAGGAAGAAGAGCAATAAGACGGTATTATAAAATGAAAGTGTGATTTTTTATTTTATTTTGAATGGCGAAGACGTGCTCTCCCACAGACATTCACAGGTTCATTTTGAAGTATTAGCAAAACAACAAAGCTAATTCTTTTCACGGAACTTATGTAATTGCCCATTATACATTGTGATATAGCCTGGTTCCTTGATTCGTTAGATCGGATTGCTTTCTCACTACAACCGAACCGCTCCAGAGTTCGTTTTCAATCGAGCCGGATCCGAGTGCGATTGCCGTGTTCACATATGCCCAAACGAACCGAGCTAAGGGGGGAAACGCGCCAGGTTCCGAAACAACGGGCCAGGTGTGAAAGCACCAAGAAGTGCCAACTAGCTCCAGTCTCCCCCACCTTGCCAGTATAAAGTGTACAGTATGTTGCGTTAGTAACAAAACAAGCAGTTTCTTCCAGGATAATGCAGATATGCCCAAACTGGTAGAGGGCCGGTTTGAATAAGAAGTTACTCAGAGATCTGTCTATGAATAATAATTGCATCTTAATGCAGGACCAAACAATGTGCTCAAGATGCAACTGAAACTTAAATTCAGTTTCCAGTTCTAGAAAAATGAAAGGAGTACATGCAGCCAATTATTCATTGTAATTGTTAAATAATATTTAAATAAGCAAATACTATGTATTTAGTAATGCCTTAAGAATCAAATATAATAAGATGTTTATTTATAGTGCTATATAGTTTTGTGTTTGCAGTATTAAATTATTGTATGTAATTAAATCATTATGTTGCTGGTATTTTTTCAGGTATTTCAGAAATAACAGCATCAGTGAATCCTGCGCTCAGTTCTGATCCTGATGTTGTAGTCTCATGTTCAGCCACTGGTAAACCAACTCCAACTATCCACTGGAAATCTGCAGAGAAAGAGCTGAACAACTTTAGGTTAAGTAATTCCACAACACTCAACAAAGACAGCTCAACCACCATTACAAGCAACCTCACGCTTCCGCTGTCACAGTTTCATGGGAAGTACGTGGAATGTGTGGCTCAGAGTGACAGCATGGAGAACAGCGTCCAAATCTATGTGCCTGAAGTACATTATAAAGGTAACAGGTTCAACATGGACATTGGCTCGAATAGAATCACATTGTAAAAATGTGCAGTTGTTACTTTCTACCTAATGCAGTCAGGCTGATTCAGTCTTGCTAAATATTGTTGAATTGATTAAAACCAGTTAATTTAGATGTTAAAACATGAAGCACATTTTTAGATTGCCTGACAAAACAGTGAAACCAATTAAGGTATACATTCATTATGTTGCGATTTTGACTTTGAACTGCAATGCTTAATCTCAATATATATTTATTTTTTTCTTACAGTGAACGCTACACCAAGAAGTTACATCATTACAGTTTCAGTCCTCATTGTCATGGCTGTTGTGGTTATTGTCACTATTGTCATCTGTTCTCACACCAGACTAAAGAGTAAGCAGCTAAATCCCTCAGTTGAAATAGGCTAATACAACCCAACATACTGTCATCTTTTAAGAATAGATCTCGGTGGCAAAATAATTTAATACGTAATTTCATTTTGCTAATTGTTTTCCCCCAAGGAGCCACTTTTGGGATAAAATCTACTTATGAGGAACCCCTCAATCCCCCAAAGGAGGAATGTTAACTCTACAGCTACCTCATAGTATGCATTTTTGCTCATGACCTTTGTTAATATGAATTTTTGGATTCTAACCTGTGTGTTCCTTAAAGGAATCATGAATTTTCTGTCTAGTATTTATTTATTTATGTTTACATTACTGTATAGTATTCCATTGCATTAATATAATTAAATATAGTTATATATATAATATTTTACCACTATGTCAGAGTATTTTGATCACAAGGAACAACTATATCATGAACAGATGATATCCATACTGTAACTTTATATTTTCAGGCATATACATTTGCACTTTATGAATCGAATTAATGTACAGCCATGCACTAAATAGTTTTTAATTGTCGTCTTCTGTTGAGTCTGACAGTAATTTATAAATTCAGCTTGATATAAGTCTTGATGTTTTCCCACAATCCTTAATGTTGTACTTTACAGTGGTAAAGTTTTGTGTTGAGCAATGACAGTGATTTGGGGAAGAAAAACATAGTTACTCAATACAGATAAGCTAAAGGCTGAGAAACCTAGTTTTCAGTAGTGTTAAAGAAAGTGAATGTCATTAATGGATACAGAAGCTGTTTTGTGGTTTCCTGCATGAAACTCTAAAGGCTGCACAGAGAGATGACTGCTATTGTTAGTATTTATACTATTATATTGTTATTTGTTGAGTAAGTGTAAGTAAGTGTATTTAAGTAAATCATAAAAGGATAAACACCTATTTGTGTTGAAAAGATTTCTGTGTGATATATTCTTACCTATGTATGTTACAGTATATTTATAACCTGTAATATGTGATTGCGCTGAATTAAAAATGTGAACTGTTAGATTCAATGACTGGATTACTTAATAACATTGTAATACTCTGTACTTCTACCAAATGTGTAAACATACACGTGGGGGGGGGGGTTTCGGACAAACACAGAAAATGTATCTAGGTATGTTAACTACTGTATGTGCCTATGCTGCATTTAAAGGGTTAGTTCACCCTAAAATGAAAATTCTGTCATTAATTACACACCCTCATGTCGTTCCAAAAACCGTAAGACCTTCGTTCATCTTCGGAACACAAGTTAAAATATTTTTGATGAATTTTGAGAGCTCTATGACCCTCCCATAGGCCGCGCAAGATAACTACCCCGTTTCACCAGGTCCCGACAATTAGTACCAAGATGATCGACATATCGGCGGCCTTTCGCACCGACCTTATCGCTTCCAGACTAATGACTACAGTACATCAAAGTACGCGGACGATTTTGTGGATTATTTCCTTGTACCATTATAGGGTTGACCATTAGCACCGACAGTGTGTGGTACTGTAGGAGAAGTGCCCGTAAGCTGCGTTGACAGCGATGTCATTTGTGCGTTCAACAACAGAAACAAAGAACTACGTTTAACAACAGGAGGATGGAGGACGCTTTGATCGGAGCTGTGTTTTTGTTGTGTCCCGGGGGTTTCACAATAATGGACATGTAATGTCAGACGCGTATACGTTAAGCGTTTGAAACGAACTAGAGTTGAGAAACTGGAAGGCACTAAGAGAATCTCCAACGACAACTGGCAGAGTGCTACATTGTGATTGCAGCGATTAAACTTGTGCAATTCAGCCGTTCCGCCTCCTCTAATCGCCTTTTCTCCATACTTGCCGAAGAAAGTGGACAATGCTTATGGCTATGTTAAACCAGCGTTTTAATCATGGCTCCGGTTGAGGGGTTTTAGTAAGCGTTTGGCCCAATCAATGTATACTTAAGTCAAGGGGATAGCTACCAGTTGTGCGAGCTAGACCACCACACCCCCCCCCCCCCCCCCCCCCCCCCCCCCCCACCCCCCCCCCTGCTCCGGAGTAGAGAGACTAATATTTGTTCGCCCTCCCGCCCCACCCCGTAAAAAGGCACATACACAGTCTGGGTACTAAATAGCACCCAGTACCGGCCAGTGCCCGAAACGCCACAAGTGGGGTAGTTCCAAATTAGTTCTTGAGTAGTAATGAAAAGGTTCCCGTGGTGACGGAAGAAACGCCCTAATGTCAGAGCCGCTGTGACATCAGTGAGTTCAACTGTGACTAAAGCGCTACGAAGACTTACGAGATGAAAATTTTTTGTGCCGCACAAGAGAAAATAACAAAAATAAGACTTATGGGCCACATTTTCGTCTCTACTGCATCACTTGTGGACGCGCGTTCACGCCGTCATTATGCCGGATCTGGGTCAGCGCCGCCACACGCTTACGTGAACAACCCGAGGGTGAGTAATTAATGACAGAATTTTCATTTTTGGGTGAACTAACCCTTTAACACAACTTGCAGTATCAAACCACCTCCAGCGAAAACTGAATTAAGTTCATTTAGAGTTTTTGTTCTCTCAAATGACCAACTCAAAACTTTCAAACAGTACTTTGCTACATCTTTTTTCAGCAGGCATGTGGTCTGTGATTGTCTAAAGTGATGCATCAGTGCTGCAACTGCAAAGTTTAAAGGAAGTTGTCAATGCAGTAGAGCTTCAGACAAACTTTGGGTAGCCATTTTCAAGTTAGCCATTTCCTCCAACTGACTGAGCAAAGAAACATGCAGATCTTTCACCCGACCACTGCGTTCCTTATAATGGTTGTTCTCTGCAGTCTTCTCTGGCAGCGGGTAAGTCTCATTCAATTATTAACTAGGATACATATAATTTAAACTTCAAAATGTACCCTATAGTGCAATACGTTACTGAGAGTAGCATTCAGGTTATCACTTTTTTTTTTTGGCATATATAAATAAATTGGATACATTTGTTTTCAATACAGCTTTTTGTTAAAGTAATTTTGGTGTTGATGTCATTTCTGATACAATCTGGGCTATTACAAAATATTTCCCATGTGCAGTGACTGTGATATACTCGCGTGAACCGGTAACGAAGACGGAAGGCCTCAAGTGCGCGGTGAAATATAAGATACAGGATTGCGACATTCAGACCAATTGGTGGTATATGAACATCCGTGAGTCTTTGCAAATCACGGATCCGAGCAGATATCTAATCACAGTAAATGAAACAGAAAGAGAGGAGTACAGGCTAAGGAACATTTTCCTGACATTGAATTCCTTGAGACGTTCAGACAGTGGCTTCTAGCAGTGTGATGCCGAATGTCTCAACAGCGGAACTCTAGCGAGAGGCCATCTCGTGCACCTCATTGTCACAGGTTTGAGCTGAAGAAACATTATTTTGATTCTTAGTTCTTGTATGCTGCAATACTCTTGTATGTGACACATGCAACTTTTTCTACAGCTGAGCTGTATAAAGGTCTGAAGTTCTCAGCATGGAGCGGCCAGTTAAAGGCAGACGCAGCTGCGCTAGCACTCAGTGCTATATTATTAATATTATGGTGTTATTAAATGACATTGTGTTTTCAGTATGGAGCAATACAAGGTATCAACATATGAAATGCACTGTTATAAATCCGCTGGTGTGACCAACTGTACTTTTATTGTATTCTAGACTTGATCCAAAGTCTTGGATAAGTGCTTCAGGTAAAACATAAAACAAACTCTACTTAGACATGAAAAAGCATGCAGATTTACAGTCGTGGCCAAAATTTTTGGCAGTGACATAAATTGTGTTTTGCAAAGTTTGCTGCTTCAGTATTTGTAGATTATTTTTCCACGTTTCTATGGTATACTGAAAAACAATTATAAGTATATCATAAGTTTTAAAGTTTTTGCCAGACAAGAACATAATATAAGTGACAGGCCCAATATTTACAGGTGATTGACCTTTGTTCTTCATAACCACCGCAATTCGCCCTGGCATGCTGGATATTAGCTTCTGGGTCAAATCCTGACTGATGGCGATCCATTCTTGCCTTATTAGTTCTCGGAGTTGATCACAATTTCTGGGCTTCTGCTTGTCCACTCGTTTTTTGAGGACTGACAACAGGTTCTCTATGGGACTGAGATCCGGGGAGTTGCCTGGCCACGGAGCCAAAATTTCAAATGTAATTATCTTTGAGCCACTTCTTTAAATCACTCTTGCTTTGTGACATGGTGCACCATCATGCTGGAGATTCATACCAAATATTTGCCCTTTTTACTCATGGACTGCTTGGAATAAATAGCACTCTTGCATGGACGTTTGATACCATTCTTTATTCCTGGCCAAGTGTTTTTGGGCAGAATGTATGAGAGCGCCACACCCCTTGTTGAAAGCCCCAACCCCACACCATGGAGTGGTTTCAGGATAGCCTTCACTGTTGACCAACCAGGCACTCATGCGCTTCAGCGTTCACCTTTTCTCCTCTGAAACAATTCGAGTTTTCCAGAGTCCCCAGGACAGTTCGGAAGCAGAGGAAGCCTCAGCAGAAATAATCTTTGACCAGTACAGTCTCTTGTGGTCCAATACCGTGCGGCTTCCTGCATACTTAAGTCTTATGTCCTTGACGTTTTTTTGGAGAAGAAGTGAGGCTTCTTTGCTGCCCTTCGGACACCAGGCGCTTGTCCAACGTCTTGGCCTCAATGGCCGGTGAAGCATGCTCTCACACCAACTGCTGCATTCACTGAGCAAGCTATGCACTCGACTGGGGACACTGATTCTGTAGCCCCTGAATCCTCAGGCAGGAGATGGAGATGGTCTGGCTCTTGCTGGACACTACATGGGAGTCCTGAGACTTCTTCAGAAGTTGACCTCTTCCTTAGAATTCTTGATGTGATCGGTATAAATGGTGTCTTTCAGTTGAAATAGTATTTGTAGCAATTCATTGAGGTGAGCGCCATTTTGATGCCACCCCCCACGAATGACGGAAGCACTCAATCTGTGCCCAAGCCTAAGCCCACTGCACGTGTTCCCCTGTTTCTTGGAGGGGTTGGTAACCATTACTAAAAAGAATTCAATGACAGGAAGTGCTTCTTCCCTCCTTTTATTGCAATCAGTCTGCTCTTACAATCTAATTAGTATGATAGTGATTTCACCTGACTAGTACTCATTCACACTTTCACATGTGCTGCTGATATGATTAGTCAATTAATGTTAGCTGGTCATTTTGTGTCAGGATCAAAAAACAGTGACATTTTTGAAAGAAGTTCATTTTTTTTGGCCAATGAAGCTTTTAGCAATTATTTAAAATGCATCTGATCACTCTACACAATAATCTAGAAACAATGTGAATGAACACCACAACAGCTTAAGTAGCAAACTTTGCAAAACACAAAATTTATGTCACTGCCAAAACTTTTGGCCAGGACTGTAGATACAAACCAGGGGAGTTGGAGGATATGGATTGATCTCAATAGAGAAATACTGCCATCTACTGGATATCAGATGTCTTATAGAAATCACAGGAAAACATAATAATTATAATATTCCTCTCATGTCTGACATATTCAACTCATGGACTCAGAAATGAAAGGTGTTTCTTTTTTGGCCAATAATAAACCTGCAAATGTTGTGTGAGCACTGCACTTCTGATGCTAAGGATCACAGGTTGGAGGAGAACTTAACATCAATATTTTAAGTTAATAAGTTGTGATGACCCATTACATGAGTCTGGAATCAAATGATTCATGGTCATTGTGAGGGGGTAAATGGCCAGATGACAACTGGGTTTTACCTTCTATCATTGGAAACGTATAGCGACTTTCGAGAGAGGTGTGATTTTAGTTCCCTTAAGGAAGCACATATGCAAATTTAACCTTCAGTCAGCTTGCACGGTCCGTTGACTTCCTCTTTCTTTTCCTGTCAGTCTCTCTCTCCCTATTTAGTTCTCCCTTCATGGTGACATTATCCAAGAACTATGCCAGGTAATTCTGAAATTTCATTTTTATTTATTCTTCTCTGAAGAAAACACTGAAACCCCCCTCCGTCATTTTCTGCTGGTCATTCAATACTGAAATGATTATATCTAATTACAGTAACTAAGCTTTTAAGGGAGTCTTATATATTTCACATTCTATAATGATTATATTTCACAACTGTTGCATTTTCTTGCCTGTCTTATATAAGAATTGTGTCTTGAAAAAAAAAATACTTTTTTGTTTTCAAATTACTGACAGAACATGCAGGGTTGGAATGAAAGTTTTACAGTGCTCTGGTGATGCCACCAAAAAGTACAGTCAAAAATACTATTGGTATTCATATTATTAACCAATGGGACACAACCAATATGTCATTCACTGCCTTTTTTTGTCCCTAAATTCTATCCCCAGATCACAGTTGTATTGCCTTATAGTGCTGAACAATACATTTTTTAAAGCTGTTTAGTCATAAATAATACCACCCTTTCTCTCGCTCTTTCTTTTTTCAAAATTCATCTTGCAGAAATACAACTAAAAATAGAAAGAAAAAAATCCCTGCATTTACTATAGAGCACAGTTTTCATACTAGAAAAGAGTTGATGCAGAAAGTAGTTGGAGTTTATATTTTGCATTTAGCTAACACATTTGTTTTTCAGTCATGGTGGGGATTTTGCATACATTTACATTGTCTTTATACGGATAAAAGGTTGTATTTTCTAACCCACAACCCACCTTACCTTCACATAAACCTCTTGCCATTTTTTGATTTTTAATTATTTAGCATGTGTGGGTCACACTTTGCCTGGACCAAATTCAGTCTGAAAACCTGAAACCACCACAGCTAAACATCAAAACAGCTAAATGTTTGGAGAAAAAAAATGGTGTGAACAATTTGGACTCTTGCTAGTATATTTCACAAACAATTACAGAAAAAAAATTAAAGTAGAAATAAACTTCAAGTTTCTGATACCGAATACCATAGTTCATATTAAAGGAATAGTTCACATCCAAAATGTAGATGAGTTTGTTTATTTATCTGGACAGATTTGGAGAAATTTAGCATTACATCACATTTGACCCCCCTCAGCAATGGAGCCTCTGCAGTGAATGGGTGCCATCAGATTGAGAGCCCAAACAGCACGTGCGATGTAAAAACAGTACACAATAATCCACAATTAATCCACAGACTCCAGTCCATCAATTGATGTCTTGTGAAGCTAAAAGCTGCGTGTTTGTAGGAAATAAATCTATCATTAAGACATTTTAACTTTTAGCCGTTGCTTTCGGGTTTTCAGCAACTTTTCATTGATGAGTGAACTGTTTCTTTAATCGAGTAAGTTATCTTATCACAAAAAGTCCCCATAATCTAATAACAATACGCAGTGAAAAGTCTTGCGCCTCGGCCTGCTCCCTCTCACATCAAAATCCATGACATATTTATTTTGAACTGCAGTTTTCACTTCACAGGACATTAGTCAAGTCAAGTTACCTTTATTTATATAGCGCTTTATGCAATACAGATTGTGTCAAAGCAACTTTACAGTGTTAAACAGGAAAATAGTGTGCTGATAATGCAAAAGGACAATAGAAAACAGTCAGTTTTTCAGTTAAAGTCGGTTCATTGTTGATTCAGTGATGTCATCATCCAGCTCAGTTCAGTTCTCTTCATATAATGTCTGTGCAATCAAGTCAACAATATTGCCAGAAATTGTGTCTCCAACTAAGAAACTCAAAGGCGACAGTGGCAAGGAACCAAAAAACCATCAGTGACAGAAATGGAGAAAAAAAAAAACTTGGGAGAAACCAGGCTCAATCAGGCTCATTTTTCCTCTGGCCAGACAAAACCAGCATGACGTGGCTTAATTCCGGCTTGACAACGACAAGTCAGATTGAGCAGGAGGACTCGTCTGCCCAGCCATCGTGCCCTGGTCTGTGCGTGCGCTGCCACGAGGAGGTGACAAAGTCTTCACTGGGGATCTGTCTCTGGGGCTCATCTAGTTGGACATGCGTCTTGGGTGGGGTTTTGCTTCGGTCTTTTGGTTTGTGGGGGCTACCATTTGTGGGGCTCTTGATGGCCATAACATGCTGCGACTTACTCTGAGTCGTGTGGATTACTTGGATGATTCTGATGTTTCTATTAGCTGTTTGATCTCTTATTCTATTTGGAAAATTTTAATTTGGAAGCCCAGTCAGCCTTCGACCTGGTGAACTATTCCTTTAATTGTAACACATACCTGTAGGGGAAAATGTCCAGGAAGGGTAATGTGTTGCTTTTACCACGAGGGAAAATATACATTTTGCATTTGTTTTCTTCCTTCATGTACAGTGTTTTCAATTCAGTTCAATTCAAGTTTATTTGTATAGCACTTTTCACAATACAAATCGCCTTTTTTTTGCTTTTTTTTGTAGTTGCAAAGCAATTTTACAGCCAATTAAGTTTCTACAATATATAGTGGTAGCCTATCAGTGGTGACTGTCAGTTAATGTACATATAGCAGAAATGTACGGAAAAATCAATTAAAAGACGTAATCAAACAGACGATGAACACTATTAAAAGCAATTATTATATGATGCAATCAAAGCAAAATCATAGCAAAATGTGGTAGTTCTGTAAGTTGTTTCAGGGTTGCATCATCTGAGTCAGACTCTGAGGGGTTGGCATCATCTCTTCTCAGGTGTTCTGGATCCAGACTGAAGCTTGTGTAAATCCTAGTTACGCAAAAACTGAGAAACAAATAGAGACATAATCAGCATAGCTGCGGTTCCAACCAAGCAAAATCGGTTTGTTTAACCCAAGCTAAAGAATAAAAATGCACATTTGATCAGATTTAACTGCAGTACAAGATTATGAGATGAATTATTTGAATGATTGGCCAAAGAGATGAGTCTTTAATCTAGACTTAAACGGAGAGAGTGCGTCTGAACCCCAAACGTTATCAGGAAAGCTATTCCAGAGTTTGCGAGCTGAATGCGAAAATGCTCTACCTCCTTTAGTGACTTTGCTTACATAGGGAGACTACCAAAAGTCCAGAGTTTTTGCCCCGGACCCTTAGGAGCTGTTGATGGATTTGTAGACGTGAGGGGTAGAAGACTAGTATAGGATGAGGAGTAACCCATTAAGGGACGTATAGGCAAGTAATAATATTTGCTAACTGATAACTGAACTTAATAGGTAGCCAGCTGCAGAGATGTATAAATTGGTGGTTGCTCGCTGGTAATATGCATCAATTTCTTGACCTGCATAAGCGACTATAGCCGACCGCATTTTGGACAACCTGCTGGCACTTGTTTATTGCAAGATTGCCCAAGGACAACACAGCATCTGCATTACATAGTCAGATCTAGAGGCGAGGTCCAATGAATGCATGAACTAGCTTTTCTGCATCTGAAACAGGCAACATGTTTCGTAAATTGGCAATGTTTCTAAAATGGAAGAACACTGTTTTTGTAACATGGGAAATATGATTTTCAAAAGACAAGTTGCTATCTAATATAATACCCAGATTTTTGTCTGTAGAGGAAGTAACCGTGCATCCGTTTAGTTGCAAATTGTAATCCAAGAGATTGTGTACTGTCTTTTGGTCCAATAAGTATTATCTCTGTCTTATCTGAATTTAATAAGATAAAATTATTGGTCATCCAATTTTTTAAATTTTTAACACACTCTGTTAACTTAGGTAATTTAGAAGTTTCTTCTGGTCTTGTTGAGATATATAGTTGAGTATCATCATCAGCATAACAGCGGAACCTAATCCCGTATTTTCTAATAATATTACCAAGGGTCAACATGTATATTGAAAATAGCAGAGGACCCAGGACAGATCCTTGTGGCACTCAATACTTTACTGGATTTAATTTAGATGATTCCCCGTTTAAATAGACAAATTGATAGCAATCGGAAAGGTAGGATCTAAACCATCTTAAAGCCTGCCCTTGAATACCTGTATAGTTTGTAATCGATCTATGAGTATGTCATGATTTATAGAGTCGAACGCAGCACTAAGATCAAGTAAAACTAGCAAATGAGACACAGCCTTGGTCTGACGCAAAAAGAAGTTATTTGTAATTTTAACAAGTGCAGTTTCTGTGCTATGGTGGGACTTGAAACCTGACTGAAAGTATTAAAGTTTTCAAGACTTTAAAAAATGAGATGTGAAATCAAGGAAAAAAAAGATTGTAGATTTGGTGAGGAAGGAGCCAAGATTCATACGGTGACAAGGATTAGGAAATTCCCATATGATGATGGACAGAGCTGAGCGGGGTGTGTATTTAATGATTTATTTAATAGTGATGAGTATGAGATCACAGTGGGGCTCTGTAATGTTTCCTTGTGTTCAGTCTCAGCTAATAAGAGCAAAACGGGTATTGTGAATCACATCTATGCCATGAGGCAGCTAGAAGAACCACCAGTCAATATCCGGGGACATAAATTTCCGAAGCTCTGTCCAAACACATCACGACTCACACATTGACAGAACGCGGGTGCTGTACTTATGTCTGTATTCAATTGGCACATCCAGGCAAGTCAAACGTGAAGAGAGAGAGAATTTAGCAGTAAATAAATTTAAGTTTATGCATGCTTATTGCCTTCATATCAACAATATTCAAACATGCCAATTAGTTGCTGCTTGGTGCTTAGTGTCAAAAAAATATTATAGGCCTAATTTACTAGATGTAATCCGAGCAAAGGAGAGTGGGTTTACCACCAAAATGAAAATTTGCTGATAAGCAAAAAAACAAAAAAGCAGTTAATGAGGATTTGTTTCATACCAACTTGCCCAGCTTCACTTCACAAGACATTCATTGATGGACTAGACTAGTGTGGATTTCTTTGGGATTAGTTGTGATAAAGGTACAGTTGATAAAATCTTTCTGACGGCACCCAATCACTGCAGAGGATCCATTGGTGAGCAAGTGTAATGCTAAATTTGACCAAACTACATCTTGAATGGCCTGATGACTGAGCACATTTTCAGCATTTTTTTTTAAAGTTTAATTACTAACATAACTGTAGTGTATGGCTTTAGATGTCTTTTGAGGCCTTTCGTTGTCCCTCAAGTGCAAGGTGCAATATAAGATACAGTAGGGTGACCATACGTGCCATTTTCCCAGGACGCGTCCTGGCCAGGATTTCTACATTGCCTAAAATATCCAGGCTTTGGCTTTGTTTGCACTGCGCAGAATGATCAGTGTATGACATCAAAGTACCTCGAGAGCATTTTGAAAGCATAAGGAAACGTCTGTATGGTATTTTGATGTCATACCCCAATCGCACATGCGCAACATCCTATAGGTTCTGTACTGGAATTAGTCAAATAGTTCACCTGTTTTGAGTCTTCGGAGTTTTTTGTCCCGAAGTCAGTCATTCTCAAGGACAGCCATACACTTAACCAATGCAGTCTGAGCCGGAAAAAGAATTGATTAGTTCATCCATCGAGTCTTCGGGTTTGAGTCGTTCCTTCATCACGTGACAGCCCCATAAGCTGTAACTAAAGCAGTCTGAGCCGGAAAGCTTTGAAGAGAATGATTAGTTCATCTCGAGTCTTGGGTTTTCCGAGTGAGAGCGTTCATCCGTGAAATCACATAGAAACCCTATGCAGACTGAGCCGGAAAGCGACTAATAATAATAACCAATCTTTATTACCTTTGTTACACATTTCAGCTGTTTTATGGAAAATACACATGACAGAAAATTCACCATTGAAACGGTAGAAGTAAAAAAGATACAATTTGAGACCAGAGAAAACGCAGCACCGTAACTGTAAGTGTATGTAATATATAAAAGAGCATAATAAAATAATAATAATAATAATAACTAGCTACTCAGTTTGTAAGGAGCTTGTAAAGAAACTAATTCTCATCCATGCTGTGTCCCATCCGTGACAAAAGAATGATGATATATGAAAGAACTCGATAGATTAATATCAATTCTTAATCAGGAAGGCGCGTTGGAAAAAAAAATTGTCTTTATTATAAAAAAAATGGTTGACAAAGGTGTAATGTTTGTTTTAGGATGATTAAACAAAGGATGGTAACTTCTTCTATTCCGAAGTTTCAGAAAATCCACAAAAAAAGTGGATTACATCACCTAGTGTATGAATGGGTTATTAATTATATTTCACCTAAACTGTTACATTCGGTTAAGGATTGTTACAGATCTTCAAAATGTGAAATTACAAAAATTTGTATTGGAGGTCTGGAGCTTTCCAATGTTAAATGTAACAATTTCTGGATTAGAAAAACCCTTATTAAGAAGTTTAGTTGTCATCATAAAGCATTTTATAAGTGGAAAATAAATTACCCTATTCTTTCTACTATTAAAATATGGGCCGGTTATTTAACAAGATGAAAAGACTTTACTATAAGATTCTTTCATATGTCTATCCCTGTGTAATTCTTTACTCTCAAATTTTAAGTTGGACATCTCTTCACAATGCACATTCAGTCATTCTAATTTGGAAACAATATCACACTTATATTTTGAATGCGAGTATGCAAACATGCATGAGTATGCAAGCGACAGCTAAAAACTCAGCTCTTTCCAAGCTACTTGACTTCATCATAAAAAAAAAGATCTCTCTTTATCTATTCCTTCTCTTTCTAGCTTGTACTCATTTGAACAATGTCTAGAAACTTGGTATTAAAGAGCAGTCCTGTGTCTGTTGCCTCTTAAGGAAGAATCGCTAAATGTATCCCCAATTGGAAGTAGCTTTGGATAAAAAAAGCGTCTGCTAAATGACTAAATGTAAATGTAAATGCAAAGGATTTTTTGAAAGAAATATCTTGGCTTGTTTTCTCAGCTTACAACAAACTTTAGTTTTGAGGTAATTAATGCACTATTTTTATTTGGGAATCAGGATCAAAGGAGCTGTATGATATCTTAAAAAGTTAACTCTTTGTGGTCTATTTCATCTTCACAAATGTAAAGTTACTGATTGTATGCCCAATTTTAGGATTTTTGTATTGATTTGAAATTATTTTATTGATCTCTCTGCTCATCACTTAATAAGAAAACTGTTAAAACTACTGTATTGATGGAAAAAAAAATATTGACTTCGATGTAAGGGTTACCTCCTGTGTATTCTTTGAAGTTGACATTTTATGTGTAATATTCCATTTTAAGTTATTTTTTATTTTAATTTATTTAAGAAAAAAAGATGTTTAACTTTTTATTTATTTGTTTTTGTTCTGTTGATATTTCATTTTTATTATTCTTTATGTATTTATTTTTGGATTAGGGTGTGTGTATTTTCTTGCTATGGGACGGTACCCCTCGCTGGAAGGTTCTATCTCAATAAACACCTAAAAACTACTCTAATCAAATTCTTTTTCGAGACTCAGATGCTTTCGTTACGTTATGGGGTGTGTCTGTGCATGCAACGTAAACGACTTGGATAAAACACACGAAGACGCTGTCAGATAAGAGGTGGACGGTGAGTAATCAGATGAAGCCCCAGAGTCCACAAAGGACCAGTTTTGCTGTTTCTCGATAAGCTAGTTGATGTAAGGTTTGGTTATGTAATCGTGTTGTTATCAACGTTTGCGTTCGTAGATGTGCTTAGGGAAGTTAAACGTAAACATTTTTAGAGTTGTATGCTTGCCTAAGATAGAATTTAATGCTGTCACCCCCCGGATCAGAGAGATTATGTTCAATATCGAGAAATACGAGACTAACCAAGGTCCGAGTCACGGTAAAATGATCCGAACTTCCACCATCACTACAGTTACATGAAAGCCAAATCATACAGATGTTAGAATACAGGCTAAAGAGCATTTCACTGTTATGACAATTTCCTTAAGACTGTTTCCGGACAGTTGGCTTATACCAAGGGATGCTGAATGTCTGTCAAACCAGTGGGGCTCAAAGCAAGAGGCCATCTGTTTCCTTAATCGCACAGTGTATCAATGATAGGGTAGATTTTGTTAAGTTCAATGTAGTTACATGCTCTTGTATGTGAGACTTGCTATGTGATACAAACCTGTTGTTACATGCTTACATTAAAAAGGCAAACCTAACAAAAATCTACTTCAGATATGCCCCCGCAAAAAGTCGTGCAGATGTAATGCAATTCAAAAGTTATGTGGAGGCTCTCAGCAGATAAGTACTTGCACATCACTGGATATCAGCTTTACGTGTAGCGCATCAGAAAACCTAATTAATATCCTCTTTCTCTCCTGTCGTGGATGCGCGTTATCCTCCTTTGAACCCAGTCGTGGAAGGAGCTGATTTTGTGGCCAAGATAAAGTTAACTTCGTAAAGGTGTGGTGTGTAGCCATAATGCATTCTGCCTGCGATGCTAGGATGCCAGTTTGTGATTGTGAGAACTTAACATCATATTCTAAAAACACTCAACGCGAGGCAAAAAGGTCTGATGACCTATTAAATGAGTTTGGAATGGAATGATTCATGGTCATTATGAGGGGGTAAAGGGACAGATGACAACTGTATTTTACCTTCTATCATTGGAAACTTATAGCGACTTTCCAGGGGTGGGATTTTAGTGTCTTAAAGGGATAGTGCACCTTCAGTTGCTGGTCCCCATTGACTTTCATAGTATGAAAGAAAAAAAAACACTATGCAAGTCAATGGGGACTAGCAACTGAAGGTGAACTATCCCTTTAAGGAAGCACATATGCAAATTTAACTTTTAGTCAGTTTGGACGGTCCGTTGACTTCCTCTTTCTTTTCCTGTCAGTCTCTCGCTCACTATTTAGTTCTCCCTTCATGGTGGCTTTATCCAAGAACTATGCCAGGTAATTCTGAAATTTAATTTTTATTTATTCTTCTCTGAAGAAAACACTGAAAACCCCCTCTGTAATTTTCTGCTGGTCATTCAATACTGAAATGACTACATCTGATTACATAAATAAGCTTTTAAGGGAGTCTTATGTATTTCACATTATATGATTATATTTCACAACTGCTGTATTTTCTTACCTGTCTTATTTAAGAGTTGTGTCTTGGGAAAATTTAAAAAACAAAAATTGTTTTCAAATTACTGGCAGAACATGCAGGGTTGGAATGGAAGTTTTACAGTGCTCTGGTGATGCCACCAAAAAGTACAGTCAAAATTACTATTGGTATTCATATTATTAGTAACCAATGGGACACAAAACTATACAGGTCATTCTTGGTATTCAGGGATGTTTCTTGTCCCCAGTAAAGATGAGTTTTATTGCCTTATAATGCTGAACAATAAATTTTTTAAAGCTGTTTTAGAAATAATACCATTTGAACTTAAGCATATTGAAGTTGATAATGGTTTGTCTATCACATTTTAATGAATACAACAATTACTATTATTGATTTTTTTCTAGTTGATGAAGTGAAACAAACCCCCTAATAATTCAGTGCCAATTAAAATTTATTGGAGTATAAAACAAAAAAATTATTGAAAAAGTAAACTTCATAAGTCTTTCAAACTTTCACATTTTTGGTCTTCCATTTCGTAGATTTTGTTTCAAAAATTCTTAAAATTATTTGCCTGGGCTTGACTAAATAGTTTACATCTCACTATCATGATTAGGCTACACAAAAAGTTATTTTGAATGCCTACATTTTATGATATCCATATGGCACCAAATATTATAAATTACCCATATATTAAAGGGAGGTTTCTTAATGAAGTTAGCATCTGCTGTTTGACTCTAACAAGCTTAAAATAACATTGTAAAGCAGCAGTTTGACTAAAACTATTAATATGGTCACTAAAACTGTTGACTTAGTGTAAATCCACTGCCATGCATTAGGTTGTCATTCTGAGGAATCTATAAACATTCGCTCAAACTCTCATTCATTTGTAATATTATGTCAGTGTGATAAATCAATCTCATTCCACCAGTTATAGCCCCATATTTTGCATGCATCCAAATGACACCCATGTTTAATGTATTATTAAATAGAGCCATCAAGTGCAGTTCAGATACATTACTTTGTCAAATGAGCATGGAGGGCTTGTCCATTCATAATCAAATGAGAGAGGTAGTGTAGGTGTCTGTTTTTATAGTGGAATTATTTTAAACTCTTCATCATTTTTTTCATTTCCAGGAACGATTGTAGCAAGCAACTGTGGATAAATTGCTATAATATATTATCAGGATGTTTAATGTAATGAATGCAAAGTTTCCTGAGAGTGTGAACCATATTTTAAAGGAATGGTTCTAAGATGGAGGTGAGTTTGTTTGATCTGTGCATTTTTCTCCCCCAATTTAGACAAGATTTTTACTAGATTAAACGCACAATATGTAATTTTCGCCGCTAGAGGTCGCGTATTCAAAATAAACAAATAGACAAAGGCGTAGTTTGATGACTGAGTGTGGAATCATGGGAGTTGTTGTCTTCATCCCCACAGCCGATGCAATCTGACGGGACTCGGGCAGAAATCATGTTCATGGATGAGCTAATGATTTATTACATAGTGAATGAAGCAGTGTGAGGCTGAAAGCTGTCGAAGCGAGCGTGACACACTCTGAGCTGCGCGAAAAGTTACGAGCTTTTATTATGCCACAGTCGACCGCTTCCACTCCTTCCGGTCGTGCGTATGTGGGGGAAAAAAGCAGCGCTGTTTTGTCATACTAGATACATTCGAAAGTTCTGTTATAAAGCTACTCTGTGCGGTCGTCACCGGTCTATTAAAACGCACAACATATTAAAGCGTCTTTGGTGTTTCCATGTTTTCTACAAAACAAAATCGGAAATCGAGGGGTTATGACGTCATTGGCAGGCGACACAATGACACTATGGACACGCTCCGTGTCACTAGTTAAAATTGCTTATTTCTCTGGATTTAAACATTCTTCGAAACATTGGGGATAATGTAAGTACACAAGTCAGCAAAATATATAACACTGTTCTAGTGGTTATTGTGGATATTTTAATTACAAAATCTTACATATTGTGCCTTTAAGCAATATACTTGAAGCAACAGGTTTAAGTTAAAAATGCTTAATAATATAATTATTTTTTTTCACAAGATCTTCACAATATGTTAATTGATGACTGAAGTCATCTTTTTTTTATCAACTCTTTGAACTCTCATTCTGATGGCACCCATTCACTGCTGACGATCAATTGGTGAGCAAGTGATGTAATGCTAAATTACTCCAGATTCCTTCAAATGTTAGTACTGTTTATGTTTTACATAATCATGTTTGAATATTATTTGTGTTGATCATATGTGTTATTTCAGAAAGAATATTTTTAAATCACACATATACAATATACCAAATATGCCAGTTTCATAGAATAAAACAAACTGGCATTTGCAAACAAAAGATCCTAGAGCTTTTCTGGAATGTGTATATTGCATTAAAGCTTATGCAATCTTTCTTTAGCTAAATATGAAATCAAGTCATATGTATTTTACTGCAATGAGATTCAGGCATTTTAAGTGTGCCTTCAGTGTCTTCTGAGGGACACTGTAACTTCATGCTTCCTAATCACTGAATGGGCTAATGAATAAAATAAATGAATTTTCATAAAATATTCACAGAACACAGTGAATAATATGTGTAGAGTTCCAGTAGATCTGACATATAGTCTGTATGTCATGTTTCCAACAAAGCAAAATCAATGAATAATGAAACCTCAGTAGAATTTCTTCAGATCGGACAATGCCTTGCAGTAAATGTAATGAGGAATAATGGCCTATTCCTTTATGGAAGGGAAGTTAATTCATAATTTATTATTACTTGAATAGATGAATAGGAAACTAGGCTACATGTGGACATTCATGTGCTTATGCACGGAGGTGCTTTCACAGCAGTGATAAACATTCACCAGGTCTTTAAAGTAGTCATCATCTTATTGAGTGTATTGCAAAGTCATTTTTCAACTTAACCACTAGTAAAACATATCCCAAATTAAGTAATACTACAGCAAACTGCAAAATTCATCTAGCAGAAATACAACTAGAAATAGACAGAAAAAATCCTTGCATTTACTACAGAGCACAGTTTTCATAAAAAGAGTTGATGCAGAAAGTAGTTGGAGCTTAATATTTAGCATTTAGGTAACACATTTGTTTTTCAGTCACGGTGGGGATTTTGCATACATTTACATTGTCTTTATACGGATAAAAGGTTGTATTTTCTAACCCACAACCCTATACCTTACCTTCACAGAAATCTCTTGCCATTTCAGGATTTTTAATTATTTAGCATGTGTGGGTCACACTTTGCCTGGACCAAATTCAGTCTGAAAACTTGAAATCACCACAGCTAATATCAAAACAGCTAAATGTTTGGAGGAAAAAAATGGTGTAGAAACAATTTTCACTCAGAAATTGGTAGTACATTTCACAAACAATTACAGAACAAAAAAAAAAAAAAGTAAAGTAGGAAAACTAGAAATTAAGTAGAAATAAACAAACTTTATACTGAACACCGTAGTTTATATTAAAGGAATAGTTCACATCCAAAATGTAGATGAGTTTGTTTTTCAGTGGAACAGATTTGCAGAAATTTAGCAATACATCACTTGCTCACCAGTGCATGCTCTGGTGGCAGTGAATGGGTGCCATCAGAATGAGAGACCAAACAGCTGATAAAAACATCACAATAATCAAGTTATCCACAGACTCCAGTCCATCAATTGATGTCTTGTGAAGCTAAAAGCTGCGTGTTTGTAGGAAATAAATCTATAATTAAGACATTTTAACTTTTATCCGTTGCTTTCGGCTTTTCAGCAACTTTGTTGGATGAACTGTTTCTTTAATTGAGTTATCTTATCACGTGTTGTTTCCGGCTAAAATACTAGTCCATAATCCATAATAATGCTTCCTCCAGCTGTCCCCTGCTGTCCTCTCACATCAAAATCCACTGACATGTTTGTTTAGAACTGTTTTCATTAGTAAACGGTGCTTGATCTGTTCATATTTCTCTCCTGATTCAGACAAGACGACTTTTTCACTGGAGAAAGCAATATTATGGATAGAAGACTATGGATAGTTTAATTACTAACATATTTGTAGTGCATGGCTTTAGATGTCTTGAAACACATACTTAAGGACTACTTTTTGATGCTTATTTTGCACCTTGACACGCCCCTGGTCACTATTTGGTTTTGTGGAACGGAAAAAGGCAGGATAAACCTTCTTCAAAACATCTTTTGTGTTCTACATAATGAAAAAAGTCTAAATGGATTTGGAATGACTGCTGAATAGGGCCTGTAACAGAATAGTTTCCATTGTTAGAAGAGATGGAATGGTGTAGCAAAATCATCTCTAACGCCAACATTTAAGAGTTAAATCATAAGAAGGAACCCCCCGTAAGTGTTAACCAATAAAAGAAAACTTGTAACCATTCTAAGGGTTGTGTGATGTCTCGAATCAAGCGCCACAGCAGCATCCCTCAGTCTGACACCATGACAACCGCAGCGCGCGAACGCTGGAATCTGTGCAGCTGCCGCGAAGCCCAATATGAAGACAAGATGCCGCCATGCGAGCGCGAGACACACTTGTTCCTTTGAAAAATATTCCTCGCTCCGCACTCTTGGAAAAAGACGTCGAAGATTCGCAAAACCACCTGTATCTAGCGTCCGTTGGCAATGTGAGATAAACAGGCTTTCTGCTAGCTAAACCTTAATATTTATGTGGCGTAAGAACCGCGCTGGGTTGAATACACTGAAGTAAGCCGCGCGCATAGGAGCTACGAAATGCGCATTGGAGTCAGGAATGCTCCTCATGGCGTTTACGCGTGGAGAGCCCACTGGGGCGTGTGTGCTGTGCGTGTTAATGCATGTGTGAGATAGTGCGAAAGGAGGCTTGTATTTGCCGCACGCGTTCCACTGGCTCTACATGGGGAATATGAGGATCTCGTGAGGACGCCAATGATAAATAGTATTCCAGAGTCCTCAGCCACATAAGAAGACCACGGAACACCCTCCTCAGAGACGCCTTGTTTGATAACGAGAGGCGATTAAATATCCACATAGTAAGGCGCATCAGGTAAGCGACGCCATACGGGGATTCGTTACATTCGCATTGAAGTTCTAACCCGTCTTTTGTCGAGCATCATTTGATGCGTCGCAAAAGTCAAAGCGCTCAAGCGCCTTCGTACCTACATCTGCAAGTGTCAGTGCGTGCGTTTGGTCAACAAGAATGGACAAATCACACATCTAGCCATGAAACTGGTCTGTAAAGTAAATGAAGCGTTTATGCAGATTTTAATGAATTGGGGAAGCTTCATGAGATTTGACAGCAAATATTGAGACCAATGATTCAGACGATAAGAGTTACTACAACATTGATGTTCTGTTGTCTTAAAAGCTCTTCTAAGAACTTAAATATTTTGTTGTAATTGTGTATTGGGGTTTCATCATCTTAAATTATGCTGGTTACTGCATGGATGATTAATGCTGCAGTGTTGGTTTGAGTTCAACTTAGAGATCACACCATATTGGTTTTTGATGACTGTACCAATACAGATTATTTTTGATGTTTAAAGTGTCCAATAACCAATATGCAGAACAGAATGGATGCTTAATGCTGCAGTGTTGGTTTGAGTTCAACTTAGAGATCACACCATATTGGTTTTTGATGACTATACCAATACAGATTATTTTTGATGTTTAAAGTGTCCAATAACCAATATGCAGAACAGATTTTTAATTATTATATTTTTGCTTTTTTTCTACAATAATTAATCATCTTAAAACAACTACAAAATAATATTCATTCCGAATAATGTTATATTACTATGATGATTTATTCAAAGTTGTTTGCAATCTAGATGGTGGCAGATTTATTTTGATCTTTGTTTAGGGCTGTCTGAATCTGAAACAATACACTTCTCACTTGAAAATGAATGGCTGTTATATAAAAGAGTCAAAAGTAATTATCCAAACTGTGTATTAAATAAGTTGCTGTACTTGTAAATATTGTTTTTGGCTGCTTCTTCATAGTGATCAATCAAATGGCATCATTTACTGATAGAGATCTAATAAGTTGAAAAGAGTGAATATCAGGACAAATATTGGTCAAACGAATCATCAGTCTGTCTTATTACCGTATTGTCATTTATTCAAAATGCCAAATTATAATGGTCATGTAATTTTTTTTTTTCTTACATGCATTAATGCATGTAAGACTTGCTAAGCAGGCACTGCTGGCTACAGGATAATTATTGATACCCGCTGCTCTCTGAGGGCTGGAGATTGTGATCAAAGATTTATACACTCGTTCCAGGCGCTGTTACTGTACGTGTGGAAACAGGTTGGGAAGTAGACAGGGATTGTCCCGATAGATTGCTCAGCACCTCAAGGGAGCTGAGGAAAAAAAGAAATTGGTGTGAACAACACTATTAAGTCTGAACAGTATAATTAATTGTTTTTAATGCAGATTCTTAATGATTTGGGGAAGCTTAGTAATATTTCAGGGGCAATTGTCATCAACGATGCAAATGATAGTTGTTGCAACATTTATGTTCTGGTTAGTTAATTGGATCTAGACTTTATTATCATTAGTCATTGGTCATTAGACTAATGGCGTGCGTCTTGTGTCTTTGGGTTTCATCAGCTTAAACAAGTCCTAATGCTGCAGTGTAGGTTTGAGTTCAACTTTTTAGACTAATGGTGTTGTAGACAATTATCATACTTTTTGGCATGAATTAAAGGAATAGTTCACCCAAAAATGCACATTTGCAGAACATTTACTTATCCTCAGGCCATCCAAAATGTACTGTAGATGAGTTTGTTTCTTCACCCGAACAGATTTGGAGAGATTTAGCATCACTTGCTCACCAATGGATCCTCTGGAGTGAATGGGTGCCATAAAAACTTCACAATAATCCACAAGTAATCCACATGACTACAATCCATCAATTAACATCTTGTGAAGTGAAAAGCTGTGTGTTTGTAAGACACAAATCAATCATTGAGGCATTTTAACTTTAAACTGTCACTTCTGTCCAAAATACGGGTCCATAATCCATAATAACTCTTCTCCAGTGATAAAGTCCATCCCCTGTTGTCCTCTCACATCAAACTCAACAGATATATTTGTTTAGAACTGTTCTTTCAGGATTTGTTTTCACTTGTAAACAGGGCTTGATCTGTTCATATTTCTCTCCTGATTCATACAAGATCACTTTTTCACTGGAGAATGCAATATTAAGGATAATGGACTCGTATTTCAATGATTTTAAGTTAAAAACATCTTGATGAATTTGTTTATTACAAACACAGCTTTTGGATTACTTGCATTAACTTTTTGGATTAGTGTATGTTTTTTTAATGACTGTATGGCCCTCTCATCCGGGCCAGCACCCATGCACCTCATCTACACTGGATGGCTGCGGGTGAGCAACAATTTTATATGCAAAGTTTCATTTTTGGTGAACTATTCCTTTATGCATTTACAACACACTGTTCATGTATACATCCATTTACCATATAAATAAATGAACGAAATAAAGTTTTACATTAATTTTTAAAAATGAAATTATATATAGCATAATAAATGATTAACAGAAAAAAGTAAGTAACACAAAGATTATAATGAGTAAAGCTAAACATTTTAAATGCTTCTCTGATGTTGCATTTCACTTAACCAAAAAAGGAGCACCACAGCTGGATTGGATACTATGAGTCATTTTATGCTGCAGATACAGTGTACAGTGTACAGAAACCTTAAAGGGGTCATATGATGCCATTTAAAAAATTTTTCTCTTTGGAGTGTTACAAACTCTTAGTGCATAAAGAAGATCTGTAAAAATGCAAAGACTAAAGTCTCAAAACCAAAAAAATATTCTTTACTAAAAGTTAAGAGCCTAAAACGGCTCGTTCTAACACGGCCCCACATATCTACGTCGCTATGTGGGAAGATTTGCGTAACGCTGCTCAAATGTTCACGCAAAAGAAAGAAGGCGTAATTTTTATTCTGGCTGTAGTATTGTTGCCGCCGACATGTCGTGAAAGCACTGTGTGTTTCGTTGATGAAAGCGAAACTACTTTTGTTTGGCCTTCCAAAAGAGGACCGCTTCGTCATGCCTTCATCTGCCTAAGCGATCTAGGTTCTGGTTGGGGGGGCTCTGAGGCAATAACACAACTTTGCGCTGTGAAATTCGCAGGATTCGGCTTTCACCGTGGAACAAGCAGAGTACGCCCTGGTTCTTCACCTGTGGTTGCCGCAAGTGCTTCTTCATCGAATCTGCCGGCCGTGCCGTTATCATGCCCGCCGCCTCTGCTCACTCAGCCCGCCGGCCGTTCCTCACTCTAGCCCCCGGCCGCCGCTCACTCTAGGCCACGTGTGTGACGCTGTGTTTCGGTGTGAAAGCGAAAATACTTTGTTTGGCATTCCAAAAATGGACACGAACGATTAAATCAGTGCTGTCTATAATCAGAGTTTTTATATTTTATAGTTTTTATATTTAAAGCAAGTTTTTTGGGCAGTGTAGAGTAGGGCTTGTTGTTTGTCATTTCTCCGATCACAAATGCAGACATGGTTTTATGTTTACCCACCACGAATTATATCGCATTATTATAAGGTCATTATTACTCCATAATATGCTCCCCACGTGGAGGCCACGAAGCCCGTTTATAATGGATTTTCATGTTTTTAAATCATCGCTCCGGCCTGACACGGCATCAATAGTATGTGAGGGGCGTAACATTTCCGTCACATGCTTGAGGTATTCGGCCAATCAGAGCACACCTTGCTTTTCAGACCGATGAGCTTTGTAAAAATCGACGCGTTTCAGAAAGGCGGGGCATAGAGGAGAAACAATAATGTACAGTATGTGGACAATAATGTGTTTTTTGAACCTTAAACCGCATAACACATTTCATTACACCAAATACACAAAATAATGTTCTTTTTAGCAACATCATATGACCCCTTTAAGACTTAACGCTACAGGATGATAAATTATGTCTGTTCATCTCTGAGGGCTGAGGAGTGTGACCCCAGTTTATACACTCGTTCCAGGTGCTGTTTTGAGTGCAAACAAAAGGGAGGCAGCAGACAAGGTTTGTCTCAAATGAACTGTCCATGCTCATTGCCTCAAGGGAGCTCAGGGGGAGAAAAGAAATTGGTGTGAGCAACACTATTAGGAGGTGTCCAAAAAAAATCTTTACTGTATTACGTTTAGTTTGTTGGTCTATAAGAGACGCATTGAGTTTGTAAGCCAGGGTTTATTTGGACTAATGTCTCTGGGGATCAATTTAACCTTGTCCCCAGTTTTTCATCTCCAGGGTTGTAATGAAATTGCACAGGACCCATCAGGGTCCAACCTTTCAAGCCCTTGATTATAAGTGACTGACCTAGCCTCTCAAATAAGATTACACCGCTTAATAGTGCATTACATAAGACAAACAGATTTGGGACTTAGGCAAATACAGGTGTGTATTCACTGGCCCACACACAGATCTCCAAAAAAAGTGGATTGTCATGCTTTTCTCAGAATAATCATCAAATTCTTATTGTACAGTGCAGCTACAGTAGTGAAAGTGATTTTAAGGACGGTAAAGAGTCCCGTGAAGGAACGTCCCCTCAACCATCTTGCCTGGTTTCTCTTGCGCTTATTTTTGTTCACCTTTGGTCATCATTATTCAGTGAACATGAATAAGATGTGAACATAGACTTATTGGTAACAAGTAAAGCACAGATTCTTCAAAATGTAAAGAGATTAAGACAGTTAAAAACTGTGAGAAAAAGAAGGAAAGAGATAAATACGGACAAAAGGGAGAAGGTCAGATTTTCTTTGTTGAGAACGATAATAAAATCCTAATTAGAATTGCAGGGTATCTTGGTGGCTTAATATGCTGTCTCGCTTGGGGGGGGTGACTGAGTGTTTGAGATCCCACAGAAGTCACCTCCCGGAGCCTCATACCCTAACAACGCTTATGCGGTTTACCAAATCAGAGCCCATTCTGAAACTGCCCGTACTCTTTAGCAGTAATATGGCCATTTAGTGGAATGATTAGTGGCTGTATGTACCTACTGTTCTGGTCATTATAAATGTCGCGTTGGATGCATTGATGGATGTAATTTATTGGTCAGCACTTTTATATCTATAAGTTGTATTAATGATGGGTCCCTTTGATTTCAAAATGAGGGTCTTTTAAATGCCGTCATGCTCTCTTGCCTGCTTATGAAAACATACAGTGGTACTTTTATTTACATTTTATATAAGGCAATGTATGTATGTTCTGTATGTATGCTTATTTGTAAGGTAATTCATTATTTTACTCTTTGTTAAGGCGTTCAAAATTACTGACCTGGCACTGCTTAAGTTGTTTTCTAGCGCCATACATGAGGAAAGTATTTTGTAAGTAGTAGCCGCTCTGCGTGCTTAGATTGCATATAGTAATTTTTAATCAACATTTTACTTAATGATTACCAAAACTGTTTAATTACAGTACTGCATAATGGAAAAATTCCCTGAAACACAAATGCCTGGCATCAAAGTTCACACGTCACACTTCCAACTAGGGGTGGTGTATTCGGGTGGCGATTTTGTCCAGCGTTGTTCAGTTTAGTCTGAGTCCCGGGCGAAAATGCCGTAGTGAGTTTTTATCATATTTAGTCACCTTATCCTATTTAGTGGTAGGTCAATTTTAGTCGCTAAATTTAAGTCTAGTTTATCCAATAAAACCTGAATTATTTTAGTCTAGTGTTAGTCAATGAAAACTGACATGTAGCATAAGAGTATATTATTACCGTACAGCAGTAATTAATTTTGGCAGTCATTTTTCTATTTTAGGTCTCGTCTTACTCAAATGTACATTTTAGTTATCATATTTAGACAAACTTGTCCTGTTTTTGTTTATTCAAATGAGCATTTTAGTCAGGTTTTTTAGTCAATGAAATATTAGTCACATTTTCGTCATTCTGTATAATGGTTAAACTGATAAAAATGATTTTTTTCTCAAAATTATAATCGTAATGAATTGTCATTTGAGAAATTTACTTTTGCATTTCAGGTATTGCACTTTCTCCAGTAAGCACAAATCAATAGAATGTGGACACATACATGGTGTATTTTACCTCATCTAGTGTACTGATTTATTATAGGCTTTTTATTTATGTCAACACCAAAGATTTATGCAATTGCTCTGTCTACATTATGAAAACAGCTAAAACAAACAGTTGTGCAGTAAGAACAATATCCAATAAAAACTTAGTGCTTACTGTATATAAGGCATCATGTGCTCCAGATCCACAATCAATATGAAAAAGTATCAATAAAAGTAGTTATAATGAAATTAGAACAGCAATATTTTACAAAAATGTGTGTATGTTTTTTTAATGCTTATTAGAGTATCATGCTAATGTCTCCAGTGGGTCAGTATTGAGTCAAATCTCCCATGCGCTTCATGCGAGACAAGCTATTGGTATGGCTCATGGATTTGCCTTAGAGCGCTCCAAATCAGTCATGTTTGAGTTCCCATGCTGTTTAGGATGCCGCGTTAGAAGCTCGCTAGGTTGTGGAACAGTGCTTCAGACACACAAAACAGAAACTTTGATCCCATCTCACACTGATGACACATTCTTTAGACATGACAAAAGCATGGATTTGAAGTATCGCCTAAGTTCACGGAGAGGAGAGTAACTCAACGTGTCTGGCATATTAAACTCTCACACCGATGCTTTACATCACTGCCACACAGCATCTCCATATGTCACGGCAAACAGCTCTTAACCCTGAAAATGACTCACAAGATGAACTCACTCATGGCTTATTCTCTCCCATAATTATCACCGCTGCTGAATTAAAGAGCCTTTCCATAGACCAGCGAGTTTGTTGATGTGGATAAATAATAGAAGATTGTGTTTGCGTGTGTGTGCATGTTACAAACGCAAGGGAGACTATGGGTTGTTAATTATCTATTAAACTAAAAGGTTAAACTGGAGATAGGCTGTTGGGAATACATTCACTTGAGGATTAATAAGAAAATAGTATCTGTTGTACAGAAGCACACGGATGTGACTGAATTTAGAGCAGGATTGGCTTTGCAGGATTCTTTGGATTTTGTTCATGCAGCCGACTAATGAAAAAATAATAAAGCATAGAAAGTTAAGTATGGTATATGTATAACTTACCCTCACCACATAATAGTCAATAATAAGTGCCTCTAATTAGAAAACAGCACATTTCAAAATTTCCAGGTGTTTCTGCCAGGAAAGTAGCTAGAAAAGAAAATCTTTGATCATATTTGAGCATGTAATGCAAAGCAGCTAGTACACAAAAAAAATGTTTTGCCCCTTTCCTGCCTGTCAGATAAGCATTGGAGAAGCTAGATCTGGGCTTTTCATGTTTATATGGGAAGCATGCTGGGAAGAACAGCCATAGTCCTTCCAGTCTTTGCATTCTTTACACTAGACAAGGTGGAGATGTTTCCGTGCTTGTCTTTCGTAAGTTTGTTTTGGATCATGTGAGATTGCTGAGCTTAGCTCTTCATACAATTTTAAAGGCTTCCCAAACACCCTCATGGGTTTGCTCCTGGTTTTCTGACATGAGGGTGGAGCACACTGGTGGGTTTGCTAAAAGGAAAAGATATAATGGTGAGGCAAGCAGTCGCTTTGCATTATTAGAGAATCTGACAGGAGGAAACATTTCCTTCCAGTTAAATTTTCATAATACGTCTGCCCATCAGTGTTCGTTAGGGTTTGTCGAATGAGTAATGGTAAAAGGACAGAGGTTTCCTCTAAATGTTAACTGTAGGGCTGCTAGGGCATGAAAAATTGACCATGATGATAAGTTGCGACAGCAGAAAAATAACGGAAGCTAGAAATGGAAAGTTTGTCAAAAAATAAAAAACTCAGTTGTTGTTAACAAACAATTTTAAAAAAAGTGTAATGTTCATCCTTTACCAGGTTGTAGTTGCTAGACTGTTGTCAAGGTGTTCTGAGCCATTGTTAAGCACTGTACTAAAGTGATTTAGAGATAGATAGATAGATAGATAGATAGACTTTTAAAAATGTTACAGTTTCATATTTATCTTAGACGGGTTTCCTGCAGACTGTCTCTTTCTAAACACACACAGCACAGCAAAGAGTTTAATTGGATTACAGTGGCGTAAACGTGCCATCCTTCACAATCTGCTGTTTTGTAGCCGCTGAGATGGCGTGCTTGTTTCTGATGCCTCTAATACCCGTACATGTCTACCCAGTTGCATGGCATCCATGCCAGCCTGTTTCTTTAGTTACGACTCAAGCAGTATGTGCTAATCTCCCTGCTTCCCGTATTTCAATGAAATTATTCTTAAAACACAATTGTGCTGTGTCAGGCCATTTTTTTTTATTAATTTACTAATCTCAAAGGACCAGACAAGCCCAAAAGTGTTCTTATAAACGTCTGTGTTTTATTCTCCTGAGGTTTCTCCTGAAAGATCAATACTCTCTGTCTGATCCAGTCTGGAAAATACTCGTCGATGTATTGATTTAATCAGTGTGCCCATTCGGACCTCGTCAGCGGCTTTTCATTGATCGTACAAGTTAAATTTATTTCCCCTCAGAGCACAGTGTGTTTCTTTTGTGACTCTTGTTTTTCTTTAAAAACAGGGGAAACAAAAAGCTATTTGAGCAAGACAATATTACAGTGAGTTTTTAAAAAGCCTGAGACTACTAGTAAAAATGTTGCTATTTTGCATGTTTAAAATTAGAAATTATATTATTAGCAGAAAAAATGTACTTAAAGTTGATTTGAGAAATGTAGATGAATTTCAGAATGTCTTAGTATTTGACATCTCTTTTCTGCTTAATAATGATATCCTGAACTCAAATTATAACCGTCTTAGCGAGTTTTTGCAAATCTTATGATCTACATTTTGCACAAACAGACCAAAATTAATGGATTTAAAATCGTCGATGCCACAATGTAGTCGACGCTTACATGTGATCAGTGACCTGTTTTTTTCTTTTAAATACTTCACATAATGGTACTGTAAAAACAGTTTCAGATCAAATGGTTTATCAGTAAATCAATCATTTTGGTAGATGCTATGGAAGGAAGTATCACTGAGTTCAGGCACTCCGGAATGGCTCTCAGTCCAACCAGAGAAGCTTTCTCAGATGTATCACTGGGGATTGTCCTGCACACTTAGTTTACATCTAATTTATCAGCTAATGTTAGCCCAGCTTATACTCTAATGATATTCCTCAGAGATAAGCAGCCCTTAGCGGACTGAGAACCATAGATTAATTACACAATTAAACCATCTGCAATTAGACTGCAGAGTTAATTGCGCGGTCAGAGTGGTGCTTTGTAGAGGAGTCACTGGGGCTGTCCAACGTATGCCTTCCCTTTATCTTCTCCTCCGGATTAGAAGCAGGGTAAAGTTTATAGGAAGGGTCAACGATTGTTAGAAATCACTGTACTGCACAGCAACCACATGAAAGTAAAAGAAGGCCAAAGCAAGAATTTCTTTCTTTGCTGGTCAATAGGTAGGATATATGACATATTGTGGCCCAAAAAATTATTTGCAGACTTAAGGCCCAAAAACAATAACTATAACCTATAACCATGCACTCATTATTTTTGAGGGGGCACGAGTGGGGGTGGGGTTGTCATGTGACACACAGCAGCCACAACAACACTTATGTTTTATTTTTCCCCCAAACGCATTTAACGCATTCACTTCATGAAACTATCTTCACTTCCACCTTATAGAGTATTTGCGATCTATTATAGTGGGCGATGGTCAAAGTAACCTAATCTATTAACTATGCATAAAAAACCTGTCTTTACGTAGTCGGGGGTTTTCCTAGTGGCTCAGGGTAGAGCAGTTGCTGTTATAGACAAAGGTTGTGGGGGTATTACCCACTCCGGGAAACCCCATCTGCAGTAAAAAATGTATAGCCTGAATGCACTGTAAGTTACTTTGGATAAAAGCGTCTGCTAAATGCATTAAAAAAAATATTAACAGATATGCGTTGTCCATTCACATACCCATTTATCAAAATACGAACTGCGTTTAATACTTATGTGACATTTAACATTGAAAGTTATGCGAATAAAATCATTGCATAAGTTTTACTAACATAACACTTTCGTTGTACAGAAGAGAGCAGAACATTTACATTATCAAAGAACATTTTCACTGACAATCTAGTTCGAGCACTCTCAAAAACTCCCATTAAAATCACTGAAGCTGTTTACACTGAGAAATTAATATCTTACAGATTCGTACACACATTTGCACTTTGTTATTTCTGACGAGAGAATTCGCCAGAAAGAGGTATTCAGTCAGCGAGAGAGTGAAGAAACCACCGGCAATTTAGTGATGACTCATCTGAACGTGTCTGATTGGTCATTGCATTCATAAGCACAACAAAATCATGTGTGGTTGGTTATAATCAAGCGGCAAAACGTCGCTGTTCTCTGGCTCAGCGCCATCCGCGAAAGCAGATTTTGGAATTTACAGCTGATGAGTTGCTCGTGCTGAAACGATCTAATTACACTGGTGTCATTGTATTAAATATAGAACATTTAATCACTTTGAATGGGCATGACGCCTCTGACTATAACGGTAACTAGATTAGCATACACACCAATGCACGATAATCATACCCTGTCTGCAGTTTTGTTGTCTGCTGTTTTAAATTCTACAGCACTTTACGCAGGATGGATTCTGATTAGCTGTCAATGTTTTTATCATTCATCAGCTGGAAAAATCATTCTGATATGAATCCCATTCGATAATGATATTGTTAGTCTTCTTCTTGTGCTCAGTATCATTATAGTTGTAGATACGCCTATTCTCTGGAGACAATTTAGAACGATTATTAAAACTTTATAGTTACCATTATACTTATTGTCTTTGGTGGGGCCTTCAACATCAGCACGAAATTAAAATTCCTCAGTGCTATTTATTTTCTTTACACTGCTCTGATATGATCTTTTCACGTGTTCACACTTACATATAATGAACAGAGTAAAGGTTATGCGTATTTGGCGTGCTGTCCGGGGAGAGGGCTCCGAGCTCGGTAATTACTCTCGAGCCTGGGGTACTCCCCCTGTCCGGGGAGAGGGGTCCGAGCTCGGGATTAAGCCCGGACCCAAAATGCTCCCCCCGAGTGTTCCTCCCCGTGCTGGGGTAGGAACGGGCTGAAGGTGAGGAGTCGGGGTGGTGGAGGGATGCTGAAAGACTAGAGATAATGGAGGTGACATACACAGGATTTCTCCAATCATTTAGTCCGCTTAAATTCCGCCCCTCCACAATTGCATCTTTAAGCCATTGTGATTTTAAGCGGCACTTAAAAACAGTGTTGGGAGAAACATTACAAAAGTAACGACATTACAGTAGTATATTACTTTTTCCTGTAACGCAAGTAATATAACGCATTACTAATAAAATTTTGGGTAATATTGTAGGCTACTCGTTACAATCTCGGTAACGCACGTTACAACAACATATTTTCTCATGCACACACAATACAGCATTGCAAACGTTGCAGCCTGTTCATTATCAGAATAATATACAGTCAACTAAACATATAGATACACTCGTTAATTAAAATAGTCTGTAGTACAATCCGCGTTAAGTACAAAGCCTGGTTTACATAATAAATAATAGTTTAGCAATCAAATACATCGCGAATATGGAAACATTTGGATTCGTGCCGAATGAGAGCGGTAGGCTCATATATACATAATAAATATACATAGTAGGCCTACACATATATTATGCAAACAAAAACTTTTATTTTGGATGTGATTAATCACAATTAATTGTTTGACAGCACTAAAAGAAATATAGAACAAAAATTATTTTAGAGCAAAACATTGTATGTCTCAAATGATAAAACAATGGTTTGTTGTATTGCATAGTTAATGTCATCATAAACTATTGTTACGGACCAAAATCACCATGGGACTTGATAAAAGATATAAAACATGGTAAAAGAGGGTACTACATTTTTATTGGTAGTTATTAGCCAATTTATTTTATATACAAACACGCAAGGCACGGGGGATGTGTACAAATTTGTGAATGACAAATGTCTCAATTCTTTATCAATCAGCAGAGCTTTCATCTGAGTTCTGCAGGAGCAGATTCCATGTAGGAATTCTCTGTAGGAAAGCATGTAAAACTCACTTCTCAGTTCTCACAATTACTACAACCTTTGCTTTTCATTTAGAAGAAACAGCAGTATTCTAACACAATGGTAGTTTTTTTCCTAAAAGCAACCATGATCCACTTTGAAAACAGCACTGATCCTGGAAAGGTTTGCCTGTACCATGTGCCTATCCAGTATCTAAAAATTAGCATTAAGGAGCAGAGAGCTGTGTGGGTGTACCAGCTGCAGTGGGGGCAAGTGCACTGATGTGTTCACCAGCATAGGATTAACATGGTGTGGATATTTAGAGAAACTGAGAAAAAGAACTCAGATTGAGCGAAAGTTGAGATGTATTGTTTGGTAAAATCATTGTTGGCTTCCACAAACTTTCTTTCTTTCTATAAAGGATGTAAAGTTGTGATGTAAAGGTACAGATATTTTCTTCCGTATTGTGATTTGTTTTTTGATTCCATATTAATATATGGAATGTGTACATCCGAGTGAAAATGAGTGAATTATCGGAAAAGAAAAATGTAGGGAGGGGACTTGGTTTTATCCATTGTTGGTTGATTGAAAGTAGGCAGATCTGAATGTGACCTTGAGGTCAACTGTAAAGGTATGTTCACACTTGGCAGGTTTAGTTAGGTTAAAACAAATTCTGATGCAATTGCTCTGTTAATGCGGTCAACCAAATAAGTGATCGCTGCCATCTGAACCTTGGGATGCACCAAACAAGCAGAATGAGACCCACCTTTTAACAAACTCTGGTGCAGCTTGACTGATATATGAACGCAACATGGAGCAAAGACATCTAAACGAACCAAAAACAGAACATGATGTCAGAGGATGCAACCCTAAAATGGTATTGGATCTGTATCAGCCGATACTCAGAATTTTGGTATCGGAATCTGATCAGTTTCGAAAAAATGGTATCAATGCATCCCTAGATTTAAGTGGACTAGGTAAATGACTTAAGTCCAGTATATGTCCTCAAAGAGAACTCTAAAATTTCACCAGGAGTTATGACATTTTGATTAAACATTACAAGTGTGTGTGTATGTGTGGTGTCAGTTGAAGCGACACCATATGGAAGACGCCACCTGGTGTGTCTGTTCATCTTCTTCAGAGAAGAAGATCAAAGCAAGACGCAACATCATCACGGAGTCAATCACAGTAATTACTCAAGTCTTCCCATTTATTCTGGAATTAGTGGGATATTTTCTGCTGATCGGTACACTTTGGAATGAGTTAAGATGAACTGTCAAAACTGCTGGTAAACTGGTAAATCTTTTTGAATATTCCACTGGTTTTCTTACCAATACTAAATTGCATGTTATCCATACACATAAGCAGAAAAACAGAAAAAAAGCAAAGAAATATGTGTCCTCACTAAAGAAAGCAGCCACTTGTGTGGAGTTTCCTTAAAGGCATATTCTAGGTTGAGTTTATGGGCCATAACTGTGAAATGCTGTCGATTACCACAAACAATAATTTCACCCTTCTGTATAAATGAGTGAGAAAACTATTTATTTATTACCATAATAGCAGCCTAGCAGGCAAGCAGGTCAACCACAATAAATGTTTAATGTTTAGTATTTCTTACCAACCCTGTGTGTCCAAAGTTATATCCAGTTTTTAAACTAATGTTAGGACCAGCTAAAAATGTAAAGCTAGTTCCATGTCAAGATACCAGGAATACCATGGGAAGGATGTGACACCAGAAACCATAAAGCACTGTTTACATTTTGCAAACTTATTACGCTAGTAAAGCATAATCAGAGGTTTTCCCAACTAATCTCACTTCAATATTTGACTAATTTGACATTCACTTTTATTCTAAACTGCTAATGCAACGCGTTGGCATTCCGTTAGCCTGTTAGCTTGTCTTTCGCGTTTACATTTGGTTTCACATTTAATACCATTTCTTTCTTTCTCTCTCTCTGTCTCTCTCTCTCTCTCTCTCTCTCTCTCTCTCTCTCTCTCCGTTTTCACGAGTTCATCAAACAACTGTGGTAAGTCAGAAATCATTTAACAATCACAGTGAGTCATGGCTTCTTCTCCTGTTATTGTCACTTGCACTGTTTGCCATATGTGTAGTGTAGCATCCTCTGTCACCGGCGAGGGATTCACATGTGATAAATGCAGGGAAATAGTTAGGCTGACAGAGAAGATTTCAGAACTACAGACACTCATGCAAAATTTAATTGAGGATAGTAAGAATGTACTAGAATGCCTTAGATATGGCTTTGGATGCGACTAGCTTAGCAAGTCCTGATGTACATTGTTTGGTTCCGGTTGCAGAGCCACTGCATCAGGGCGACTAGATGACTGTGAGGAGGCATCAAAACATTAAACAGGTTCTCCCCACTCAGTGACGCACCCACTGAGAAACCTGATCAAAGTGCTCTAGTTATTGGCAATTCTATTGTACGGAACGTGAAAATAGAGACACCAGCCACCATAGTCCAATGTTTACCGGGAGCCAGAGTGGCTGACATCTTGGCAAATTTAAAAGTGCTGGCTAATGCTAAATGTAATTCAGTAAGATTGTTATTCACGTCGGCACTAATGATATTCGACTTTGCCAGTCGGAGATAACTAAAAATAACATTAAAGAGGTGTGTGAACTTGCCAATACGATGTCAGACACTGTAATATGCTCTGGTCCCCTCCCTGCTTACCGTGGTGACAAGATACATAGCATAAACTGCAAAAGCATCCTCTTCTCTCTAAAGGAAATATGGCACATAATCTTAGACTATGACTAACTTGGGCCAAGGTCAGGAAGCAGACAGACTGGCTAAACCAATCATCTGCTAACCACCTCAAGTAACAGAAGCCAGTTAATTCTCAGCACATAAAGACTCTTTCACCTAGATATCATATTATAGAGACTGTGTCTGTTCCCCAAACTAGCAAATACAAAACAAAACAAAAAAACGTCCAAATCAATTTATGGGTAACAATTTAATTGATGTTCAACAAATAAAAAACAGATATAATACAGATAAACAAATGATAAAGCTTGGCTTAATGAATGTTAGATCCTTTTCTACAAAAGCGCTTTTTGTAAATGATAAGATCACAAATCATAACTTAGATGTGCTCTGTTTGACACAAACCTGGCTAAAACCAGATGATTACATTACTTTAAATGAGTCTACCCCCCAAGATTACTGTTATAAACATGAGCCACATCCAAAAGGTAAAGGGGAGGCGTTGATACAATTTAATTAATGATAAGTCCCCTGTGACGTTTGTAATGGCTACTGTATACAGGCCACCAGGGAACCATACAGACTTTATCAAAGAATTTGATGATTTTTTTTATCTGAGTTAGTGCTGGCTGCAGATAAAGTCTTAATTGTTGGCGATTTTAATATCCATGTTGATAATGAAAAAAATGCATTGGGATCAGCATTCATAGACATGCTGAACTCTATTGGGGTTAGACAACACGTGTCAGGGCCAACTCATTGTTGTAATCATACATTAGATTTAATACAGTCACATGGAATTAATGTTAATGGTGTTGAAATTCTGCAGAAGAGTGATATCTTGGATCATTATCTAGACTTGTGTATACTCCATATAGCTAAAGCTGCAAACTCAAATCCTTGTTACAAATATGGTAGAACCATCACTAATACAACAAAAGACTGCTTTGTAAATAATCTACATGACTTTTCACAATTCCTCAGCAAATCCAATAGCTCAAAAAACTTGATGTTGTAACAGAAACTATGGGCACTTCGCTTGTCTAGAATTACGTATGGTTGGTCTTTTTCACTTAAAGAAGATAACGAAAACAGTCCAACACCGTGGGTATAAAGCGCACAAGGGTTGCCTTATAGAGAGCAGCCCGGAAACAAAGGACAGAGCGCAGCTAGTGAAAAGAAAACAAAAACTAGAGGTATATTGCATGGGGGAAAGTACTTCACTAAGGTATTGAAGAGTTCTTTCCAGAAGTCATAGATCTCTCTTGATAGTAGTAAATTACAATCTATATTGGCATTATTGGAATGGCATTGCATGGTTAATTGTACTTATTGCTGGAACCGGGAACACTTCTATAACCACCCGTGTAACCCCAGTTACATCGTCAGAAGAATAGCATCTACGTTAATGGTAGTCTGTTGACAGCGCTTGACACAATCTGTATTGTATAAAGGCCTATATAAAATCAAGGTGATTGATTGACTCAAAAATAGTAGCAGTTTGTTTACCTCATCAGCATTGCCAGGTTATACTGCCCATAGATGTTTAAGTTGAAAATACGTTCATTTAAAACATGCATGATGTACAAATACAGCAGCATATTTTCGGGTCTAAACACAAATCCAATTTGGTTCACACATAAACAAAGCTAGTAAGTTTAATAAGCGTGACAAACATGTAAAAGTAAATCTATTGACGTCGTTACAAACCCGTTTCCAAAAAAGTTGGGACACTGTACAAATTGTGAGTAAAAAAGGAATGGAATAATTTACAAATCTCATAAACTTATATTTTATTCACAATAGAATATAGATAACATATCAAATGTTGAAAGTGAGACATTTTGAAATGTCATGCCAAATATTGGCTCATTTTGGATTTCATGAGAGCTACACATTCAAAAAAAGTTGGGACAGGTAGCAATAAGAGGCCGGAAAAAGTTAAATGTACATATAAGGAACCGCTGGAGGACCAATTTGCAACGTATTAGGTCAATTGGCAACATGATTGGGTATAAAAAGAGCCTCTCAGAGTGGCCGTGTCTCTCAGAATTCAAGATGGGCAGAGGATCACCAATTACCCCAATGCTGCGGCGAAAAATAGTGGAGCAATATCAGAAAGGAGTTTCTCAGAGAAAAATTACAAAGAGTTTGAAGTTATCATCATCTACAGTGCATAATATCATCCAAAGATTCAGAGAATCTGGAACAATATCTGCGCGTAAGGGTCAAGGCCGGAAAACCATACGGGATGCCCGTGATCTTCGGGCCCTTAGACAGCACTGCATCACATACAGGAATGCTACTGTAATGGAAATCACAACATGGGCTCAGGAATACTTCCAGAAAACATTGTCGGTGAACACAATCCACCGTGCCATTCGCCATTGCCGGCTAAAACTCTATAGGTCAAAAAGAAGCCATATCTAAACATGATCCAGAAGCGCAGGCGTTTTCTCTGGGCCAAGGCTCATTTAAAATGGACTGTGGCAAAGTGGAAAACTGTTCTGTGGTCAGACGAATCAAAATTTGAAGTTCTTTTCGGAAAACTGGGACACCATGTCATCCGAACTAAAGAGGACAAGGACAACCCAAGTTGTTATCAGCGCTCAGTTCAGAAGCCTGCATCTCTGATGGTATGGGGTTGCATGAGTGCGTGTGGCATGGGCAGCTTACACATCTGGAAAGGCACCATCAATGCTGAAAGGTATATCCAAGTTCTAGAACAACATATGCTCCCATCCAGACGTCGTCTCTTTCAGGGGGAGACCTTGCATTTTCCAACATGACAATGCCAGACCACATACTGCATCAATTACAACATCATGGCTGCGTAGAAGGATCCAGGCACTGAAATGGCCAGCCTGCAGTCCAGAACTTTCACCCATAGAAAACATTTGGCAATCATAAAGAGGAAGATGCGACAAAGACCTAAGACAGTTGAGCAACTAGAAGCCTGAATGGGACAACATTCCTATTCCTAAACTTGAGCAACTTGTCTCCTCAGTCCCCAGACATTTGCAGACTGTTATAAAAAGAAGAGGGGATGCCACATAGTGGTAAACATGGCCTTGTCCCAACTTTTTTGAGATGTGTTGATGCCATGAAATTTAAAATCAATTTATTTTTCCCTTAAAATGATATATTTTCTCAGTTTAAACATTTGATATGTCATCTATGTTGTATTCTGAATAAAATATTGAAATTTGAAACTTCCACATCATTGCATTCTGTTTTTATTCACAGTTTGTACAGTGTCCCAACTTTTTTGGAATCGGGTTTGTAGTCTGACTTTGTTCCTGTCCAAGTATTAACACTTTTGATCTTGGCCACTTGAAAGTGTGTGCATGTGACAGGAAGTAGCCTAAGTGTGCAAAACTGCCCACAGTCGAAAAATAACCATCAGTGTTTTATGAATGAATCAGTGTTTTAATCAATCTTTTAAGTTAATGAATCATTGTGGTTTACTTGCATTCAATTATATTTTTCAATCATTGGAGTGTTTTGAAACGAGTGAATGCTTTACTGTCTTTAAAGGGGCTATAAGCAAGTTGAATTAATATATATTTATGTGCTCATGTAGACCAGTGATATTCCCATGATCTACAGTATATAATTAACGAGGCATTATAATATTGCAGATCACCCACTCAACGCTTGAGTTGAAACTATAATAAATCAGTGTTTAAAGTGTATAAACATTTATACATGAATGGAGAGCCCCATTCCATCTAACATTACTCAGCAATGAAGCAGGAAGGTGTTCAATTTTATATACTGGTGCATCTCAGTAAATTAGAATGTCGTGGAAAAGTTCATTTATTTCAGTAATTCAACTCAAATTGTGAAACTCGTGTATTAAATAAATTCAGTGCACACAGACTGAAGTAGTTTAAGTCTTTGGTTCTTTTAATTGTGATGATTTTGGCTCACATTTAACAAAAACCCACCAATTCACTATCTCAACAAATTAGAATACTTCATAAGACCAATAAAAACATTTTTAGTGAATTGTTGGCCTTCTGGAAAGTATGTTCATTTACTGTACATGTACTCAATACTTGGTAGGGGCTCCTTTTGCTTTAATTACTGCCTCAATTCGGCGTGGCATGGAGGTGATCAGTTTGTGGCACTGCTGAGGTGGTATGGAAGCCCAGGTTTCTTTGACAGTGGCCTTCAGCTCATCTGCATTTTTTGGTCTCATGTTTCTCATTTTCCTCTTGACAATACCCCATAGATTCTCAATGGGTTTCAGGTCTGGTGAGTTTGCTGGCCAGTCAAGCACACCAACACCATGGTCATTTAACCAACTTTTGGTGCTTTTGGCAGTGTGGGCAGGTGCAAAATCCTGCTGGAAAATTAAATCAGCAACTTCAAAAAGCTGGTCAGCAGAATGAAGCATGAAGTACTCCAACATTTCTTGCTAAACGGGTGCAGTGACGTTGGTTTTCAAAAAAAACACAATGGACCAACACCAGCAGATGACATTGCACCCCAAATCAACACAGACTGTGGAAACTTAACACTGGACTTAAAGCAACTTGGGCTATGAGCTTCTCCACCCTTCCTCCAGACTCTAGGACTGGTTTCCAAATGAAATACAAAACTTGCTCTCATCTGAAAAAGAGGACTTTGGACCACTGGGCAACAGTCCAGTTCTTCTTCTCCTTAGCCCAGGTAAGACGCCTCTGACGTTGTCTGTGGTTCAGGAGTGGCTTAAAAGAGGAATACGACAACTGTAGCCAAATTCCTTGACAGTTCTGTGTGTGGTGGCTCTTGATGCCTAGACCCCAGCCTCAATCCATTCCTTGTGAAGTTCAATCAAATTCTTGAATCGATTTCGCTTGACAACCCTCATAAGGCTGCGGCTCTCTAAGTTGGTTGTGCATCTTTTTCTTCCACACCTTTGCCTTCCACTCAACTTTCTGTTAACACGCTTTGTATACAGCACTCTGTGAACAGCCAGCTTTTTTGGCAATGGATGTTTGTGGCTTACCCTCATTGTGAAGGGTGTCAATTATTGTCTTATGGACAACTGTCTGTTCAGCAGTCTTCCCCATGATTGTGTAGACTTCTGACCCAGACTGAGAGACCATTTAATGGCTCAGGAAACATTTGCAGGTGTTTTGCGTTGATTAGCTGACTGGCATGTCACCATATTCTAATTTGTTGAGATAGTGAATTGGTGGGTTTTTGTTAAATGTGAGCCAAAATCATCACAATTAAAAGAACCAAAGACTTAAACTACTTCAGTCTGTGTGCATTGAATTTATTTAATACACGAGTTTCACAACTTGAGTTGAATTACTGAAATAAATGAACTTTTCCGCGACATTCTAATTTATTGAGATGCACCTGTATGTGCCTTTATTCATTTGGATTTCATAAATATTTTGTTTAAATGAGACGTAACACAGTTTCTGCCAATCTCATGTTAATCTTGATTACCTATAGAGTAGTACTGCATCGAAGAGTCTTTAGTTTTATCAGATTTGTAAAAGACAAACAGTCTCCGAAAACAGTCGAGCTCCTGGAAAAATGCCATAGGCGGAGCTAAAGAGTTATGAGCACAATAGATTTTGCGTAGCGATCGTCTGCAAGATGTGACATCGACATAAATAAAACAGAAACAAATACTCTTCCAGGAGAAGTGCCCATACTTTATGACGTCATACAGGACCATAAACTAAAAAATCTTTCCAAAACTTATACGAACCCTGAAGGAGTGTATTTGGTACAGAAATACTCAATTGTTTTTTTTCAACTTTGGCCATGTTTATCATGAGAATCCAACTCGTTAGCAGTGTAAATAAGTCAGAATGCATGAAATAGCATTAGACGTCACTTTACTGTAATTTTTCTCTTCACCTGTTGTAGAGGTTTGATGACTCTCTAAAGTGATACTGAAAGCTGATTGGCTTGAATGGTTTACCTATGACGATGATTGGTTATGTATTTGTCAGGATACAACTCTGAAGCAAGTGGTGTTGCATCATTTCAATATCCACGCTGATCAGTTTTTGATTATCTGATTATGATTGTGGTCAGTTTAGGAGAGAAGCATTCATGCTGTCTATATAATGTGTCATTGATTATATAGATTAATGCTCTATTAATGAGTTTGTTGTAGATTTGTAGACAGGATTATGCACGACTTTGTCATTATTGCCACTTACTGGTGTAACAATGTACTGTATTTTGCAGAAAGATTCGCAGATTGAATCAATGAATGAATCTGAAGAAATCTTTTTAGTGAATTTATAAGATTCCATGTACAAATCAAAATATCCTAAAAATTAATATATTCATTTTAACAATTCACATAATGCAGCTTTATATGATTCTAATTCAAATCACAGAATCCTTCTGTATACTGTTCTAGCAGACAAAAAAATTAAAATAAATTCAGAGTGCCCTTAAAGACCAAAATATATAAATATCAGTAAAACAAGGAATGTGATAATGATTCAAATTATCACTGGATTTAGCTCTCAAATTACATAATTACAAAATATAAACTCTTCACATCTTTCCCCTATGTTTCCCACAATAACTTCCCCTAAACCAAAAGTGACAAAAGAGTGTGATAACACCCTCATGTTTCCACACACACACACACACACACACACACACACATCAGTCACTCCAGAAACCTATAAAAATAATTTAAAGTATGTCTTTTTGTAGATGTAGTGAACATAAAGTTCACCTATTAATTTTTCATTAAATAATCAAATTAATAAAATTTCTCACCTATTAATCTGTCTACAAGTACACTTCTTTTTTTTTTCTATGATTGAATTTTCCTCACATTAAACTTCAAAAATCATATCTTAATCCATTTCAAGATCATAGAAATTACTTCTGTGGAATGATAAGATATATAATTTATAAATGTATACTATTTCCACTGCCAAACAGCATGTAAGCTGACTCACTGTTTATTAAGTGCCCATTTCCTGTTTGTTAATGCATATTAAAGTATTACAGCTTCTCTTTCTCTGTTTTTTCCCCCCTTCTTCTATCAGCATCCATCATGAATCCCATGTCACATCTATACTACAAAAAAAGCAGCTACTCTCCATACCGGGACAGAATCCCTCTACAGATCGTCCGGGCGGAGGTAGAGCTGTCTCCAGAGGAGCGCTCGTTCCTTTCAGCCGTAGAAAAGGGTGACTATGCAGGGGTCCAGCATGCACTACGTGAGGCGGAGGTCTATTACAACATTGACGTCAACTGCGTGGATCCGCTGGGCCGCAGTGCGCTACTAATCGCTATTGAGAATGAGAACCTTGAGGTGATGGAGCTGCTTCTGGATCATGGAGTGAACACTGGAGATGCTCTGCTCTACGCCATTCGCAAAGAAGTGGTGGGAGCCGTAGAGTTACTGCTGTCCCACAGGAAACCCAGTGGAGAGAAACAGGTCTGTATGTGTGTTGTTTTTTATGCATTTTCTCTGCTGAAAAGAGACACTTTACACTAGTATTCATTTCTGTCATGGTTCAGGTTGGTTTATGCATTCTTTAGTCTAGACTCGATCTGACAAATGTTGGATAAGTTAGTTAAGAAGGGATACCAGCACAACATATGTTGGTGACCAGCCTGGCTGATTTTTTTAGCTGGTTCACACTGTGTACTAACCAAGTGCAATACAAAAAAATTCTTGCGGCAAGTAATTTGTCTATGCACACTAAAAGCCATATAAAAAATGCTGCTCAACAGGACATAATCACAGCCAGACAGAACAAATTTATGCTTTATGGAATGCAACAGTCGGGTTCCAGAAGTAAAGATTCCATTTATTTTCTCCATAGGGAAATTGATTTTTAACTAGTACTTATACACCTTTAAAGTAGGGGTGTTGAAATTAATCGTTGCATCATTGCATCGATGCATTGCGATGCAGACGTGGACAATTCTGCATTTTTGCAGTAATAGACCATAATCGATTATAGCCTACTGACGTCATTCGCATACGCGCTTGTCACGCGAGTATTAAAAATGCACCCACTATTTTTAAATCGAGATCTGGGCACACTTTGGAAAAGCCAAGCTTAGTGTGGGAAAAAAACTGATCATGGATTTTTCCTGCAGAACAAGACAAAACATCTGATATGTTGAAATAGTTCTACCAGAAAGACTCAGGAGGTGATGATAAGTTTCGAAAGAATTTATTTTACAAAACCAAGACATAAAAAAACTGAATTCTTTGGCGTAGGCCCCATCCGTAGCTTGAATCTGTAGGTTGAAGATTCAGCTATTACTGCCGAGATGAAGGCAGGGGTGGAGCCTACCCCCCTGCGTGGACAGGGCCAACCTGGTGGTGGTGGGGAAGATGGAAGGGAACATCAATGTCAGTTTCTGCAAACACAAGGAAAGGTGAGTAAAGAGCTTTTATATTTCTCGTGTCGAGTGACAATTGGCTAGATCTAATTGTAATGCGTGACGCAGCATTAAGTCTTCCTAGTAGAACTTACGCTAAAGCTTCCATATCTGTGCGTTAGTGTGAATGCAGCCAATTAAAGCTGCCACTGTCTATGATTTCATCAGTGATAATCAAACAGCAATAATGCTGAGGAAAAAAGACTATGATCGTCTGTAAACTTTCGGACACTTAAAGCACTCTCAGATACTGAAAGTACTTTTTGTTTATCACTTGTAATTGTCTTTATTTTTGCTTGTATGTTTTGAAGCTATATTTATTTGGTTAAGTTCTTAACAATTGTTTTGATTTATTATTAATTTGTAATTATTTTAAAAAGTAGCCTGCTTATATAATTTTATAAAATGCACAAAATAAATTTGATATAATCGCGATGCATCGTGATATCGAATCGAATCTTTGACTTGATAATCGTAATCGAATCGAATCGAATCGTGAACCGGTGACGATTCACACCCCTACTTTAAAGACAGACCTTTTGTGAGCTCTGAGGTTGTTAATCAATCATACAGTCTTTTGTTGAAGCCATTATTTCACATTATTTCAACATATTTTTCAAAGAATCGTGTTTAAAGGGGTGGGTCACTGGGTTTTTTCTAGGCTTGATTGTGTTTATGGGGTGCAGTCTAACATGTGTTAATGCTTCGTTTAAAAAAAACGCATTATTTTTCACATAATTTACCTTTATTCCACATAGCTCTGTCCCTTCTCTGAGAAACGGGCTGATCATTTCCTTCTTTTATGAAGCCCCTCCCTCAGAAATAGGCGATGGGCTCTGATTGGTTAGCTAGCCCAGTGTGTTGTGATTGGCTAAACCGCCTCTAGTGTGTATCTAAACATCCCGCCCTTCACCTCAGCGGCATGTGCTCCGTTTGTATTGTAAACAATGGCGTCGTCTGTATTGCTTATCAGTTTGAGCCCGATTGCGAAGCAGAGGATATTATTGAAGAGGATCGTGTAGAACCTGTGCAAGCACGGCTTTTAATGGTAGGCCTATGTTTTTTGTTTGTTGTTGTCTCATACTTTTAGATATGCTGTTATTTGTAAATGCTATTGCTTATGTTAGCTTTTAATTTACGGTTTTATCCTGATTAAAGCTTTAATACAGTACAGCAACCGCATGCGCGTCCATGTTTAATGCTTCTCATAGCTATGTGAAAATAAGTGTATAATTGTAACAGTTCATTGTTGGAGCTGAGCTGAATGAGAGAGAGAGATGCAGAGCGTGTGTAGAGCAGAGGGACGCGAGGAACATTATTGAGAACCGCTGCTTTTGAACATTGATTTTGAAACTTGTGAATCCATTAGAATCGTTAGAAGACAGAATCGTGATTCATATATGAATAGATTTTTACGTGCACCTCTAGTTTTCTCTTCCTCTTCTCTAAAGCAGCGCAGCATGGCCTCGCCCCCTTTGCTGCCTTTTCCCGAGGGCGGGGTTTATCTGGGTTTGTGACGTCACGAACCCGGGAAGTAACTTGTTGTAGTCCCTACCAGCCGTTTTTGTAGCGTAACTGCCAAATTTTAAAAGCCGATATCTCCATTTGCATTGAACTTTCAGCTTCATAACTTTGCAGAAATTGTTTATGCTCAAACAGCAACATTACACACTAACTAATGTTAAAAAAGTGAAATCGCAATGAACCACCCCTTTAACAATGGCATTCCTGGTGAAAAACTAAATTTCCCATAATGCGATGAAGAAAAATTCACCAATCAGACAAATCTGCTCTGCTAAACCCTCACGGTCTTCCTCTGGGGCCACACTTTCGGGATGTAAGGCCGCTTTGACTGTCGGATAGAAGTCAGCTGCTGCGGAGCTCGCCTCGTGTGGGCTCGGCAGATGTGTGCATCAAGGGCGCATAACGGCCGCAAAGAGGGTGCTTGCGAGCACCCTTCTGAAAGCTAAATGACGAATGGACCCCCCTCGGTCTGTGGACTTAAACGGAACACGCGCACGCAGCAGCTATTGTAAGTCTGAAAGACCGCAAGTCCACATGAAGTGTGCCATTTTGGACAGGGCCAGTGAAGCACCGTGAATGATGTAGTTGAGTCTTTATAGACTCTCAAAATACTTCGATTTTGCTTTTCTTTTCTTTTTTGCAGAATATTTAAAAAAAATTATCGTTTTGATATACTGTATATGAAGAGTTCAGATGCAAAAGCCTCTAAGTGCCATCTGAAATTTTCGTCTAAAATTAGCATTTTTATCAGGCTGCTGTGATTAGGTTCAGTAATTTTACTTTAATGGCAATGTATAGGTCCTTTTCTATGCCATTAAAGTGAAATAACTGAACATACATATAGGACCTGATAAAAATGTCATGGCATTTAGAGGCTTTTGCATCTTAACTCTTCAAATATCCAAACTTTAAATGAATAATATAGTATTCTTCAATAATAATTTGTAAAAATAAATAAATCTGTATTATAAATATATTTTTTCTTCATAGTTTTTAATCTTATAGATATCATGACTGGTTCTGAAACCAATTTGGCTTAAACACTTAATGCCATAATCATGAGTTTGAGATTATCTTGTATTGTTTTGGACATGATTCTTTAAAAGCAGAACTGATTAAAAAGAGTCATATTGTGAATCCATGCATTGAGACAACACTAAGAAAAGGATTGTCTTTGCATTCTTTCATAAGCTTCATAATTCTGCGAAAACATAATTTCTTTGCTGTGGCAATGTACATTTGTTTGCAGACAAGAAATGGCTTTCAATGGTGTGGTTCTTTAGTACCAGTATTTCACTCACATCAGCGATAGAATGACCTTTGTGATTGCAAGGGCACCGAAAATCATTAACATCATTTGAATACAAGTAGTTATATTATATATATAATATCTATATATATATATATATTATATATATATATATATAAGTATTATTATAACCTATTCTGAATAAGTACCAGTAGTTCTTGATTCCCAACTCTGTGCACCTGGTTAGGACACAATACATATAGGCTAAATATAATGTTTGCATATGCATATTGACGGTGTCTTCCTACAAACGCAATGCCATATCGATGTTTGTGTGTATGCAGGTGGGAACTGTTCATATTTGTGGTTGTACTCTATGTGTGTTTGGATGAGTGGGTGTTCCAAAGCTAATAGAAAAGATGAGATGGCAGAGATTTATCTTTCAGATTTGAATTTCACCTCACGTAGCACGACAAATCTTTATTGGATTGCATTTTGTTATCCTCTAATCTTTCCCATCATTCAAAGGTAAGATTAACCTGAAAAGCTTGCATTCCTGTATTCTCATCGATCAAGTTTTGCGGCATGCTTGGTTTGGTGGCCAGTGGAGGATGAAGGGGAATGGAACTTCAAGCGAGTTCTGCTAACATACAATGAAAACGGGCATGTGACAGCGGTATTCACTGTGAACCGAGGTTCGATTTATACAGCGTGGTGCCAGAAGGAAGCCACTGCACACAAAAGCTGTCACTATGAATTTATCAGTGCTTGAGGTTATGAAAGGCCTTTTCTAAGGAGTAGAATCAATGATGCATATAGAATCACTCACATCTACAGGTGAATAGCTGATGTAAAGCTGAGCAGGAAATGCAGATTCTGCAGAAACTTAATTTTTTTTTTTCAAATAATTTCATATACAGCAACTCTGTTACACTTCTCCTTCACTTAAAAATATAGTTATTTTGCTGAACTTGATTCAGCTGAGGAGAGTGGTTCCTTAATATTAAAGTAATTTGCAAACTCATGTAGACACACTCACACGTAGACACTTCAGTTCTCAACGCTCAAAGTTAGTATGTGAACATTCAGATTTATACTCTTTTATTTATTTTATATTTATGCTGTCAAGTCCATATATTCTTGAGGTGAACAAGGTGCTCAACTCAAGTTCCACTATTCTCCATAAAACACCACTCTGATGTAAACTCTGTCAGTCCCCTAATAACTGATCATTAAACACTAAACATTCTGCCCCTTATCTCATTTTGCACAAAACACATTAAATAAATCTTAATTTCAACATTTACTCTCCCTGCCCAGTCCCATGCAAAGCTTGCTGGAAACTCTGCCCAGTTTCAGTAACGCAGTGTTACTGCCAATGAAAAATATTAATTCAAAGGATTATTGGATTGAGCAAAACTTCTGTTTTACTAATTTAGACAGATTGCATGGAGTAAAAATAAATTGTGACAGCATGTTCAAGAATTGTACTGAATTAGGCATATTTTAATTATGTAAATTGAGCAAGCAGTTTTTGTGTGTGTGTGTGTGTGTTTAATGGAATATAATTTTTTGCATAATGTCAACCTAATGTCAAACTATCCCTTTAAACTAAAAATTATTGGATGTTCAAAATGTCGCATCCTAATTTCATGTTTCAATAATAAGTCAGCAATAGAAAGAAAGCTGAGCTTGTCTAGTTATTTTTTGTGGTCTTTACGAGTTTTGGTAATACAGAAAGTGCTGCTGGCTTGGTTGCAAGTGTATTATGCACTGTGAACAGTATTATTTACTATAAACATATTTCTAGTTTGTTTATACACACTGAGGGAGGAGTTAAGATCATTGTTTGTGGTTATCAACAGGATGCTATGAAAAAACTGTGATTCCAGTTTGTTCTAGATTTTACATTGTTCACATGTATGGAATTAAACAATATTACAATTTTACATTGTTTATCATACATAAGTAAACAGAACTGTCCTTACAATCAAACATATTAATATAAAAATGAACTGCATAGGCCCATTAATATGCAAAAGTATGATGATGACAGGCTGAATAAAAACATTTATAAATGTTTCTGGGAAACATTTGCACAAATTAACATTTGCACTGGGTAGATCAGTGTTTTCCAAATGGGGTTTGTGAACCCTTGGGAGTTTGTGAGTAGATGAAAAGCTAATAATTAAATTGAATGTAAAATTTAAATGAATAAATGTGGCTGCAGAATTAATCAAAATAAAATTAAAGGGGTGGTTGATTGCGATTTCACTTTTTTAACGTTAGTTGGTGTATAATGTTGCTGTTTGAGCATAAACAATATCTGCAAAGTTACGAAGCTGAAAGTTCAATACAAACAGAGATATCATCTTTTCATTCAATCAAAATTCTGGAGTTAATGCTTAAAAAAAACAACTCGTAAGGACTACAACGAGTTACTTCCCGGGTTCATGACGTCCCAAACCTTGATAAACCCGGCCCTCGGGAACACGCAACGAAGGGGGCGAGGCCATGCTGCGCTGCTTTAGAGAAGAGGAAAGAGGAAAAAGGGAAAACAACAGGGGGTGCACGTAAAAATCTTCATATATGAATCAAGATTCTGTCTTCTAACGATTCCAATGGATTCACAAGTTTCAAAATCAAGGTTCTAAAGCAGCGGTTCTTAATACTATTCCTTGCGTCCCCCTGCTCTGCCCACACTCTGCATCTCTCTTCCTTCTATCTACTCTCTCTCTCTGCATCTCTCGCTCTCTCATTCAGATCATCAGCTCAGCTGTTCCATTTATACACTTATTTTTACATAGCTATGAGAAGCATTAAACATAGACGCTTGTGCAGTTGCCATACTGTATTAAAGCATTAATCAGGATAAAACAGTATATAAAAAGCTAACATAAGCAGTAGCATTTAAAAAATAACAGCATATCTAAAAGTATGAGACAACAAAAAACAAAAAAACCCAAAAACATTACCATTAAGGATCTTCACTAATATCCTATGTGTCTCATTCGGGCTAAAATTGATAAGCAATACTGAAGACGTCATGGTTTACAATACAACCGGAGCACATGCAGATGAGGAGAGGGGCAGAAGCTAGGCACGCGCAATAGAGGCGGTTTAGCCAATCACAACACAATGGGCTAGCTAACCAATCAGAGACCATCGCCTATTTCTGAAAGGGGGGGGGGGGGGCTTCATTAAAGCAAGTAAATTCAGACGTTTATCAGAGAGGGACAGAGCGGTGAAGGAATTAAAGGTTAAAATTATGTGAAAAAAAATATAATGCGTTTTTTAAAAAGGTTTCACGAAAGCGTGGTGAAAAACGCTTTCTGCACCCCCCATAAACACAATCCCAGGCCTTAAGAAAAACCAGTCCAACCCCCACTTTAAAAATCATGTTTAAAGCTGGTTTGTGATTATTTACATTAACATTAGTTATTAGCAGACGCTTAGCCAAAGCGACGTACAAATTGAGGACAATAAAAGCAGGTCAAAACTAAACAAAAGAGCAACAATATACAGGTGCGTCTCAATAAATTTGAATGTCGTGGAAAGTTCATTTATTTGAGTAATTCACCTCAAATTGTGAAACTCGTGTATTAATTAAATTCTATGCACACAGACTGAAATAGTTTAAGTATTTGGTTCTTTTAATATTGATGATTTTGGCTCACATTTAACAAAAAAACCCACCAATTCACTATCTCAACAAAATAGAATACTTCATAAGACCAATAAAAAAAAAAAATTTTTAGTGAATTGTTGGCCTTTTGGAAAGTTGTTCATTTACTGTACATGTACTCAATACTTGGTAGGGCCTCCTTTTGCATGAATTACTGCATCAGTGCGGCGTGGCATGGAGACAATCAGCCTGTGGCACTGCTGAGGTGGTATGGAAGCCCAGGTTGCTTTGATAGCGGCCTTCAGCTCATCTGCAATGTTGGGTCTGGTGTCTCTCATCTTCCACTTGACAATACCCCCTATATTCCCTATGGGTTCAGGTCTGGTGAGTTTGCTGGCCAGTCAGGCTCAGTAACACCATGGTCATTGAACCAGGTTTTGGTACCTTTGGCAGTGTGGGCAGGTGCAAGTCCTGCTGGAAAATGATATCAGCATCTCCATAAAACTTGTCAGCAGAAGGAAGCATTAAGTGCTCTAAAATTTCCTGGTAGATGGCTGCGTTGACTGTGGACTTCAGAAAACACAGTGGACCAAAGTCCTCTTTTCAGATGAAAGTAAATTTTGCATTTCATTTGGAAATCAAGGTCCCACAGTCTGGAGGAAGAGTGGAGAGGCACATAAACCATGTTTTGTTTGAAGTCCAGTGTTAAGTTTCCACAGTCAGTGATGATTTGGGCGGCCATGTCATCTGCTGGTGTTGGTCCACTGTGTTTTCTGAAGTCCACAGTCAAAGCAGCCATCAACCAGGAAATTTTAGAGCACTTCATGATTCCATCTGCTGACAAGCTTTATGGAAATGCTGATTTAATTTTCCAGCAGGACTTGGCACATGCCCACACTGCCAAAAGTTGGTTAAATAACCATGGTGTTACTGTGCTTGATTGGCCTGCAAACGTGCCTGACCTGAACCCTATAGAGAATCTATGAGGTATTGTCAAAAGGAAAATGAGAAACAAGATACCAAACAATGCAGATGAGCTGAAGGCCGCTATCAAAGCAACCTGGGCTTCCATTACACCTGAGCAGTGGCACAGGCTGATCACCTCCATGCCACGCCACACTTATGCAGTAATTCATGCAAAAGGAGCCACTACCAAGTATTGAGTACATGAACAGTAAATGAACATACTTTCCAGAAGGCCACCAATTCACTAAAAAGGTTTTTTTTTATTGGTCTTATGAAGTAATACTTAATTGAGATAGTGAATTGGTGGGTTTTTGCTAAATGTGAGCCAAAATCAAAAAATTAAAAGAACCAAAGACTTAAACTACTTGTCTGTGTGCATTGAATTTATTTAATGTATGAGTTTCACAATTTGAGTTGAATTCTTGAAATAAATGAACTTTTCCACGACAAATTCTAATTTATTGAGATGCACCTATAAATGCCAACTGACAAGTCTCGGTTTAGCCTAACGCCGTACCATGTAAGCAGGTGTATGTTATTACCTATATGATATATATAGATATATTTAAACAACAAATAATACACACACACACAAAGAAAAACAATTATAATAGAAAAATTAGAAAGCTAGTGTTTGTTTGTTTTTTTATCAAAAATAAAAAGAAGATAAATACAGATAAAGTAGAATTAAAATAGAATAAAAAGTGCCAGAGTTAGAGGGTCAAATAAAGATGTAACAGATGTGTTTTTAGTCGTTTCTTAAAGATGGCTAAGGACTCAACTGCTCGGATTGATTTGTGCAGGTCATTCCACCAGGAGGGAACAACTAATGAAAAACGGTCATGGGAAAGGAGTTTTGTGCCTGCCTTTGAATGGCACCATGAACCGTTCACTTGCAGACACGCAAGGTTCTAGCGGGAATATAACTTCTGAAGTAATGAATTAGTGTAAACTTGGGTGAGTGGTGTGGTTTGTAGGCAAACATTAATTGCCTGGAATTTAATGGCGAAGGCAGATACGGGTAGCCCAGTGCCAATAATTGATGACAGAGGGGTGAAATGGTGTGCTTTCGGCCATTAAAGGATAAACTGCCCAAGCAAGCAGTTTGGATTAATTGTAGAGGTTTGATAGTAGTGGCTGGAAGACCTGCCAAGAGAGAATTGCAATAGTCCAGCCTGGACAGAACAAAGCTTGAACAAGGAGTTGTGTAGCATGTTCGGGAAAGAAAGGGGGGCGAATCTTCCTAATGTTGTAAAAGGCAAATCTGCAGGACCGGGCCGTTGTAGCAATATGGTCTGTGGAGCTTAATTGATCATCAATCACAACTCCAAGGTTTTTGATTATCAAATCAAAGACTGCAATTTATTTTTAAATAAGTAAATATTCTTTTGCGCTTAATACTGTAAATGCTATTTTTCACCAATCTCTGTGTGTGCACAGTTTAAAGTGCATTTTGGAACGCAATGTGCACTAGGATCATTTACACATTTGCATAATTTCCAGCATTTCTGTGAATAGAATTTGGCATTTCACCAATATTTTGCCAAAATAAAAGCTTGAAGTTTTGAATGTTTGAAAGTAAAGAATTTAAGACATACATATTAGCATTGCAACTTGCAGTGTGATATAAAATAATTATTAGGCCTATAATTATCTTTTTTAAATTACTATTTTGCAGGACAATTGTAATTTAAACAGTTATATATTTATATGTCTTCATTTTTGTAATTAGAGTCATAATAATAATAATATTTTTATACGTGCCATCCCATATATGAGTAATTTTAAAATAAAAGCATTCAAACTAAAACATTAACTAAAGAAAATTATATGTTAGATGTCATGTGACCATTAACCAACATCAGAGAACCATAAGCATGTGAATGTGATGCTAAATCATTGAAATGCTAACATAAAATCACAAGTAAATATTTTACATCTAAGGTGGTTAGAGTAAAGATGTGGACAGATGAATTTTTTTGTAACTCTATTATTATTCTACAGCTTCACTGAGTCACGACGGGGCAATGATGATGTTTATGCAGCTCCAGGTAGCTTTGTTGCTCCCTCTTGGATTAGACATACACACTTTCATGAAGTGAAGTTCTGCATCATTAATACTGTTCAGAAGAGAGGAACAGGGTTCCTATACTTTTGATGTTAGAGTGAACAAGCATTAGGGGAAATAAAGCCTGTGGCCAGGTTTGTTCTTTTGCTTCATTATTTGGTTTTCTAAAGTGAACTCCGGTGGTGCAGATACATCAAGTGAGATTGTTACAGGAAGTGCCGTGGGGCCTAAATTGGAATCCAGCCCGAGTACCATGTGCCCGCTGTTCACAGAGCATGGGCTATTTTGCATTGCTATCACTATAGCAACCCTTGCAGCCACTTGGGAGTTCTGGCTTCACAACAGATATGCTTATAAGTTGTGTGTTGTGACAGGGAGGCTGGTGGAAAGACAACGAAAGAAGGAAGAGGGGGTGAACTATCAGGGAAGGAAAGAAAAAATGCCATGATGGCTTGGTGGGTTATATTTCGACACAAGGTTAATCTTACTCCTGTGGCACACAGCTCCCAAGGCGGATTGGGATATATTTATGCTGTTCTCCTCCATCATAACCCACGTTATTTTCGTTCCCTTATGCAGTAAGCAGTTTCTCTCAGGTTTCTTCTTTCATGCTATCGTGTAGCGTCGGTGTTTGTGAGGGGAGGAGGTGAAAAGGCAGAGGGAGGCGGGGCTTAGGGGACTGTCTAAACCTATGTTCTGGTCTCTTTTTTAAGCCAGTTCTCATTTCTGTCCACAAGGAAACATTTCTGCTTCATTTCTTCCACTTTCATTTCATTGCTTTGGCCCTGTCGCCATGCCGAGTCGTTCTCGTTCTAAACTATCAAGCTGTAAAAAAAAATTAAACCAAATAAAGAAACATTCTCCAATATTATCATCCGATGTTGTTCCAAGCAAAATAACCCAATTAATGACACAACAAAATCTGTTGTCCTGATTTAGTTTAATTATGCCGAAACCCTGCTAATTTAAAAAATTATACTTGCAGTTCGTAAGAGCGTAATTTGTGGGGATCAGTATAAAAAAGGCTTGTGAAACAATATCCCAACGCAAAGTCTGCAGTCGTACTCCGTCCAAAGTGATAGGAGTGGGTCCGAGTCTGTTTCATGAATCTTTTTGTTCGACTCATTATAGAGAATGAGTTCATAATTTGTGTCATCATTTAGCAAGTTTGTGAAAATAAGATTGCTGATGAACACCATGGTTGCAACAAAAAAAACAACAAAACAAAAAAAAAAAAAACATTATGTTTACTTAAATTAAAAGGTAATGATGTGCAAAAAAAATATGACAAAACACATTGTAGGGAGATATGGGATGGTAAGCGAAATAACCTCAAAATATTCAACAAAATAACTAAGTGAATAACTAGAACTTGTATTGATAAAAACGTTAGTCTTAATAAGGATCACAATAGACATTACACACACTAGGTGAAGAGTTCGAAGGTGAATTGAATTTGTGCGCACAGGTTTTAGGGGCTGTAAGATACCTTTTTCCCCTTTTTAACTGAAGAGTGGATTGAAAATCTCACAGCGTCAACTATTTACATAGACCGCAAAGCAAACACGACTCTTCGGAAAGTGAGGTATCCTGTTACTTTGCCAGTTGCATCTTGCATTTACAATGCACCACTGCTAAAACATACTGAAGGCCGCTAGACCTCTGTAAAGTACGGCGTTTGGGGGGACGAACTATTCGTTTTAATCAACCATCCTGCTTACTGACTCAGGAGGAACTGTGGACAATCATAAATGTTAACCGTTTAAAAAAGTCGTTATGTACAAAAGAAATAAATAAAAATAATAATTAAGTACATGATTTATGCGCTTTTATAAGGCACTCAATAGTGTTTTACATTGTGACGGGGGGATTGGGATCTCCTATCCACCCCAGTGTGCCGGATGTCCACCTGGATGGATGGACGAGGCGAGCCAAGTGCACAGACCGCCCAAAACACCAGCCTTATTGTGGAGAGGGACGGCAGTGATGAAGCCAATCGTTATATGGGGATGATTAGGAGGCCTTGATGGTCAGAGGCCAATGAGCAAATTTTAGCCAGGATGCCGAGGTCACACCTCTACTCTGGGTCGAAAGAAAACATTCTGGTATTTTTAATCACCAAAGAGAGTCAGGACCTGGGTTTTTTTAACGCGTCCTCATCCAAGAAGCGACGGTGCTTTTTTGATGTCTAGTGTCCCCCCGTCACATAGTAATGGGGCGTAACTAGGGGGACCCACCACAAGACCACAGGGGAAGCCACCCCATGATGGCCTCACTAGAACCTCTTCCGCAGTTATTAACCAGGAGGTCTCCCATCAAGGGGTTATGAACAGGTCAAACCCGCTTGCTTCAGTGGGGCCAAGCGACCAGGCATGAGGCTGGAGAGTAACTAGTTGCATGTTTAAGTGGGTAAAAACAGCAATTTCCCGTAGTCTGATGACCAGCAACAAAACGTTAAGGATCATAATGGGGAGTATGAACAAGCTATCCGCATGTAATTTTACAGTAAAATTGACTGTTACTAGGAGGCCCAGAAGGGCTGATGTTAACTGTTTTCTTTACCCTAGTGAAAAATAAGAAACCAAAAACACACCAATTCCCCCTTTTAAGTTACGGTGTGAAAAACTTATAAAATTGAACATGGCCAGACAGGTCTGTCCGCGATTGGCGGGGCTCAGGATTTGGAGTGAGTTTGCATTGAAATAATATGTTGTATTCTTAGTTTTTTTTCGTGATCACTTATGCCAGATACCGGCTTGGATGTTACATGCAGCTGTGTAATTACATTAATGTTATGGCATTATTTTTATTGTCACAAGTGTGTTAGCCTAAGCTTGTCTGTGTAAATTTGGTATATACGAATGACTTTCTTACATAGTATTAACGTGATGAACTTTGTTCTTCAATCGCGTTTTCTCCGTTACCACTGTTTTAACTATGGTTGCAGTAAAAAAGTTAAAAGGAGTCAGATTTTTTTAGGTGTTAAGACAAAAAAAAAAATATTGGTGTATCCGGATCCGCGTAATATGTTTCAGGGTTTTTTTTTTTTTACTGTATAATTCAATCTGTAAAATGTGGCTACTAATAGTTTTATGGGGAAAGTTGGGCCATGAATAAATAGAACCACAGAGAACACAGAAACACCGGCTGGACCTGTCTCACTGACTAGCCAAAGTCTAGTTGTTTCCCATTTAGTCTCATGGCTGTTACAGCAAACAGCTGGGATATTAGAGAGCTCATTCGTGTTTTTTTGTTCCTATGAGGAGAGCTGATTACACACTCGTCTAGTCATCTGTATTCTACCGCTTTGCTGTGTAGTTTGTGTTTACATGCAGTGTGGGTTGGTGGATTGCCATGCTGATAGACTCTCAGCAGCCTGTGCAGGTGTTTTTCACACTTTCGTTCTTGTCCCCTCTTTCTCAGGTTCCATCATTAATGATGGACGCCCAGTTTTCAGAGTTCACACCTGACATCACTCCCATCATGCTCGCCGCCCACACAAACAACTATGAGATCATCAAACTCCTGGTCCAACGCAAGGTCACCATTCCTCGGCCGCACCAGATACGCTGTGATTGTGTGGAGTGTGTGTCCAGCTCTGAGGTGGACAGCTTGCGTCACTCCCGGTCCCGTCTCAACATCTATAAAGCACTCGCCAGCCCCTCTCTCATTGCCCTCTCCAGCGAGGATCCCATCCTAACCGCCTTCAGACTGGGCTGGGAACTGAAGGAGCTCAGTAAAGTGGAGAACGAGTTTCGACAAGAGTATGAGGAGCTTTCTCAGCAGTGTAAGCTCTTTGCAAAAGACCTGCTGGACCAGGCACGCAGCTCCCGTGAACTGGAGACCATCCTCAATCACCGTGATGACCAGAGCGAGGAGTTGGACCCGCGAGAGTGCCGAGACTTGGCCAAACTCAAGCTGGCCATTAAATATCACCAGAAAGAGGTGAGGATGCTTCTAGTACTACTTGAAAAACTGGTTGCTGGTCATTTCTACTCAGTATAACGTTGAACATACAATGAATTTGATGTGCATGAGATTCTGTAGTGTGATGCTTTTGGAGAAAGTTTGTATCACTGAGCGTTTGGCTCTTTTTTTGCAGTTGTATCACAGATTTCCCTTCAATAATCTTGGACATACATTACTTCTGGTTGTTATGGCTTCAGCAAAGGCAGCACAGAAACCTTCATTTAATGATTATGGTTGAATCTCAAGAAAACATGTCCAAAACCTCGCCCCAAAACCAAAAACATAATAAGAAAAAAATTGTTGTAAATTATTTATTTATTTAGTTATTACGTTTTGAATTCCTTAGTTCCCATAATACATTTTTGTTTTCATTAAAATCAGCATAAATAAAATAGATACAAAACTTCTACAGTGTATAAATACTATTATTTAATTGATTTATTTTACATTAATAAAGGCATTTATTTAAATTACAATTAACTTATTAAGTTATGTATAAAATGTAATTTAAATCATGTATTATTTTTTCACATTACAGTAATGAGATTTTTTACGCTTTTTTTTACGCTTATGAGAAATGGGGTGGGGATGTGCTGAATTATCATGAAAATAATGTCCACAATGTTAGTTTTTCATTTTAAAATTTTCGTCGTCCAAAAATATGCATTTCCTTTAAGTGAAATTGAAAGGAAAAAAAATATTTTGTCTGATTTTGGGATGAAATATGACATATTTTTGACAGGTTTTGTGTGAGGTGCATCCAAATACACCATGAAAAGTACTTCTTGTACTTTATACACTTTATAAATTTATACATTTATAAAGATACAGTACAATTTATACATTTTTGTGGTATAAATATGCAGTATCAATGCATCAAATTTGCTTCACCAACCCAAAATTTTGCTTGAGCAGTCAGAAAATGTGTAAGAAGCACAAGGGTGCAGAGAGGAAGTTTGAATTTCTTTGTGTTGCAGAAGTCCAATCACTTTTTTTGCAGTTTAATAGTATTCTGCAGACCCTTGGTATGTTTAAGAATGTGTTGTTCTTTGCCTAAAGCAACAGACAAAGTGCCTTTCTAGCTTTCTCTCTGAACTTTCTGATCCAAAGGGGGATACAATGTGTGCTGGAGACCAGAGGCTTGATGAGGTTAGAAAGACAGGAGATAGAGACAGTTGCTCTGTTCCAAAACCTTGTGAGTTGCCACATTGCGTACTGCCTATAGGCAGCTAGCTTCTAATTCAGCATCCAAATAGTCTGGGAAGTGATTTGAAATTCTTATCAATGCTTCAAATAAATAGTACTTTGCAACTGAGGCTTGACATAAAAATGATTTCAAATGACATGATACTCTAATAAGCATAAAATACACCACACACAAATATTAGGTTAAATAATCAAGTTTTAATTATACTGAACCATTTTTATAGATAGTTCTCAAGTACTGAGTGAAATATACAGTTATTTACAGTATAATCAAAATTTCTGCCATCTTGGATTATTTTTGCACTGAACTTGTTGCAATGCATTATGGAATTTCATACAGATCTTAAAATGCCTCTTCCGTAGGAAGATTACTAGGTTTTGGAAAAGAAGCAAGGGCAGTGATGTGCTAGAATGTGCTAGGTAGGTGGGGGGGTTATTTTCTGTAGCTGAACATATGCTGGTGTTTGTAGTGCTGTGTTTGAGCAACGTGATCTCATGATAATTCGTATGTATTTTACGTAAAATGTGGTTCTATAAAACATACATTTACTTACGTACAAATACTGATGTATTTTCAGCCTCTAAACGTACAAATATTGACGTTTTTTCAGCCTCTAAACGTACAAATACTGACGTATTGACGACACCTAAAAATTAATCCTTATGAATATTGAAATCGCAGCATTAATTTTATTAGTTTTTAGTTGTCATATGAATTACCTTGTTTTCAATTGCATTATTAAATTGTTTACTCGTTTACTTATGAAATTATAACATTTCGTTTTGTTGTGATTTCTGCTGCCAGATCTTTTCCAAGAATATGCCTACATAGTGTTAAACACGACTTCACTTTAAACCTTAAAATAAATAACATTTCTGCAATCGTGTTTACTTTGATTGCCATAGGCCACAAAAGGTGTTTTCTCCGACATGCTGTGACTGACAATAGAACTATAAAATACACCAAAAACGCAACATTATTAAGTTATGAAATGAAACAATTTTATTTGTGCATTGTAATCCAAATCTTCTGAATCCATACGACTGCGAAGAACAGACCCAAATCCAAGCCTTTTTTCGGCGATCTGCTTCTCCATCCCAAGCAGCGAGTCCAGTCAGTGACCGTAAGCAGCAAAGCCCGCGCTGAGCTGACTGACTGCGCTCTTTACAAATTCAAATGTTGCCGCTTCAAACGACAGGTTTTACGGCAGGATAATCGAATGCTCATTGGCTCTCGCCTGCATTCCTCACAGATTGTAACATGCCGTGTTTCTGTGTTTGAATGATGCGCACGTGCCTTCACGAGTTCACGGAGTGGATCGGGAAAATTATCTGGATGATATTTTCAGCGATTAACAACATAAATCTGCTCTGGATCACACAAACCTACTATATTCCGCCAGAGAGGACTGCGGGTGCAACGAATCGTCATTTGGATTATTTTTGGTACTGCTTTTGACATTTTTGCACTAAATAAATGATTGTAATTGCATTTATCTGTCCGTCATGTTTTTCTTATACTGTACCGCATGTTAGGCTTATATGTAGTAGTGGAATACTACTATAAATTATATTTAATGCTAATATTTGTTACGAAACATTTTAATTTTCCTATCCTGCGTATTTCGGTCATTTTTGCATTTTATATCCTTTATATTCCGCTATAATGTGTAGTTCAGGTTTGGGGTAGGTTATGGGTCTAAAGAATCGAAATTGCGTATTAATAAATGATACAAATGCATTATTCGTTATAAAATGGTAGTTTAGGGTGTTGGGGGCAGGTTAATTTTCTAAAATCTAATCGCTGATTTGATAAAATTATAGAAAATGCATTGCTCGAATACTCAATGATACTAAAAGATACGTCACTTATTTTTACGAGTTTTTTAGCTAAAAATACGTACGCTTTGTACATTTTTAAACGTTTAATACTTCTAGAAATGTACGTTTTAGCATGAATAAACGTACAAAAGTGGACTTTTGTGATGGGTAATGTTACGTTTAATACCTACGTATAACATGAGACCAGACTGGTTTTGGAGAGAATCTGACGATACTTATATCTATATTTTCATCTAGCATTTGAATTCTCATTCCTTCAACCTTTTGATTTATTTTGCCTCTGCTGGTCAATCTAATAGAATAATTTAAAGTCAAATCAGTAGCAGTGCCATATGTGTTTCTTTGGCCAGTCTGTGTTAATGCGTGGGATCTTGTCAGTGTTTTTGTCTTAGCAACTTGTTTGCCGTATTACTTTTTTACTGTGTACTTGACTGCTCACAAAACCTAAACACAGACAAGTCTAGAGGTCAAAAGTTTTGGTCCGTAGATTTATTTTTATGTTTTTACAAAAAATGTACTATTTAATATATTAAATCGACATTTACATTGTTTTTACGAAAAAATATATAGATTTAAAAAAATCTTTCAACTTTCTATTCATCAAACGAACCTGAGAATGCTACAGCACAACTTAACATTGATAATAATAAGAAATGCTTCTTGATCACCAAATCAGCATATTAGAATGATTTCTGAAGGATCATGTGACACTGAAGACTGGAGTAATGAGGCTGAAAATTCAGCTTTGCATCACAGCAATAAAATATACTTTTAAATATATTAATATACAAAGCGATTAATTTGTAATATATTTCACAATATTAGCTGTGAAGCTTTATTTTTATTTATTTAATTACTTCCGCTTTTTGTGAGCATAGGATACTCACAAAAAGAGACATTAAAAAATCGTACTAATCCTAAACTTTTGAACGATAGTGTACAAGTTGCAACATGTACGTTATTCAGTAAACAAACCAGCATATGGGTTACAATGGGACTAAAGTCATAAAAATAAACTGAAAAAAGAAATGTTAATCTAATACTTATATTAAAAGGTTGTAAAGGTTTTCAATCAAATAATATTGAAAGTACTGATGTATCAGCCATTCGTCCAAAATAAGGACAAAAACATTTTGATGGTGCATGGGAAACCACCTTGAGTTACTTTCCTTGATTTACACACTTCCACGTACAGTAAATCCATTTTAAAACTGTCTTTGGCATTCCAGGGAAATTTCAGTGATCTTTTTCATTCTGAAACCCAAACTGTTTCGTTGCAGAACTGAAACATGTTCCAAACTGAGGATTTGAGAGCCTGGTGTCAATATGTCTCGTTTCTCTTCCTGTCAGTCAGAGGTGATACTGGCCCTGGCCTGCGAGACTGCTCCTCCAATTAGCTCTTATTGTTTTGTGTGCCTCAAGGAAAGCTGCTGTACATCTGAATACAGATCGCAATGCTGTACGCATACACACAAAGCGAAGATGGTCAAGACAGATGTGGGGCTCTGAGCCAAGAGATGCTATACAACTGAAAAAGAGAGATGAAGACTATTATGAGCCCATTTAGTGTGCCATTATATTTGTAGTGATTAAAGTTTTATAGAATGAGATTAAATATTGAGAAAAGCTTACCAGCGTTATACTCAAGATTCCATGCAGTAATTTGTCTTCATTTAATATTAAAGCAGTCAGAGAAGATGATGGTGTAATACTAACAGGGTTGAAAGGTCAAGGAGAGTGCAGAGAATCAAATACATTTGGAATAAAGCCACACAGGCTTGCTTGAAACTAGTACTGGGCGATATGACCAAAAATGTATATCACGGTATTTTTCAAAATTATACCGGTTTCACGGTACATAACGGTATTTTTTTTCATGCATGACCGGGTGTTAACCATATTTTCTACTGATTGAGAGAGGAAATACTGCAGTATATTGACTTAGAATGCCCTATTTTACTGTCATGAGTGAATATTGTCAAAAAATAGCACACTAAATAGTGACTAAACACGACCGCTTTTAATACGTTAACCAGGAGTCACTCTCATTTATAATCGCGGCATCGTCTGATAAAATCAACATACATCTACACTAAAGAGCGGCTATGCGGTTGTTGTGGCTATATTACTTTTTTGTCACATGCAGCGCACACTGCCTGCGTCTGAGTAACAAACTAGAAAAAACAACAAACAAAAAAGTGCATGTGATATTAACAGACGAACTACGCTCCTATTTATAATTCCAAACAATCAGTAAGCGACAGGTACTAGGAAACGCTGTTTTGTACTCATTTATTGACGAGTCGGCTGCGGTGCGGCCAACTGAATGCGCTGCTTCTCTGCCGCTCACTGCACAGAACAGACGCCGAGAGAGGTGACACTTCTCCAGGAAAGTCAGACCTCGTGTTCGCGGGACAGCACTGGCAAAATCTTCCAACTGAACCATAGCTAAGGTTAATCCAAGTCGCTAGGTTTGTCAGTATGAATATTCTATGGAAAAAAGTCGCTAAAAGGGTCTGAAAGTTGCTAAATCTAGTGCTAAAGTCACACTCGTGTGTGTGAGACGTGGGAGCTGATGGCAGGGGGCGGTGGATATTTGTGGCGGTCAGTGTGGATATTGTGGACGAGTTCTTCTGTGTCATCACGTCTATTAGTTCTACAGCTTCAGTTTCGGAACTTTCACGCATAGTAACACATACAGCTGTTCCCTCACCACAGTGCAACAGTGAAAAGGGACCCCTTTCAAACAGTGTCGCGTTCCAAACGTTGTTTAAGCTACATTCATATCATAACAAAAATAAACACCGGTGTTCGGTATGAACTGGTATACCGCCCAGCACTACTTGAAACATTACTCAGGGGCATTCTAGTGACAGATAATGCAGCTTATGGATTATCATTATATGCTTCGAGGTCTCAGGAATAGCCTTTGTGTTGCTTAAAACTGTCTTCAAATGGGACCATACTGTTTCATACCGGTTCTTTTGCTGTTGTTGTTACTGATTGTACAATCTTGCACACAAACATCAGCAAGACATCTACTTTTGTGGTTTGTGGATTTTTCATCTAAAAGATGTAATTAGTATTGCTGATACTTAAACTTGGAAATGGGAAACAACTTAAATCATAATGTATCAGTGTTCATTTAAGAATTATTTATATACTGTTATATATACAGTGGGTACGGAAAGTATTCAGACCACCTTAAATTTTTCACTCTGTTATATTGCAGCCATTTGCTAAAATCATTTAAGTTAATTTTTTTCCCTCATTAATGTACACACAGCACCCCATATTTGACAGAAAAACAGTTGTTGACATTTTTGCAGATTTATTAAAAAAGAAAAACCGAAATATCACATGGTCCTAAGTATTCATACCCTTTGCTCAGTATTTAGTAGAAGCACCCTTTTGATCTAATACAGCCATGAGTCTTTTTGGGAAAGATGCAACAAGTTTTTCACACCTGGATTTGGGGATCCTCTGCCATTCCTCCTTGCAGATCCTCTCCAGTTCTGTCAGTTGGATGGTAAACGTTGGTGGACAGCAATTTTTATGTCTCTCCAGAGATGCTCAGTTGGGTTTAAGTTAGGGCTCTGGCTGGGTCATTCAAGAACAATCACAGAGTTGTTGTGAAGCACTCCTTCGTTATTTTAGCTGTGTGTTAAGGGTCATTGTCTTGTTGGAAGGTAACCTTCGGCCCAGTCTGAGGTCCTGAGACTCTGGAGAAGGTTTTCGTCCAGGAGATCCCTGTACTTGGCTGCATTCATCTTTCCCTTGATTGCAACTAGTCGTCCTGTCCCTGCAGCTAAAAAACACCCCCACAGCATGATGCTGCCACCACCAATTAAGTCAAAATTTCTATCTTGGTCTCATCAGACCAGAGAATCTTATTCTCACCATCTTGGAGGCCTTATTGTTTTTTTTTTTTTTTGTTTTTTTTTTAGCAACTCCATGCGGGCTTTTCATGTGTCTTGCACTGAGGAGGAGCTTCCGTCGGGCCACTCTGCCATAAAGCCCTGACTGGTGGATGGCTGCAGTGATGGTTGACTTTCTACCCCTTTCTCCCATCGCCCGACTCCAATCTCTGAGCTCAGCCACAGTGCCTGGTTCTTCTTTACCTCTCTCACCAAGGCTCTGCTCCCCCGATAGCTCAGTTTTGCCGGATGGCCAGCTCTAGGAAGGGTTTTGGTCGTTCCAAACGTCTTCCATTTAAGTATTATGGAGGCCACTGTGCTCTTAGGAACCTTAGGTGCAGCAGAAATTTTTTTGTAACCTAGGCCAGATCTGTGCCTTGCCACAATTCTGTCTCTGAGCTCTTCAGGCAGTTCTTTTTGACCTCATGATTCTCATTTGCTCTGAAATGCACTGTGAGCTGTAAGGTCTTATATAAGACAGGTGTGTGGCTTTCCTAATCAGTCCAATCAGTATAATCAAACACATCTGGACTCAAATGAAGGTGTAGAACAATCTCAAGGATGATCAGAAGAAATTGACAGCACCTGAGTTAAATAGATGAGTGTCACAGCAAAGGGTCTGTATACTTAGGACCATGTGATATTTAAGTTTTTCCTTTTTAATAAATCTGCAAAAATGTGAATAATTCTGTGTTTTTCTGTCAATATGTTGTGCTGTGTGTACATTAATGAGGAAAGAAATTAACTTAAATGATTTTAGCAAATGGCTGCAATATAACAAAGAGTGAAAAAAATAAGGGGGTCTGAATACTTTCCGTACCCAACTGTATATATATTAAATAGGTTTTAATTTTAGTTTTAGTAATTTTATTATGTACTTTTGTCTTTTTAGTCGTTTGTTATACTTCTATTAATTTTTATTTCTGTTTTTGGAATTTCACATTTTGGAATTAGTTAATGTAGCTGCCATGTATTATGTTTTTTTATATTTTGCTTTTATTTTTAAAATTATTTTTATTTAATGTTTTGTTTTAATATTTTTTATGTTTCTATTTAGATTTATTTTATTTTTATTTCAGTTTTAGTTTTATTAATTTTAGAACTTAAACTTACTTTATTTCAGTTAGTTTCCAAGGCAACATTTGCAATTTTCGTTTTTAAATTGTTTTTTCATCTAATATTTGATTTCCCTCAATTTCAATTACTTTTAGTTAACAGTAACAGCACAGTTAAGTATAACACTTTGGTTTGTAACTTTGTTTGCACTATGAACATGAATAATACAGTACCTCGAATAGTGTAGCTTTTTGTGGAAATGTGCACTATAGATGATTAAACTGGCAAAAATCCCATAGATTTAGATAACAGATGCTATAGGCCCCTCCTATCCTTCTTCTAATTTCGCTCCCTTCTCATCCTTTTCTTCTCTTTTGCCTCTCCCCCTCACCTCTTGTCCTTCCATCATCTCTTCTCTGTAATTTTGGAAAGTTGATTTACTGCAGAGGAACATCAGCATAGTCAGCATCCCCCACCCCACGTCTCGCTCGCTTTCTTTTTGAATCTATAAGGATTACATACCCCATATACTCTGAGCAGCTTTTTGCTCAATAACCGCTGTGCTTCAATCTCCTTACCTCGCCTCTCATCTGAACTGCTGCTTGAAAGCAGCACTGTATTCATGTGCATCGATAGATGCAACTGCTGCTGTTAGAACTGTTTAGAAGTGGGCTTTGGCCCAGTGTTATTAAAGGGGATTTAAAAGTGGTTGAGCTTTTCAGTGATTTAAAGTCACCATAAAATAAAAATGAACAATTCTTATTGTTTTATGGAATATTGCAGTGTTTATTATAAATAATTAATGTGTTCTTGTAATATTTAATCAAAAACATCAACTTCCCCTCCCCTTCACAACAACATCTCTTCTTTGTAAATTCTGTAAATATTGTTCTGTGATAGGACTAGTGATGCAGGGGGGCAATTTAACATTACTTTTTGTTGGTAATTAATATAAGGTTATTTAATTAAGGTTTTGTAATTTCTGTCCGTGTGTTTCATTTTCTCCTAGATAAAATATCAACCCATTTTTTAATTGATAATTTTCTTTTCAAGAAGCCTCATTAATTTTTATCATAAACAAATTTTTTTACCAACCTTCCTATCAGACCTATTTTTTTAATTGACGGCTATGTCACGTTACGTTTTTGTCACAGAAAATCTTGCGTGAACAACATGTTTACCCTTAGGCTTTATCTACCATTTTGTTTTAATAAATAATACCACTTACTTCCCAAAGTTCAATGCATCATCAGAGAAACACTCATTTAATGTCAGTGATTTCAGACCTCCAAAACTATTTTTAGTGTAAACCAGAAATAATAATATTTTCAGTAGCCACAATTTCAGTGCCTCACTAGTTTCAGCATTGAATAAATTACATGATTTGACACTCACTGATTGAACTCACTAATGTTATTGTATTTTGATGCCATTATGAGTTAGGGTACTGGTTTATTTCATGTTAATGGTTTGACGGTACATTTTCCTTACATATTACCTTTCCTGATGGCTCTTGATTACCTTGTGTTTTCAAGCTTCATGAAATGTCAAACATCTCAGAATAACATTTTTAAAATATATTAAGACACGGGAGGCATTTGCACACCTACTCATTTCAAACCTGTATGACTTTTTTTCTTTTGTTGAAAGAGAGTCTGTCATGCTCTTAAAAGGACAAAACTAGCATCATAAAAGTCTGTTGCCTTATGATAGCATTGTGTGGGGAACAGACTGAAATTTGAATTGGTCCCAGTTCCTTTTCTTTGTATAGAAAAGAACAGCTTGGACATTGTAGTAACATTTGCTGTCATGTTCCATTGAAGAAAGAAAGTCAAATGGGTTTGGAACAACTTGAGAGTAAGTAAATGAATTTTCACTTTTGCGTGTAAAGTGACAGGTCAGGTGTAGGAGACCGCTGATATCGCACTTTTTATTCTTCACATTGGATTCTGGATGAACATTGGGTATCGCCCTGTAGTTCTGCACGCTGCCGGAGGAATTGCACGCTGTGTTCTCACTGCCCGCTCACTGATGGCACCCTGGGATTAGAGTACGCTCCCTCTGCTCACTCTCTCTTACTGATCCAAGTCAAACACACAGATTGGGGGGTGGGGGCGAAAGGACGAGAGATAGATAGAAAAGACAGTGAAAGTAGATCTGACCGAGAACAAATAGTTGCTGAATAATACAACACAAATCAATTTCTCACTCTGCCTGGTCGGCAGGTTGGATCGCTCCCGGCCATCTGAGCAGCAATGGCTTCTTTTGTTCTGATGGAGCGAGGGAGGAGAGAGAAAGAGGTTTATTCTTTCTCTCTAGCACTCTGCTGCTCTATTCTGCTGTTTCGGACCTTGTGTGTAAAGTCAATCAATGCTTCTCTGCTTTGATGACTTATTTTGTTACAGGAATCCAAGATACGCTGTGCAAAATTGTTTGCTTTACTTTTTGACCCTTATATTCATAGTATAATAGAGAGATGTTTGCGCTAAGTGCATCATGTTATTTCAATAGTGTTTTTATATAAATTATAGAATTTAATAAATTTTCATTTCCGTTTTCATTTAAGATTCAGTATTGTAGTGTTATGTGTTTTTGCCATTTTTATTTGTTTTTATTTTACATATTTTCCTGGTTAGCTTTAATTCATTTTAGTTCAGTTTTAGGAATTTCATTTTAGTTGTAGGAATTTTTTGTTTTTTTCTCTTTTTATTTGTTTTTTTGTATTTCTAGTGAGCTTTATGTCAGTTTTTATTGTTAGTACCTGTAAAAAATGATTTTTTCGAAGTTAGGTACATTAAAGTAAGTAACATTGTTTCATTTGAGTTATTCCTACTTTACATGTCTACTTTTATTTAATGTACTTGTCATTTTTTGTAATATTGTGACATTTACTATCAATTGCTGAGTGAAAATTATAAAAATTTTCAGTGTTACTTTTAGTACTTCAACTTATTATCTAACATTATATTTAAACTTTATTTCAGTTAGTTGCCAAGGCAAAATTTAACATTTTCTTTTAAGCTCTTTACATAATTTTTTCATGTTTTTTTTCTTTCAACTATTACAACTAACAAAAACTATTTTAATAATTTTAGTTAACTATAAATATATAGGGTCATTCAAATGAACTCTAAGATGGTCGGCAACTGGTTGTTAACATAACTGATGATCTTCAGAGAGTTAAATGACTTGGCACAAGCTGATTGGTTCATGCTGCATATGCAGCCAATGAACTTACTGCCTTGCATTTACAGTGGGGCAAAAAAGTATTTAGTCAGCCACCAATTGTGCAAGTTCTCCCACTTAAAAAGATGAGAGAGGCCTGTGATTTTCTGGATTTTTTTTCTCATTTGAGAGACAAAATGAGAAAAAAAAAATTTCAGAAAATCACATTGTAGGATTTTTAATTGGTAAATTCCTCGGTAAAATTTTTTGGTCACCTACAAACAAGCAAGATTCCTGGCTCTCACAGACCTGTAACTTCTTCTTTAAGAGGCTCCTCTGTCCTCCACTGGTTACCTGTATTAATGGCATCTGTTTGAACTCGTTATCAGTATAAAAGACACCTGTCCACAACCTCAAACAGTCACACTCCAAACTCCACCATGGCCAAGACCAAAGAGCTGTCAAAGGACACCAGAAACAAAATTGTATACCTGCACCAGGCTGGGAAGACTGAAGCTGCAATAGGTAAGCAGCTTGGTGTGAAAAAAAAAAACTGTGGGAGCAATTATTAGAAAATAAAAGACATACAAGACCACTGATAATCTAACTCGATCTGGGGCTCCACGCAAGATCACACCCCGTGGGGTCAAAATGATCACAAAACTGTGAGCAAAAATCCCAGAACCACACGGGGGGACCTAGTGAATGACCTGCAGAGAGCTGGGACCAAAGTAACAAAGGCTACCATCAGTAACACACTGTGCCGCCAGGGACTCAAATCCTGCTGTGCCAGACGTGTCCCCCTGCTTAAGTCCTTATGTCCAGGCCCGTCTGAAGTTTGCCTAGAGAGCATTTGGATGATCCAGAATAGGATTTTTGGGAGAATGTCATCTGGTCAGATGAAACCAAAATAGAACTTTTTGTAAAAACTCAACTTGTCGTGTTTGGAGGAGAAAGAATGCTGTGTTGCATCCAAAGAACACCATACCTACTTGCATGGGGGTGGAAACATCATGCTTTTGGGCTGTTTTTCTGCAAAGGGACCAGGACGACTGATCCGTGTAAACGAAATAATTAATGGGGCCATGTATCGTGAGATTTTTGAGTGAAAACCTCCTTCCATCATCAAGGGCATTGAAGATGAAACGTGGCTGGGTCTTTCAGCATGACAATGATCAAGCACACCGCCCGGGCAACGAAGGAGTGAGTGGCTTCGTAAGAAGCATTTCAATGTCCTGGAGTGGCCTAGCCAGTCTCCAATCTCAACCCCATAAAAATTCCCTTTGGAGGGAGTTAAATCCGTTTTGCCGGCAGCGCCAGCCCAAAACATTACTGCTCTAGATAGGAGTATCTGCATGAGGAATGGGCCAAAATACCAGCAACAGTGTGTGAAAACGTTGTGAAGACTTACAGAAAATGTTTGATCTCTGTCATTGCCAACAAAGGGTATAACAAAGTATTGAGATGAAATTTTTGTTATTGACCAAATACTTATTTTCCAACATAATTTGCAAATAAATTCTTAAAATCCTACAATGTGATTTTTCTGGATTTTTTTTCTCATTTTTGTCTCTCATAGTTGAGGTAATCCTATGATGAAAATTACAGGCCTCTCTCATCTTTTTAGTGGGAGAACTTGCACAATTGGTGGCTGACTAAATACTTTTTTTCCCCACTGTATATGGCTGGCTAGCATTCACTAGAGATTCCTGCAGCGCGCTTTCAGAGTTACTCTGAAACCCTCCACTTCCCCAGCTCCACCTTATAGATCTGCTATGGGTTAATTTCATGTATGCTATATGGGTGCAGCAGCAGTAGTCTTAAATACTCACGGCACCTTATCGCCATATGCATTGGCAGTAGCAAGTTCCTGTACTTGCTTGCAGCAGCAGCAATAATCTACAACAACAGCAATAACCAACAGCAGCAGCAATTCAGCAGCAGCGTAGCAGATCTATTCCGCCAAGACCAAATACATTAACATTGTCATATCCATCACCATGTTAAAATGTTCAGAGAGTTGTCATGATTGAACAACAGTTATATAGTTAAATTTTTTCAATTAAATTCAAGATTTAATTTACTTACTCTATTTCAACCACTCCACCAACCACTGAGTTGCATGGGGGATTGTTGGAAATCAGGAGCTGCGAAGGATGTGTCTATGAAAACCAACCAGATGAAGGTATCTCAGTAGACAGGATGTTAAGGACACATTGGATTCTGACGTTAGCTTTCTAGCTCTGTATACGGCCTGTGATGACAACACTTACTTCTGACACTACATTACAGTACATTACACTCCTGAGACATATGGTGTGCAATCATATTTTATCATTTAATAGTCCAAGCTTCCTGTGCACATTTATCCTACATAATGAAGTCATACACTGTTAAAAATGACATATGTGCTGTTTTGCTCACTCATAGCTCCATAAAACATTAATATGGACTGTAAATGGGACTAAGCAGGAAGGATGAAGCAGGGGAAGGAGGTAACAGGAAGCTGAGAGACAGAGAGCTTATTCTAGCCACAAAAAAAGATGACTTTCTGGCTACAGTAACATGAGGCTTATCCTCGGCAGCTTGTGTGTGAACTGGAGTTTCAGTCCGCTGCCCGTCTGCTTCTACACACTACCCTGCCTAGTCTTTCCTTGTCATTTATTCATCTCACTTGGTAAGAATAGCAGCGCCTGAATAAATTAACCAGCACTCCAGTGTCTCTGTGACAAACAGATTGCTCTCAACAACAAGAAAGTTACGACAACGACTAGGGATTTCTCTGTAGCAACCCATTACACAATTGTTATCTCGGTTTACAATATGTATTTGGGAATGTGAATAGCTACTAGCTCCACCCACTGCAGTACTCTGCGCTTGTTTTTATATACTAGAGCAGGGCTGCTGCTGGCCAAATGGGTGCCCTAAGCAGAATAGCATTGTTGTGCCCCCTCCTTAAAAAACAAAAAAAACACCTACTATAAAGGGCTCTAGACAGTTACCTATGGCTATAATTGTATTAATACCATTGTCTGATTGATTTTATAGTCTCAAGCATTCAGAAATCACACAAAATAAAATTAAGCAGTTTTACTATAAAACCATGGTTAATTTTTTTTTGTAATGTTTGTGATGTCCACATGTTTTTGTTGAAAAAATTAAGTGGATATTTGAATTAAATGTTTGGTCTAATATTAAACAAGGATTTGTAAGTGTATTACAAAAAGTGGATTTTGATCATCCTGTAAGTGTGACAACAGTAATTATCAGGCCTTTGGTGTCCTTTGCAGGCATTTGTAATAATGCAAATTGTTTATTTTGTATTAGGCTACATTATGTATTTTAACAGTGTTATAACCAGTGTTGTTATAACCAATCATTATTACCTCATTGTTTTTATATAATACATTTTAAGTCATGAAAACTAGAATATTAAGTCAGATGCGTTGTTGTTGGTGGTGAAATTATTACCGACATTAAAACACGTTACTAACGTCAACAGTCAAAAAAGTTTCACAGGATTATGAACGTATTTACCTGAAAGTGATGCACGGGCTTCATCTTGGGCTTTTTTGTTTTTCTTTTCTCTGCGCCGGACTGCGCTGATGTCTTTTCCCTGATATAGTCTAGTTGTCCATTAATTATGATGATAATTTGTATTCAGCCGCAAACATGAGATGAGAGCAAGCGCGGGCGCAGATGCAGGAAAGGCGCGTCACGTGTGCTTATACTGCCTATACTGCCTATACATTTTTTATAATTAAATTATATATATATCTATATCTATATCTATATATACATTGACATATTGTTAATGTTTAGAATTTTTATGATGTATATGTTAATATTATATAGCCAAACGTTTTTGTGTTGTGTGGTTTTCTTTGAGTAACTGGGATTGTGCCCCCCTGGGAGTTGGTGCCCTACGCAAACTGTGTACTCTGCGTATAATGAGCGGCGTTACTGTATTAGAGTAGGCAATGTTAGTAAATTTGTTAGTTTTTAATTGTGCTGCTTACTATATATGGCACAGTAGGACTGTCGTTATAGCTAACACAATTACACATCTCTGTATTCTTCTCTTTATTTTCTGTGTGTGTTATGTGTGTGTGTGTGTTATGTGTATTCCTTACGTTATGGGGAAATGTCCCCACAAGTATAGTACTCCTCGGAGAATTCAATTTTTGACCTTGTTTTGGTCTTCATGAGGAAACAAGCTTATAATGTTTTTTTGAAAGTTTTTGTGCGGTTTAGTTATTGGGTTGGTGTAGGGCAATAGAATATACGGTTTGTACAGTATAAAAACCATTATATGAAATGTCCCCATAAAACATGGAAACCTGTGTGTGTGTGTATGTAAATGAAGTTAATCAGTCTGCAAACATACGGCAATTTATTCATTTCAGCATGTGTTTCTACTGTGTGCAGTGTTTGGTTAATTATTAATCTTGGTCTGTTTACAAAGAGGTGCTGTTTTTGTATATTAAAAGCAACAGACGTACATTCAAATATGCATGGATATAGTGAGGTACAGTGAGGTACAGCCAAATGCCCAATAATGATCATAGACAGTGTTGTTATCGAATGGTTAGTCTATGAAACACTGAAAATGTTTCAAATGTAAGTATAAAGATAGGGTCAATGGTAAGTGGATTTGTTTTTTAAACCTTATACTGTATCTGCACTGCTGCTTATGCTCACCAAGGCTGCATTTATTTGATAAAAAAAATAATATTGTGAAAAATTATTCAAATTTAAACATCTATTTTAATTTATTTTCAAATGCATTTTATTCATGTGATGGCAGGGCTGAATTTTCAATAGCCATTACTCCAGTCTTCAATGTCACATGATCTTTTAGAAATCATTTTAACATGCTGCTCTGGTGCTCAAGAAACATTTTATTTTATTATCATCAATGTTTAAAACAATTGTACTGATTAATATTTTTATGGAAACTGTGATACAATTTTTTTCATTTTTCATTGGATTTTCTGATGAATATAACATTCAAAAGAACAACATTTATTTGAAATAAATGTGACATATCTTTCTTGTCACTCCTAATCAATATAATGCATCCTCGCTGAACAAAAACCCTTACTGACCCAAAAGCATTTGAACAGTAGTGTATATCTGCAGCATATCATTATTGAACATCAGTTGTAAGATAAGAGCTAAGTCAATGTCTTGAGAGAACATGTTTTGTTTTGTTATGTTGTGATCATGACAATATAAACAGGGGTTAAATTGGGATTTGTTATGTGGGTGGGTTCTATGGTATCGAGCATAATACATATGTGTGTGTGTGTGTGTTTTTTTTTTTGGCAAATAGGCTTTATCTGAGCCATATTCCCTCATTTTATTCACATTTATACTTCAATATTTTATCCAAGGACCTTTTTTTACCTTTATAGAGGGCGTTTTCCCACTAATCATTAATACTTTCATTTCAAATCCTTACATTTGATCTATAAATTCAATTCTAATAATGTGATTATCTATACGTTAACAAATTAAATCACTTACACTCGAAAATACAGCTGCAATAAATAATATTATGAGATTATTTTAAATATTTTTGAATATACAAACAAGAAATTATGGTGGAAATTATACTTTTCAATGAAATTAAAACGCCATTGCCAGTAGTGTTTAATGAGTGAGTCATTGAGTCCTTCATTCAAACGATTCGTTCAAACGGCAGATTCATTAGATGTTTATGCGTGGGCTAATGAAACTTTGATTTAACCGATTCGTTCAAAACACGGAATCAATTAGCAATGAATCGGCTGGTTGCTGTGACATGTGCTGTGTTTCCGCCTAAACTGTAAGTGACTTAATATTATTGTATTTGCTTATTGAACTTTTTATAGAACTACTAAACAGTCGTAATGGTGAAAACGTTGTTTGATGTTGCCTAACTAACTGCATTTTAAATATAAAAATTTGGATTTATTATGAAAATTTTTACCTCAGGATGCTGAGTTTCTTAATGTTGCGCGTTTTGATTTCTTCTGGAGAGGCTGCATGGGCCTCGCCTCAGCAATAGATGCATAATATACAGTCTACAGTATGTGCCGGGGCTCAGCCCGGCCCAATTTAAACCCTGAATATAAGACATACAAATACACAGCCTTCATAAAAGGTAAAATATAAAAGTAAAACTTTCCATTGAACCATGTGTCCAGGGCAGAGAACACTGCTGTAGGGAAACCGGGTGACTGCACAGTTTGATTTATTCAGAAGATTCTCAAATTTTCTCTGGATCTGATGTGTGCTGTTGTAACATTTATGCATATTCTGCATCATCAGTTTCAGCAAGGCATTAGTTATATCTTTAAACTTACTTGCCTCCGTTAAAACGTAACCTACAAATGCTTATGTATCGATTAAACCACTTTACACCTCAGCAAGCAATACTGCGTAGTTGTGATTCACCCACACGATTTGGTAACCTAAAATCAATTGTTTTACTCTTCGTTTTTTTTTTTCATATCACAGTTTTTCATATCTACTCTGTGCACATTTCTCATGTGCTGTTGTGGTTATTCATTTTTAGTCTCAGTTTGAATTAAAAAATTCAGATATGAGAACACTTATCTGAACATTTTACCTTCGGTTGTACTTTGATTTTTCAGTGAAACATTTATTGTGGTTAGCTCTGAGTTGTTTTGTGATTAAATATGAATTATGAAGAATTTCATCATATAAATGGCTGAATTATATATTAGCATTGTTCATAATTCAATTCAGAGTATTATTTACAGATTATACAGAGGAACTTTGGGACCTTGTGCCCATGTCATTTTGGCAGCTGAACATGCCAGTGGGCACAGCTTACTAGAGTGGCACGCTGCCTATTTATATACCCCTGAAACAGCATTTCTCAGACCTGCGAGGACAGCAGCCAGGACATCTGCCAAGAGTTAGCCTAACTCAGTAGTGCTTTATCCATACTATATCTCCCATAGTCCCTTTCCACCTTTTTAAATTTGGTCTCCTTCCTACTCTTATTATGTCTCATCATGATGCTTTTTGACTTCATTTTTCCCTCAGCTATGCCTTCCACATCCTCCCCCTCCATGTGTTGTTTCTTTTCTGCTGCTACAGTACAAACAGGGACAGAAGATCTCCGTGGAAAACGCTGGGAGCGATTAGTCTTCACTCCAGAGTCTTACACTTGCATTTCTGCATCTCTCTTTTTCACTGGCCTCTGCCTCCGTCTCATAATCTCTCCCTCTCATTCGTACTCTATCACTGGCAGTGTGGTTATTTTTATCTGTTCTGTGGGTTTGCTGGTGAGTGAGTGTACAGGTTGTAGAAGTTCTTGCTGGTGGATTGTGCCCTGGAGAACATGTGCTGATGATTCCTCTCTCAGGAAATCAGAGGAAGTGTTTACAGCTTGTTTGCTCTCAAGCTGACATACTATACAGCACTGGGATACTGTTGATGTGTGTTAAACTGGTGTTTAGAAGAGTGTGGTTGAACATAACCCCATTATTATTTTTCTTGAGCATTTCTTGGGCATATTTAGGCCCAATATGTGAACATAGCTCTTTAAAGACGAATTAAATCATAATTGGAGTTCACTGGCTTTTAGCTCATATCTGGTAGTTAGTGTACTCCTAAAAGTTTAAGTAAATATTTGCGTATTTTCTCTTCAGGAAAAGTGGGCCATAAAAAAACTGATTGTGAGTCTTGTATTTTGACAGGCAAAGCCAAATATTTGTCCACTATTTATTCTGGTTATTTATTCTGAAAAATAACATTTCTGTTTTCTTGCATTGATAACAAGACTGAACAAACTTTCATGCTTGTCCCTCAATCAGAGATTTTCTTTTAAAGGGGTCATATGATGCGCTTTCAATTTTTCCTTTCTCTTGGAGTGTTTACAAGCTCTTGGGTGCATAAAGAAGATCTGTAAATTTACAAAGACTAAAGTCTCAAATCCAAAGAGCTATTCTTTATAAAGTTCCGAGTCACACACCATAAAATGGCTCGTTCTAACACGCCCCCACATGTCTACGTCACGATGTGGGAAGATTTGCATAACTCCGCCCAAATGTTCACGCAAAGAAAGAAGGCGTAACTTTTATTCTCGCTGTAGTATTGTTGCCGCCGCCATGTCGTGAAGGCGCTGTGTTTTTTCGTTGTGAAAGCGAAACTACTTTTTTTTGGTCTTCCAAAAGAGGATGATATGCGCTTTCGTCATGCCTAGAGCTGATCCGTGATGGTCGCTGAGGAAATACATCAACTTCCTGCTGTGGATCGCCAGGGATCTAAAAAAAAAACAAAAAACAAAAAAATAAAAAAAAATTTCCCGCTTTCACCATGGACGAAGCGGAGTCCAGTCCAGGGTCATCACATGTGGTTGCCGCAAGCCCGCCGGCCACTCCTTCGTCGATTCCGATGGCCGCACCGTTCTCAAGCCCGCCGCCCTCCGCTCACTCAAGCCCGCCTCTGCTTACTCAAGCACATCCGTTCCTCAGCTCTAGGCCTCACGGCCTCCCTCCCTCTAGCCCGCGTGTGTGAGCCTGGTGTTTTCATTGTGACATCGGAAACTACTTTTGTTTCGGCCTTTCCAAAAGAGGACACGACTAAACGTGGTTAAGTTGCATTTACAATTTACTATCTTCTATTCAGTTGTTTGCAGCGCATTTTATGGAGGACTGTTTGCTGATCCTGGTATAGAGTAGACTACCACAGTCTACTCACAGACTGTAAGTAAGTTTTTTAAATTTAAAGAATTTGCCACTGACGATTCAAACGCGAGTTTTTTGGGCAGTGTAGAGTAGTGCTTATTGTTTGTAATTTCTCCGATCAAAATTGCAGACATGGTTTTATGTTTACATGATTAGCAATTTACGCAACGAGTAAAAAGACAGTATAGATCATTATAATCCGTAATTATGTCCCCTGGATCTGGATGCAACAAATGCCTCGTTTATTATGAGTTTTCATGTTTTTGTCTCGTCGTCCGGCCGGACAGGGCATCACAGTATAATAAGGGGCGTAACATTTCCGTCACACGCTTGAGTATTCGGCCAATCACAGTGCACTGGATAGCTGGCCAATCAGAGTACACCCCGCTTTTTCAGACCGATGAGTTTTGTAAAAATCGATGCGTTTCAGAAGGCGGGGCATAGGAGAAACAATACTGTACAGTATGTGGAAATAATGTGTTTTTTTTTAACCTTAAACCACATAAACCCATTTCATTACACCAAATAAACAAAAATTTTATTTTTAGCAGCATCATATGACCCCTTTAAGATATTATATCTCTGGCCAGTTTTATCTTAAATCTTCCCAGACTGGCATCATGTGCACACATCATGTCGTACTCCAAAATTTTTTGATTTTACATTTTCATTTAGTTTTAAAGGTTTAGTTGTTTTACCATTTTATGTGTTTTTAATATGTCTATAGATTTTTAATTTAAATTTTTTTTTTTTTTTTTAAAATTATTTACAATTTTCTATTTTGGTTTTAATTATTTCAGTACATCAAGTTAAACTAAATGAAAATGAGCAATGTTGCTTTGGCAACTAGATTTTTTTTTATGGTTTCAGTTTTAGTAAACAATAATAATAGTATTTTTTAGGATTTCAGGATATTTTTATTTATGGTTATTTATGTATATATGTCTTTAGACTTGACATTACTGCATACAGTATAGAGTTGGTTGTTGGTCCTTTGTGGCAGAAACCATTAAGCCAATCTCATTTCCTTTAACATCTTTTCTCTTTTAATTATAATGTCAGTTATACTGTATATGATGAATTACAATTACATACGTGAAACAATATGCAATTAATATTTACTCCCCTGTTGTGCAAAGCAAGTAAAATCTGACATCATGATTTGTGAACTTTGGCTGGAGTGGCACCCTACAGCCAGTGGTGCATTATCTGTCGGGTTGCCATGCTCAGCTGAAGAGAGAATGACATTCTGCTAACAGTGTTCGTGATCTGTTGTTTGGAGCACTGCCTGGGCTATACACAATTGCAGTGGCACTGCAGCAACATTGCAGCTGGGGGAACTGAAGAGGCTAAGTAAATTAGCATTTAAATCACATCTGACCCGAACTGTGCAAAATGAAATTGAGCAAGCTGAACGCTTATTAGGGGAGGTTGAAAGAGAACTGCATGGTGGGGAGGGGAAAATTAGAAGTGTAGGGTTTGCATAACTGATGTCTCCTAAACTAGCTCTTTTGTTAGTATTGAAGCTAAGCTAACCCTAAAATTTGGTCAACAACAAAAAAGATATTAGTAATGGGTTGTAGAAAATCAACCATTTAGTTAATATAATATATATAATATAATATAATATAATATAATATAATATAATATTAAATGTATAGCTGTATGTACAACTGAGACTCATCAAAATTACAGAATTATATTTTTGATACACAGTTCTTGTTTTTTGATTTTCTAGTAATTAACTTAACGAATGGTATTTTGGGTAAAGGTGCCCTTATTATCGAGGATAAAAGTACAATTATTCACATCATAATAAATAGCTGGCTTACTTTTCCATTTATTGACATGACATGGTTATATTCAGATGGTAAATATAATGTGCATCTTAGAGATAATCACCATATTTATAATGAAACTATCAAATAAAAAATATGATACTAACCAAATATCATAATAAAATATTATATTTATTGTGACTACTGTAAATTAATTTTTATAGTACCTGCTTCAAGCAGTTTAAGAAACTTTGAGAATCTGTACTTTTTTTTCTGTATTTTTACAATGAACATAGAACAATGACAGTGCACTTATTGAACAAAATTTGTATTATTTATTTCCGCAAAATAAACAGAAAATATTACAAACTACAACATTTCTGAAGTGACTGCATTAAACAAATATTTACTTAGATATTGTATAGAGTGTGGAGTAAAAGGGCCCTGTCACCACCTCATACATTTATATGATTTTTAAACAAAATAAACCACATATATGATTTTTTATTTATTCTTTTGTAAACCATACTATATAAATATGGTCTTGCTTGAAAATATGGTCATGCTTCAAAAACTGTACCATATCCATGTTATACATCAAATTACCATTTGATCTGATCACATTTTTACCATCAATCTGGCTGGCAATAACTTTTTCAAATGTTGCTGTTAAGGGGCGGTCTCACTACACTTTTCATTTCATTGACTTCCATTCATACGCATACGAATGCGGGAGAGCAGGAATGCAAGCTCATACATTTCGCTACATTCCAGCGAATTCTAACCTGCAAATTCGTATCATGTGAAGCCATGTGACCAATAGGAGACTGATAAGGCACGGCATGACCTCGTATCTGAATTTAAAGAACATTAAAACTGCAGTCATGTAGGGAAGTGGAGTAGATTATTTTTGTTGTATGTTTTTGCTGTTTGTTATGTGTTGATTTTATGTTTTTAAAAAGATGCTGCAGAGCAGTGTTCAAAGAAATTTCATATACTCAAAATCTAGTGTGACCACACCTTTAGAATCTTTTCAGTAAAGATCTGCATCACAGTAATAAACATCATTTGAGGTGCACACAATCTGTTATGCAATCCCGAAAGAGGCAGCTAGTAATAGCTAACCTTACTGTAGATAACTTTAGAAGAACTTAATGAGAAACTGTCTTTTTAGACCATGATTCCAGTAGATGCCGCTGACATGCCGATAGCTCATACTAATGTGACTTAAAGTAGCCCGTAGCCAGTACCCACTGCCCTGTCAGGTCTGCAAGTTCCATTACTCAAATAAAGTCAAAGTGGCAGCTAAATAGTTCTTGTTTGGTAATCTAAAGGGATTGCTTATGCACCTGAATAACCTTTAGTCCATTCTATGTATGGCATATGGTTCATTGTTTCTTTCTATGAGGAAATAAGACAAATCATACACATTTTATGGACATCACGATTTTTTAGACTAACATTTGCTATTGTGCCTCAAGACGGCTGAAAATCTTTTCTTTGTATAATGAGATTTTAATGACCGTTTTTCACAGGTTTGAATATAAACCATTATTCTATCGCACCGAGGATGGAAACAAAACACCATCCCTTCTAGTCCTCTCTCTATCAGTCTTGTGTACTTTAGTATGAGTTTTGATTCATCTCCTACTTTATTGCCAGATATGCAATTTAGTCCACCAGCTCATATTGAGAAACTTTGATGCGCAAAGCCTTTTTACACTAGAGGGTTTCAAAGGGATATGGGAAGCACTGTACCCTTAAAGAGAACATTTCCTAGAAAAGAGCCATTTTAAAAGATTTAGGAGGTGCTGTGTGTGGGGTTTAGGGAAAGGCTAGATCACCAATGGCAACTAAATTTGGCAGAAATAAAAAAATCAGCTGATCACAGTGCACTTCTGCAGTTTTTCTGAAATCATTTGAGATTGCAGTAAAGAAAAAGGTAAGATGTTGTTTAGTGGCTGCAGTATACATTGCAATGAAGTACATTGCAAGGTCAGTACTGATGCAGGGACAAGGACAAGAAAGCAATACTAAAAGCAGATAATACATGTAAATCATAGTTACAGTTAGAAAATAAATAGGATTATACATTTTTGAAAGGCGAAAACACGTTTGGTTGTTGTTGATATTGAATGTTGTTTGTTTGATGAAACTGGACAACTCTATATAATAAAGAAAATATAACCCAGGATATAATAGTTGAGTGACTTGTCCTTTCTGTAGTAAAATGGCTGCTGAGAACATGAAACCTGGGAATCAGTCTAAAGAATCCAGTCTAAAGGATCCAGTCTAAAGGATCCAGTCTAAAGAACATTTTAATAATCTGACTCACCCAATTACCTTTTTTCCCACTACTAGGCAAACCTTTAATGCAATGGAAAGTTAGAAGTCAGAAAGAGCTTTATTGCCAAGAATGTTTACACACACAAGGAATTTGTCTTGGCGACAGGAGTTTCCAGTGCAGAAGAAAGTACAGACATAGTGCATACATGATAGTGCAGACATACATATTACACAGTAGAGATGAAATATAACACTAATATAAGAAAAACACAAAATGAAATAATGCAGTATAATACAGAAGTAGAAATATAGAGAAAATTAATATTAAAACATATTTAATTGTTTTAATGAATGTACAGATGTTATTTACAAGTGTACAGTTTATGTATAATGTGTGTGTATAAAATATATATATACCTTGCTACGTGTACTGCGTTAGGCTAACCAAGACTTGTCATTTGCACTTATATATTGTTGCTCTTTTGTTAGTTTTGACTGCTTTTATTGTCCTCATTTGTAAGTCGCTTTGGATAAAAGCGTCTGCTAAATGACTAAATGTAAAAATGTAAATGTACAATGTGTAGTTACAACTGTACAATTTTCAGATGCTGTGTATAAATGTGTCAGTTATAATGGACAGTGTTCCATGAATGTTAAAGTTCTTTATGCAAAAATTAATGCCAAAAAGAACCTTTATTTATAGTCTAAAACAATAGATATATTGTTCAAAATTGAGGCAAATATTTGGAAACCTTCTGGTTGTTAGTAAAACATGTTCATAGTTAATATGATGAACTACACCTGGTGCACGTTTGGGAGAACTGACTTTATACATCCACTAAAAATCCCCTTGTCACCAAAAATAAAGTTGGTTGTGAGAAAGCTATAACATAATTTGTTTGCAGATGCCACTTTGATATTTTGCTGTCTAAAGCCTCTTTCACACAGAAATTCCGGAAAATACACAGATTATGTGTCCCGTGATTTGTCCCGGGATCGTTTGATTGTGGTTCATTCACACTGCCAGTGTGTTGGTTCTGGCTTTTGTTCACACAGAGCTCGTTCCGGGACTGAACCTGGCAATGTTATAGGTCCCCAACCCAGGATCAATCCCGGGACGTGTTTGCGTTCATACAGAAGGCACTCCGGTAATTGTCCGGGACCAACGTGCAGTGTGAAAGGGGTTTAATGCATTCATTCATTTTGAAGCGTGTTGAGGGCCCATGCAGTCTGTGATGCAGGTCAGATACACATCATGCAGAGCAGTTGCGCACAACATTAGGGATAGTTAATGAATTCTTTGACTGTGCATTAGAGTCAGTGACTCTTCAAGAGTGAGCCAGCCTAAACTCTTTGCGTTATCAGAGCTGGAGATCAATCCTCATTAGCATACTGCTCCCTAGCAACCAGAACATGAGCAGGACATCTGTTGTTCTGTAATCGCTTTCTGTCAAACAAAGCAGAAGAACAACAGATTATCTTATTACCTGTCCTTCTGCTCACCTTCACGCTTTTTTGACCGTCTCCATAAGAAGTCAACGCATGTCGATCCAGCCTATTGGAATCTGTTAACCAAAATCATGAATCATTATGCCACTAGGTGGACTAGCAGGTGAATTATAAGAGTGGATTTTTTATTATTTTTTTTTTTTCTTTTTTTTTTTTTTTCCATTTTATTTACACTATATTCACTTTCTAAAACACACTATAACTGCACTAAATAAAGTTGGATTATTATTACCTATTCTATTTTATTTTTTATTTTTTTGTTGGCTTTATACAGTCACTTTTTTTTTGACAAAACAATTGTTCACCTTCTATTCTGAATTTTTTGTCAAGATGTATGAGTTTGCTTACTCCTTCGTATCAGAATCAGGTTCATCTCAATAAATTAGAATGTCGTGTAAAAGTTAATTTATTTCAGTAATTCACCTCAAATTGTGAAACTCATGTATTAAAAAAAAATCAATGCACACATACTGAAGTAGTTTAAGTCCTTGGTTCTTTTAATTGTGATGATTTTTTCTCACATTTAACAAAAACACACCAATCGCAACACATTAGAATACTTCATAAGACCAATAAAAAAAAACCATTTCTACCACCACCAGTCCACACATTTTACTAATCGAAAAATGTTTATTTAGTTAGATGGAACACAAACACCTAATCATCACATCCGGCTCTGAACCTACCCAGTATTCAGTCATGGATATTTATGCAAGAGCAAGCGATTCCTTCTATTCACTATTCATTTCCTATCAAAATTGAGCAAATGTCGAAGCAAACTCATCCATCTTTACAGTGATCCAGTTTCATTTATCTTCAATGCAGTGTTGAGGTAAATATGAACGTCATCCTGACCATTCTCACAGGTTAGAATACAAGACGCCATTTATTTACTTGCGAGCCACGTTTTGTAAGTCATTACTACAGTCCGTTGTGGTGCATGCTGGCTGGGATGTTATCAGTCTCATTTCGTGGGCAGGTTGAGGAATGGTGTTGTTAGCTAAAGAGCCGCCTGAAGGTTAGTGTTCATATTGATGGATGAAGAAGGGATTTAGCTTATTTCTGTAGCGTTACCCTCACACCATGGAAGAAATACCAACAAGTCAAGCATAGGGAAATGACCCAGCCTCACAAACTGTTCATTATAAAATAAAATAAAATAAAACCTGAAGGAAATTACGGTCCTATCTCCTTTCTCAAAGCTCTTTGTTAAATTCACTCTTGTGTCCTTTTTCCCCTTTTCCACGCCCCCTCCCTTGGGTTCAGGTGCTTCTATTAGCTTACTTCATTAAGTGGAAGCTGATTGTCTTTTCCTATGGGACCTTTTTGTGATATATGCAATAAGGCTGAGTGAGGGATTGTGGGAAACCAGTGATTAACTGTGGATATTCAGAGGGGCACTGTTGGTTCAGAAGCCGTTACTTTCTCAGGCTTGCTACAGAAACTCTCGACAGTGGAAACTTTTAAATCTGAGAAAGAATTGTTACTCATCTATCATGCAGTGTTGTCATCCCACGCACCATTTTCCATTACAGCCACTAGATAACTTATCACAAATGTGCTATGAAATATGAGGCTTTTCTTGGCTCGTTTCATTTCAAAGCAGATGTTTCTGAGGGCGCTCTCTTACAAGCAAGTCTCCTACAGCAATGCACTAAACTGGTAATTAGCTTTGTTTACACTCTGAAGAAGCTTTTCTCTATTTATCCTCCTCTTCCTTCTTTGAGAATGACTGATAATAGAGATACTTTTCACATCATTAAAAAAATAGTTCACCTTAAAATGAACATTATTTACTTGCCGTTGTGTTGTGGCAAACCTGTATGACTGATTTTCTTCTGTGGATCTGTGTTTGTATTTATTTATTTAGATTATTATTTGTTATGAATTTCCTGGCCAATCTTTTTAATATAATGAAAGTAAATGAAGACTGAGGCTTTAAATAAGCCACAAAAGTCAAGTTTTCAGTGATTAATGGCTTAAAGTTAGGTCTGTTCCTTACACAAAGTTATCAAATGGCTTAAAGGGACTCAGAATATACTAATATGTACCAATTTGATGATAGTTTTGTGTACTTTTTGAAGCTCGTCGGCTTCAGTTCTCTTTCATTGTCACTGCATAGTTTTTTTTGGAGGTGCTTCTTTTGGGCATCTGTGATGTCTGATTTGTGAACTAACCGTTCTTTTGAACTTCTGGTTAATTTTAATGATTTGGTTGAACAGATTCTCAACATACTTGTAAATCACTTGTTAGGGAGAAATTAAGGTGTAAAACTAATTAAGATGTAAAACTAAGTTAATTGTTGTATTTAAATCATAAATGCATATATCATAAATAAATCCATGCATCATAAAGTGATTGTATCGGATTTCTAATCAGGCACCAAACAGAGTACCCATAACTTTTTAAACAAGTTTAAAAGTTTGCACAATGAGTGCTGCATTTTTAAGATGGCATGTGAAGTTGAAAACATCTTTTCTTCTTTTCTTTTTCTTTTTTGGATGCTTGAATGCATCCTGTGAATGTTAAGAAACATATCTAATTTGTGTCTGGTGGACCCTAATTAGACATGTTTTCCTTAAGATCAGCTAGTCAACTAGTCATTCATACCACCCACCAACAAATGCATTATGAAAATATGCAGTTTTACCGATCTGTAGGATAGATGAAAGATTACTCATTCTTGTTCGGAATGAATAATGCTCCTTTTTCTCCCAGTTAATTGGTCCTTCTGCGTGTGGTTGCCATTATGCATGAGCATTTACAAATCCTTTAAAATCCATTTACAAATCTCTCTTTTTTTTCTCTCCAGTTTGTGGCGCAGCCAAACTGTCAGCAGCTCTTGGCCACACAATGGTATGACGGCTTTCCTGGCTGGCGGCGCCGTCACTGGGCAGTTAAGCTGGTCATGTGCTTCATTATCGGCCTGCTCTTCCCTGTCTTCTCGCTGGTCTACCTGCTGGCTCCAAAAAGCACACTGGGGCTCTTCATCAAAAAACCCTTCATCAAATTTATTTGCCACACAGCCTCCTACCTCACCTTCCTCTTCCTCCTCCTTCTGGCTTCACAGCACATAGCACGCACCAACCTACACATACAGGGCCCTTCACCCACTGAGGTGGAGTGGATGATACTACCTTGGGTGCTAGGTGAGTATGACAGTGTGTGTGATGGGGATAGCTTGTATAAATTTGTTACATAGTAATGATGTAGTTATGGTATTGCATATAGTGTGCGCAAGTCAACACTGTAGTAATATTCCTCAAATATTCTGGTCAGGGATTTTTACTTATCCGGTAACCTTAACCCTAAGTAATAAAGTTCTGCAATTAGTTAAGCCTGAACCACTTAACATACAATTATCTCAACTTTGTGGATTATTTCTGGCTTTGGTGTGATATTTATTGTAGTGTTTTAACACATTTATTTAGCCATTTAAGATAAGTTTAAGATAAATTTCACATTGACTTACATTGACTCACACTGATTAATAGAATTAATTAATTAAATTAAAATAAAATAAAACAAAACACTAATAACTAAAATAAATATACATGTGAATATACAAGTTTTGATGTCAGTGTTTGGGAAATAAACATCTACATTTAATAATGCAATATCATCCAATATATATTCAATTAAATCAACCAATATGATACATTTAAATATTTTCCAATAATCACTATATTGTACATCCCAAGTTAATGACTACACATTTGTGTGTTTTGCTCGTGTTTTGCTCATAGGCTTTATATGGGCTGAGATTAAGGAGATGTGGGATGGAGGTTTTAATGTGTACGTGCATGACTGGTGGAACCTGATGGACTTTGCCATGAATTCTCTCTATTTGGCCACAATATCTCTAAAGATCGTCGCGTATGTCAAGGTGAGCTCCTCCTGTAAATGTTTCACTGTCGATTCAGTCATTCACACTCACACTCAAATGCACGCGAGCACATGCACGCAGACACAATCCAGACTTCATGACCATCTGCAGCTGTGTTAGTCACCCTGCATGGCAGGGGTTTCAGCCCACACGAGTCCCTTACAGCGATGTGGGTGTGGGTGTGTTGTGTGTGTGTGTGTTGTGTGTGTAGGGTTGTGTGGTTTGTGTGATGAGTGTTTGTTTGTGTGTGTGTGTGTGATGATAAATTGTCATTGTTTTTTGGTTTGGACATGTTCTCAAGAAAACGGGAAAGTTACTGTAAAAAAAAGTTATTAAAAAGATTTTTTTCAATTGTAAATAAACCAGAGTATCTTTTACAAGAAAATGGTATTTTGTTTTTTCTACTTTTTACACTTTTTTCAGTGTTACTTTCTTTTTTTCTTTGTAATTGTTTGTGAAATTTTCTAACAATTTCTGAGTAAAAATTTTTCTTTTTTTACTTTTTTTCAGTGTAGAGGGTGAATTTATCAGACAGTTAATATTGTGGTCTTAGTCCCAGTAGAGAACAAAATTTAAAGCAAGAAGAGCTCAGCCATGCCTGGCACTGAAATCCAGCCTTATTTCTCTGCCCACTGAAACATGGAATTGAGGGATGGTGCTGAGGGGAGAAGGCATCTCGTTCCACCCTCAAGTGAAGTTATGCAAGGCAAAAGCTCAGGAAATGTCTTAAGAACCTGTTAGAACTTTGAATCAACTGCCTGGAATAAGGCATATCCAGAACAAAAAATAATGGAAGAACTTCCCCATGCTATAGCTTCCTCACTCTGCATCTTTTCCATTATTATTATTTTTTTTTTTGCATTTGTTGTCTGTATTGTTACAGCACTTGATTCACTCAAGGAATTATGCAGATTAGGTAATGGTGCAAACACACCCACAAAATTAGTGTTAATTGCAATTTGCATTGCAATTTTTATTGCACCACCGCAAAACAGGCATTTGAATCGACTCTTTAAAATGGCAAAATTGTGCTCGACTACACAGCACATCTGTATACATGACAGTTATCAAACTCTTTTCCATCTTTTGATCATCATTTGATGAATTCCTGCTGCCATGATCACTGGAAAATGTACACAAACATCCCTTTTAAATACAATTACCGTCATCTCCTGTAGCCTAGGTAGTAATAGCACAGTGTTAACTGCATCAGGCAAATAAGCCTATCCATTCACGTATATGAATCCGATCCATTGAGCCACATTTGCATAAAAAGGAGGCTTATTTGCCTAGAAACAAATGACAGTGACTTGGCAATGAATTTAAATATGCATGATGCAGCGCTATACCATTGCATTTAGCACCTGGTTATGTTGGACTGTGGGTGTTAATGTACGTGAATAAGGCTAAAAATGGACTCTACACAAATGTGCAAACAGCCAACTATCTGTAAGTATGGTCCCATTGTACATACACTAATGATTAAAAATGTATAAAATAAGTAGCACTACCGTTTTCAACACTGATAATCTCAGACTTGTTTCTTGAGCAGTAAATCAGTATTTTAGAATGATTTCTGAAGGATCAGTGACATTGAAGACTAGATTAATGATGCTGAACATTCAGTTCCCTTTCGTGGAACTTCGAACTACGTCCTCTAGGGGACGCTATGGGGACTGCCTCGGCGTGACCCGTCCGAAGCCTACTTGACAAACAACCCAACTTGTTTGCCGCGACAGCCATGACGTCACTACGTTGCTCTCGTCACCAATAGGCCCGGTAGCGCACCATCACATCACTTCTTTCTTCGTCTCCACTGACCCGTGCTGTTTGAAGCTGCATTCCCAAAGCAAATTTACAGCTTTTTTCTCTTTTCCCTACTCTGCGAGTCACTAGCGGAGCATTTAGAAAGTGGTGTACATCCGTGGTCAGCGGTTTTTTGCACCTCGTGATTCACACATCTATGCGTTTGTTTTTTGGGAGGAGCACCCGCGATGGTCCTCGAGGGGGCAATCTGCGTGACCTGTGAGAGCTTGTCGATGATGCCCCCGTGGAAGACCTAAGCCAGCGATCTCTCTCTGGCTGGGTGAGACTTCATCTCTCAAACTCCCTCCTGCCATCCTTGCCCCTTCAGCCACATCTCGCACGGAACGGCAATGCCTACGCAGGCGGCAAGGTCGGCGTGGCTTCGTGCACACGATTGCGGTGCTTCAGGCATACCAAGGCTGACCGCTCAAGGCCTGGATGAGGCAGGGCCTTCCCCTGTGAATGGCTGATCTGCTGCGCAGCACAGACTTGGCCCTCCGGGCTACTAAGTAGGCAGCCTCGGCCATGGGCAGAGCGCTGGCTGCTATGGTGGTGACGGAGCGGCAGTTGTGGGTGAACTTAGAACGGACATCGGGAAGAAAGAAAGGGGCATTCTTCTCGATGCCCCGGTTTCGCCCCCTCTGAACTGTTTGGCACCTCCGTTAAGATGGTGGTCGACAAATTCAAGGAGGCGAAGTCGCGCTCAGCAGCGTACAAATCCTTCATACCACGAAGGCCCAGGCCTGAGCCCGAACAAACCAGGGGTCCTGGCCCGTCTCGATTTGAGGATCAGAGACGGGCACAGAGGGCTAGTGTCGTGACTCGCGCCCCGCCTCCACCTGTGGTGGTGGGAAGTATCGTGGGTCGAGGGGAGGCAGGTGAAACCCGAGGGGTGAGACCTGGGCAAGGCGCCAGCGCTTTCGTCCGGGTCAGAGTAATACTTAGGTATTCACTCTCTCCCGCAGGGGGTGCAACATCTACCCTGTCCTCCCCTTTTTCCAATTCCCTTTTTATGACCACCATCTCCAGCTGACCGAGGTTAGCTGTAAAACATTTTTCAAACAGTCTCCTACTGGGCTCATGATGTTGTTGGTGGTTCTATGGCTTGATCATAGTAACTGCCTGACTGATGGTCCGGTCAAAAAATCCCCGGACAGAGCCCCGGCAACAAGGCTCGTGGTGGGTGAGTATGATCCATATATCATGAGAGCATGTATACTAATGAGAGACTGAGGTGGTCATGTGTAAAAAATGTAAAGTTACCTGCAGTGGATGATCCGGTCAGAAAGATCCTCGGAGCAGAGCTCCAGCACAGAGGTCATGGGGGTGAGTACGATCCAAATATCATGATATCTGTATATCGAGGACAGACCGAGATGGTGTGTGTGTGTATAACCCTTCTGCTAGTTTTCTTTGCAGTGTTTCCCGGGACCTGTATGTTTCTGTCCCTTGCTAGACGCCCTCGATGAGGTGCTGTTGCTGGGCTCAGAAGCCAGGTGCTCTACTTGCAGTAGGTGTGTCACTCGTCGACATATATCCAGACGGTAAGAAAAGCTGGGCTTCGGCTTCATACCTCCTGGATCATGCGGCCGAACACGGGCTTTTGCGGGAGCCTTCGTGAACATCAGGCCCCCGGTGCTACGCTGCAAGGCACCCGGATGGGGCTACAGTGCCTGGTCACCCCGAGGGGCTTCCTGGCCACCGGCGTACTCCTTCTTGCTGAGGCAACGAACGGGAGGTACGGGGGCATCACCAGGATCCTCCTGTGTAAGGCTGTCCTAGGCAGGGCTCCCATCACCACTGAGATGTGCGAGCTGGCCTCTTCCGGCTGACCGATATGGTCGGGTTTCCATGAACTTAAATTCCAGATAATATGTTAAATGTCCACGTAAAGCAAGGCTTTGCGCATTTCTCCAAATGCCACGTGAGTGGGGGATGTGCACGTGAAGCTGTGCGCATTTCTCTAAAATCCACATAGCTGGTAGATGGGCACGTGTTGCTTTGCCCATTTTCTAAAATTCCACTTAGGTGGTAAATGGGCACGGGATTCTTTGCCCATTTCTCAAAATCCTGTGAAGTAAGGATTACACGTGCTGTCTTCGTTCCCTTTGTTTCAGAGTGGGGTAACACCCCGGTACCCTGGGTTCCACTTAAATAGTGTGTCTTGGTCGACACACCCTGGAGACAGCACTCCCCTCACCTCTGAGGAGGGTGCTGGAGCTGCTGTTCCCGACCGGCCATTATGTCCGGGTGACAATAGAACCCTAAGGAAGTCCAAAGATTATGGTAAGAGTGCTCATTGCGCACCTTCTAAAATCCACGTGAGTGGTAAGTGTGCACGTTATCCTTGCCGCTTTTCTAAAATCCACGTAAGTGGTGGGTGGGCACGTTAGGCTTTGCCACCCGTCTAAAATTCCACCTAGGTGGTAGGTGTGCACGCTATGCTTTGCCACTTCTCTAAAATCCCACGAAAGTGGTAGGTGTGCACGTTCTTCTTTGCCCACCTCTCTAAAAACCCTTTATGGTGAGGGTTACGCGTTTCGGACTTCGTTCCCTGTTTCGGAGAGGGTTAAGCCCCGATTTTCCTGGGCTCCTCTCAACCAGTGTGTCTCGATCGACGCACTCAGAAGGCACTGCCCCCCTCGATATCAAGGGGTACTAAGAGGGTGTCGTCTGGCGAGCAGGATCCTCTCCGAGGAGTTGAATCCCTCGCTCCATGGGCTGTCCTCGTGGTAATGTTGAGCTCTGCTCCCCTTTCATGAAAGGGTTACCTGGAATGGGAACAGTATTCCTCCGCTGAGGAGAAACGGAGGTGCCTCTTTCATGAGAGGCTTGAGCTCGCTGTTTTTCCAGAAAGACCTCGAACCAGTTGCATCAGTAGGTTTGGGCCGTCCTCTGCCTCCCTGATGCACTGGCGATGTGGCTAGCCTGCAGTATGCTACCACTCTGATTTTTAATCATGCTGCTGGTTGGGGGCCCCCCCCTCTCTGTGAGAGTTGGGTTGGGCTCCCCCAGCTAGAATGAGCTACTGCCAGCCGGGGAAAACCCGGCATTAGTAAGGGTCGAGCCCCCTGGGCGTCTGAGGACCAGGCGTGTGTTCCCACGCCGAAATTGTTACTAGCTGGTTCCGCTAGTTGGAACGTGCTGCGGGTCGAGTCCCCTTCTCGGTGAGAACTGGGCGTGTTGCTCCCCAGCTGATAACTGCTAGCTGTTCCACCAATGGAACGTGTTGTAGGTCGAGCTCCCGCTGAATGGATGTCTGTTCCCTCAGCTACAGGTTCGCGGCTAGCCATGTCAGCGTGATAGCCGTAGGTGAGACTGGTGACTACTCAGAGTTCCATCTATAGGCTGCCCTCCAGAAGTGCCACGAGAACCCCCTAGAACGGTTGTATCCATCTACATATGGACATTCTAAAATCCACATGGTGGTAAGTGGGCACGGTATCTTTGCCCACTTTTCTAAAATTCCACGGAAGTGGTAAGTGCGCACGTTCTACTTTGCCCACTTCTCTAAAATCCTATATGGTAAGAGTTACGCGCACAGCTTCGTTCCCTTTTTCTGAGTGGTCCTAAACCCCGTTCCGCCTGGACCACTCCTCATGTTATCCTCCATACATTGCTCTGACAGGGTGTTTTCCACTAGAGGCCTGTTGAGACAGGTCCTTCTCCAAAGTGAGGTAGCCCTGAGTGACAGGCCAAGACTTATTAATTGCTCCAATAAGTAGGCTCTTGGTCGTATTCCCCTAAAGGAATCCTTCATGATTCTAGGCCCTGGCGCCACCTCCGAGGAGGCTTTTTATGGCACAGCTGGCGCTGGGGCCCCTGCCGTCCCGCAGTTCTGGGCACCGAGCCAGCCGCCCTCATTACACCAGAGATCAATCTCGAGAGACTGACTCCCGTGTTAGACTATTGGTAGCCTGGGTTCTACTACCAATCTTGTCCAGTGGGACCTGCACACTGTGAGGCTCTAGTAATGTCCTTTGGCAGCCTAGGCTTCTGGCCGCAGGGAGTAATGTCACTGACAGCCTTCTAGTCCAGGACAGGGGCAACTCCCATAGCATATGGTGTAGTTTGTACTTAGTGGTTCTGGCTTGCACTCCCCTCAGCATGGCGGCGTGGGTATACCGTTCCCCATAGCGACCCCTAGAGGACGCAGTTCAAAGTTCCACGAAAGGGAACGTCTCGGATTACTTATGTAACCATGGTTCCCTTAGGGGAACGAGACACTGCGTCCTCTATTTTTTTGTGCCATGCTGCGGACACAAACTTCAGACAAAGAAGTGAATGATGTGCGCTACCGGCACCTATTTTTTACTAGTTGCGACGGTAGTGACGTCATGGCTGTCGCCGACCAAGCAAGTTGGTGTTTTTTCAATGTAGGCTTCAGACAGTGTCACGACGAGGCGTTCAACCCATAGCGACCATTAGAGGACGCAGTGTCTCGTTCCCCTCGGGGAACCATGGTTACATAAGTAACCAGAGACGTTTTGCCACCACCGAATAAACTTTTTAGTTTATTATAGTAATAATAAACTAAACATACATAGTAATTTTTACTATTTTTGAATAATAAATGCACCTTGTGAGCATAATGCGAGTTCACACTGCATGATTTTCAAACTCGTCGACCGCCGTTGTTTTCACACTGCGTGACTAGCCCAGACAGAGCTGTCGGCGATTCTTCCTATTGTGAAGTCATGCAGTGTGAAACCCCCTGTCGCGGATCCATCGTGCAATGTGAACACAGCAGCAACTGAATGCTATCCCAGATAGTCACGCAGTGTGAAAACAACGGCGTTCCGACGAGTTTGAAAATCGTGCAGTGTGAACTCGGCATTAGATCACGTCTTTGATAATTCTCACTGCGTGATTGTCACTCGCGTGAACGAGCACCGTTTTGCCTCCGATTTCGGGCATTTGTCGGCGATTTCGCAAAACCTGTCGGCGAGTGAAAAATCGGGCTAAAATTGTGCAGTGTGAACTCGGCATAAGAGTCTTGCACTACTATTGCATTGTTTGCATAACTATAAGCAATTGTGTGTAACATACTTGTGTAAAGTACATTTTAAACTTAAGACACAGGGTTTTGCACTTATTTCAAGGCACTAAATGGGAACAACATAGAGTTCTAACAATGAAACTAAAGGATAAATAATGAATAATATTTCTGAATGTTTTTTATTTCCTCTCCAGTATAACAGTTCTCGTCCACGAGAGGAATGGGAGATGTGGCATCCGACGCTGATCGCTGAGGCTTTATTTGCCATTGCTAACATCTTCAGCTCACTTCGGCTCATCTCCCTCTTCACGGCCAACTCTCACCTTGGCCCGCTACAGATTTCTCTTGGCCGCATGCTGCTGGATATCCTCAAGTTCCTCTTCATCTACTGTCTAGTGCTGCTGGCCTTCGCTAATGGACTCAACCAACTTTACTTTTACTATGAGACCGAGGCGGCAGATGAACCCAGCCACTGCAAGGGGATCCGCTGCGAGAAACAGAACAATGCATTCTCTACGTAAGTTTATTACTTATCTATCATATTATGTTATATATTTAGAAAGCTATTGGAGGCCCTTTTTAAATAGTTTAAATATAGAGTGTTGCATTGATGATGTGTTTTTGTAGGCCAACCCTGAAGTTGGCATCACCCTGGTTTCTGGTTCCCAAATGGATTGTTCCATTTATTTTTGGATTATTGCAGGGAAAAAAACAGCTGTGACCAACTAAAGTTTGAGTTAAAATAGTTAGCAAATATGCAATTATAAACACAAAAATGCTGTACAAGTAGACTAGTGAGTAGATGAGTTTACTTGTTCTTGTGTAATGATGTGTAATGTCCTCAACGACCTCTGTAGTTCAGTTTAGCCGCTTGTTAACAGCCACCAAGGTAAAAACTCAGGAAGGTTACTGATGTATTTTAAGTTAGATTAATAAAATGTGAAAATATCTTGAGCTTGTGTTAACCACAGAAGACCTTATTTCAGGCATTTAACCAAAAACCCATTAAAAAAAAAAAAGCATTGACTTTAGGGTGATGAAACGGGAAGTGCTAAATGCTAACTCATTTACATCATCCCTTACAACGTACATTCATCCTTTCCTACACTGCAGCTCCAGGTCAGCCTCAGTCAATGCCTGATAGGGCAGCGCTGATGCTGCTTCTGAATATTTATCAAGACCTCTTGCTTTTCCAGTGATTTGTTGATCAACACGCCAATAACCACACAATCATCCAACACTGCACAATAATGCAGGTTCAAGAATCACCTCATGAATATTTATGAGAGCAAATGTTGAGAAAGAAGAAAATAAATCTGTGCTGTGTCTCAGACTACAAAACTGCAGCTGCTCTGTGAAATATAAACACCTGAAACACAAAAAACCTGATGTTGTTGAAACGTCTGGGGATTTTCTTGCATTTCCATCAGAATTCAGTTTTTTTGCCTGCAGCTGCATATGAGCTTTATGTGGGATTACGACACCGAGATATCAAATCCCTTAACCCATATCACATCAGAAGCAGCACGAGCTCCTTCAGGCTTCCTGTGTTGTTTCTCTGAGGTTCAGTCACTGAAGCTCTCCTTCACAGATTAAAGTCTTTGACATTCATGTGGCTTGGGCCTTTCAAAAAGTCACAAAAAAAACTAATTTTTTCTATTAGCTTCTTTTATTTCTTCTTCTTTTTTTAAAGCCTGTATTGGGAAAATATGTACCATTTAGATACTAATATTTACACTTTAGGTACTAAAATGACCTTTTAAGGTTCTAATATGCAACCTTATTACATTTTGGGTACTGCCCCAGTGACAGTTTTCGTACCTTGTTTTATTTTTTTTATTTTTTATTTTAGAGAGCTTGGTTTAAGGAAAGAAAACTGCAAAATATATGTCTCTGAAACACCGGTATTCTCAAATACTGAGAATTAATTTTACATTGAATATAATTTATTTAAATAATTAAATATTTTATGTATCCTGCTTTTTTTATGTATCCTGCTTTTTTACTGGAAAAATTCTGCTTTTTTTTCAGTGCATAGAGGCAAAATAGATTTCTGAGGCCAGATTTTACACACAACAGTACGCTCAGAACATATTCTGCTTCTTATATATTTGGGCCTTTCAATTCGAAAGCTTCAAATGCCAAGTGTTGGCTGAAACGGCACTGCATGTGGAGGGCTGCTGGCTCTAGTGGGCTGCCAGTTGTTATGTCACTATCTTTGACAAGTCAGTGAGGTGCTTGAGGCAAACCTGTGTGCCTCCATTAGGGCTTCACCATGGCAGGTCTGTCACGGCAGTCCTGTGGTTAAAGTGCTGGCCACGCTTTCTTTTTTATTAATTTATTATATCAGTGACATTGAATGCACTAAAAATATAACATGGATGCAACCTTCTAAATCCAGCCCATGTGTTCAAAATGGACACCACTATTCACAGCATGTGCACAGATATATCGATGCCCTTCTCAGAAATGTCCATTCAAACTGGGGTCACTTACCTCACTTACCTTACATTTTTAGCCACATGGATTTAAAGAAATCAAGCATCAAGTGTTAATCACAAACATATCAAAATCATATCAAGCATATCTGTTTGTAGAGCGTTTTCTTTCAATTAATACTGAAATATATAATATACATGAAATTACCCTGTAGCAGATTTATACAGGTGGAGCTAGGGTAGGTGGAGGGTTTCTGAAGCACGCTGCAACTGCTACAGCAAGCACTAGCTGAGTATTTGAATGTTGAGCAGCAAGCTTATTGGCTGTTGATGTGATCATAATGAGTTAGAAACTATCGACCTATGCCATCTAGAGTTTCATGACAGAACATTATATTATTATGTGTTAAATACATTGGGAACAAAGTATTTTATCAGCCACCATTGTGCAAGTTTCGCCCACTTAAAGATTAAGAGAGTCCTGTCACTTTTCAATCATGTCATAGCCGTCAAAACTCTGCAAGACAAAAAATGAGGGGAAAAAAGTCCAGAGAAAAAAATCAACAACTGTGCGGGGAGTTAAAAGAATGTAATAAAAATTATAGTGGTGATGCAACATCGGGGCGAGTGGCGCCAATAGCAAATGGGTATATAACTAGAGGGAGGGTAGTCATAACAAATTTCTTAATACTTTGTTATATACCCTTTGTTGACAGAGGTCAAACGTTTTCTGTAAGCCTTCACAAGGTTTTCACACACTGTTGCCGGTATTTTGGCCCATTCCTCCATGCAGATCTCCTCTAGAGCATTAATGTTTTGGGGCTGTCGCTGGGCAACACGCATTTTCAACTCCCTCCAAAGATTTTCTATGGGGTTGAGATCTGGAGTCTGGCTAGGCCACTCCAGGACCTTGAAATGTTTCTTACGAAGCCACTCCTTCGTTGCCCTGGTGGTGTGTTTGGGATCATTGTCATTCTGAAAGACCCAGCCACGTTTCATCTTCAATGCCCTTGCTGATGGAAGGAGTTTTCACTCAAAATCTCACGATACATTGCCCCATTCATTCTTTCGTTTACACGATCAGTCGTCCTGGTCCCTTTGCAGAAAAACAGCCCCAAAGCATGATGTTTCCACCCCCATGCTTCACAGTAGGTATTGTGTTCTTTGGATGCAACTCAGCATTATTTTTCCTCCAAACACGACAAGTTGAGTTTGTACCAAAAAGTTATATTTTGGTTTCAACTGACCATATGACATTCTCCCAATCCTCTTCTGTATCATCCAAATTCTCTCTAGCAAACTTCAGACGGGCCTGGACATGTATTGGCTTAAGTAGGGGGACACGTCTGGCACTGCAGGAGTTGAGTCCCTGGCGGCGCAGTGTGTTTTCTGATGGTAGCCTTTGTTACTTTGGTTCCAGCTCTCTGCAGGTCATTCACTAGTCCCCCCGTGTGGTTCTGGGATTTTTTTTGCTCACAGTTCTTGTGATCATTTGACCCCACGGGGTGAGATCTTGCGTGGAGCCCCAGATCGAGGGAGTTTATCAGTGGTCTTGTATGTCTTCCAGTTTCTAATAATTGCTCCCACAGTTGAAATCTTCACACCAAGCTGCTTACCTATTGCCGATTCAGTCTTCCCAGCCTGGTGCAGGTCTACATTTTTGTTTCTGGTGTCCTTTGACAGCTCTTGGTCTTGGCCATGGTGGAGTTTGGAGGTGACGGTTGGAGGTTGTGGACAGGTGTCTTTTATACTGATAACGAGTTCAAACAGATGCCATTAATACAGGTAACGAGTGGAGGACAGAGAGCCAGAAATCTTGCTTGTTTGTAGGTGACCAAATACTTATTTTACCGAGGAATTTACCTTTAAATTCTTTAAAAATCCTACAATGTGATTTTCTGGATTTTTTTTTTCTCATTTTGTCTCTCATAGTTGTGGTATACCTATTATGAAAATTACAGGCCTCTCTCATATTTTAAAGTGGGAGAACTTGCACAATTGCTGGCTGACTAAATACTTTTTTCCCCCAATGTATATGTATATATATTTGTATACAGTCCAAACCAAATGTATCCGACGCCATCAACTTCACGCCTTATCACGGTTTTTTCCACTATGGTTTTAGAAAATGGAATAAATATGACAAGCGCTTAAACTGTGTCAGAACTAAAAACAATTCACTGACAATGTCATATACACTAAAGGTGACATATCGTGAAAATCTGACTTTTCCCGGTTTTAAGTGCTATAATCAGGTCCCCGGTAATCTACCAACCTAGGAAACATGAAAAAGATTAACCCGGTCACTTTGTTTTGGTAAGCCTTTTTCTGCAAGCGTCTGAAAAACGAGCGCGTCTGATTTCGCTCCCCTTAGTGACGTTGCAAAGGGATCTCATTAGAATATTACCGCCCCTTAATCTGTAAAATTCCACCCATGGCACTGTCATTGTGTTTCCGCAAGCGACAACGGTGTACCAGTTCTAAAGCCATGGTGAAAGTTTGAGCAAAACATGCTAACTGTCTTTGGCTGCACAGACGATCACAGAACACTATTTAGAGTCCCAGCCTCAGAAGAGACAAGAGAGCTGTGGATTTATTTATTTACTGTATATTATGCTGTTGCCACACAGATCTAATATAAACATGCTATTTTTTTCCCAGCTGTTTACCTTCACAGACATACCCCACTGTTTTTGTAACTCATGTGTGTTTAACGTAATCTTGTGTGTGAATGAGAACTTACTTTATTACTCACATTCTCGGAGTGTGCACTCAGAAAACCTATGTCAAAGTTTAAACTTATATAGTTTTAAAACGAATTATTTCAGCGCGATAACAGATCATCATAAACAAACCAGATGTTTTTTAGCAGTTCCGAGCTGAATGGCGCAGCTCTATTCTGCAAGGGGGGCGGAAGGCAAGCCGCTCATCTGCTTCCCACTCAAATAGTCATTTTTTTTTTTTCAAAATGATATAATACATTTTCTGTGGAGTATTTTGAGCTGAAACTCCAGACACATTCTGGGGACACCAGAGACTGATAAGCAAAACACTGGTCAGACCAAAGTGTCTGAATAATTTATGGTCCCAAATTTATCAATTTTACTGGTAGTCCACTTTATGAAGAATTTTTGGGTATAATATGTCAGTTTACTTTATTTTAATATCCTCACTTACATAAATGAACTACACTGTCCTGCACCCACTAGTAAAGTGGTTTTTTTTGGGTTGACTGTATAATAGAATTACAAATCAATCTTAGCTTGTGTTTGTTTATGTGCTTTATTTTATATCCTATAGTTGTAAATGTGTGTACTACTATTATATATATCTATATATCTATAGATAGTGGGTACGGAAAGTATTCATACCCCCTTAAATTTTTCACTCTTTGTTGTATTGCAGCCATTTGCTAAAATCATTTCAAGTTAATTTTTTCCTCATTAATGTACGCACAGCACCCCATCTTGACAGAAAAACCCAGAATTGTTGACATTTTTTGCAGATTCATTAAAAAAGAAAAACTGAAATATCAAATGGTCCTAAGTACTCAGACCCTTTGCTCAGTATTTAGTAGAAGCACCCTTTTGATCTAATACAGTCATGAGTTTTTTTGGGAAAGATGCAACAAGTTTTTTTTGGGGATCCTCTGCCATTCCTCCTTGCCGATCCTCTCCAGTTCTGGCAGGTTGGATGGTAAATGTTGGTGGACAGCCATTTTTAGGTCTCTAGAGATGCTCAGTTGGGTTTAAGTCAGGGCTCTGGCTTGGCCATCAAGAACAGTCACAGAGTTGTTGTGAAAACACTCCTTCGTTATTTTAGCTGTCTGCTTAAGGTCATTGTCTTGTTGGAAGGTAAACATTCGGCCCAGTCTGAGATCCTGAGCACTCTAGAGAAGGTTTTCATCCAGGATATCCCCGTACTTGGCCGCATTCATCTTTCCCTCGATTGCAACCATTCGTCCTGTCCCTGCAGCTGAAAAACCCCCCACAGCATGATGCTGCCACCACCATGCTTCACTGTTGTGACTGTATTTGACAGGTGATGAGCTTGCCTGGTTTTCTCCACCCATACCGCTTAGAATTAAGGCCAACAAGTTATATCTTGGCCTCATCCGACCAGATAATCTAATTTTTCACCATCTTGGAGTCCTTCAGGTGTTTTTCATGTTTCTTGCACTATGGAGAGGCTTCCGTCGGGCCACTCTGCCATATAGCCCCGACTGGTGGAGGGCTGCAGTTATGGTTGACTTTCTACAACTTTCTCCATCTCCCGACTGCATCTCTGGAGCTCAGCCACAGTGATCTGTGGGTTCTTCTTTACCTCTCTCACCAAGGCTCTTGATAGCTCAGTTTGGCCGGACGGCCATCTCTAGGAAGGGTTCTGGTTGTCCCAAATGTCTTCCATTTAAGGATTATGGAGGCGACTGTGCTCTTAGGAACTTTAAGTGCAGCATAAATTTTTTTGTAACCTTGCCAAGATCTGTGCCTTGCCACAATTCTGTCTCTGAGCTCTTCAGGCAGTTCCTTGTTCCTTTGACCTCATGATTCTCATTTTCTCTGACATGCACTGTGATCTGTAAGGTCTTATATAGACAGGTGTGTGGCTTCCTAATCAAGTCCAATCAGTATAATCAAACACAGCTGGCCTCAAATGAAGGTGTAGAACCATCTCAAGGATTATCAAAAGAAATGGACAGCACCTGAGTTAAATATATGAGTGTCACAGCAAAGGGTCTGAATACTTATGTAAATGTGATATTTCAGTTTTTTCTTTTAATAAATTGCAAAAATTGTCACAACATTCTGTGTTTTTCTGTCAATATGGGGTGCTGTGTTTACATTAATGAGGGAAAAAAATTAACTTAAATGATTTTTTAGCAAATGGCTGCAATATAACATAAGAGTGAAAAATTTAAGGGGGTCGAACTTTCCGTACCCACTGTATATCTATATTATACTACACTACACACTCTTACATGTTGTTGGGGGTGTTTTTGGCCAATTTTTATCTTGCCTAGGGCACAAAGTGAGCAAGGGCTGCCACTGCACGTGCTGTTGAGAATTAAAGGCAGTGAAACAAATACAAAATAAAGTACTTTTTTTCATCTGTCACACTGGATTCCTGGACACAGCACTTTTTGTTGTCAGCGTTCTTTCAGTAGACTTGCTGTGTTTTGCTCAGCTGTCTTGCTCAACAGTCTTACTATGCCTGTGCCACTGAAGTTTCTCAAATCAAACTCTATCAAAGGCAGTTTAATACTTGCTTCCATTGGTGATCCACGGTGCTACATTCTTTCAGTTCTGCTTTTTTCCAATGTTCAGGAAACCAATTTGTATTTATCTTTGCCAAGACTTTGATGAAAGTCAATGTTGAATATTTAATGTGACGAAAAAAAATCACAATTCCTTTCACCCTAAGGGAGCTCGTAGACACACAAACTTTGAATCTTAGATACTTTTGATGTTGTACATTGTAATACTGTAGCTTCTAGCAGGGTTATTTACACAGCCATGACAGCCTCGTGTCATATTGTTAGTGCATGTTTTTGTGCGTGTAAACCATCAATTTGTGCAATTCATTAAATTTTAAATACATTTTCAGACTGCCAGTGCAAAGAATATGAAGATTATCTATCTACATACATATGTATGTAACCCCTCTCTCCCGGGTCCTCACTGCCACACCTCGTTCTAGCTCCAAGTGGGTCTCCGGCATGGGAGGCAGGCGCACTAACCAAGGAAGGCTGAGACTGCAACCTCTACATCAGTCGCTAGTGCGTCTCTTCTTCTCTACTTCCTTGAGAGATCCGGAGTGAGGTTTTACCTGCACTGCACCTACTCTCTGGCCTCCGTTACACTCACCCCCCTACACCTCACTCCCATCCTGGTCATAGCACCAATGTAACCCCTCTCCCCCTGGGTCCTCACTGCCACACCTCGTTCTCACTCCGAGTGGGTCTCGAACCCAGGTCTCCGGCATGGGAGGCGGGCGCACTAACAAGGAGGCTCAAGGTCGCTAGTGTGTCTCTTGAGATCAGGGATTGGGTTACCTTCACAGCACCTCTCGCTGCCTCCTGTTTACACAGACATACATACATAAATATATATATACATATACAGACAGTCTGGATCAGTGCTGTTTATTTACTGTATATGTTTAGAGTGTGTGTACTTTTCTTTTTAATATAATATAATGTCTTATTAAATGAATTTGAGTTCACTGAGTTTGTTGGTTACAATGGCCCTCATCTCCCATATTTCCTTATTCATAATCTCTCACAGTATTTCATTCACGCACATTTTTTAATAACTTGATCCATTTCTCATTATTTACTAATTAACCGTTTAGCCCTGGAGCTTTGTGATCTTCTCTGTCCCATTCTAAATGCATCTGTGTTGTTGTTGCGCAATACTCTGATTCATGTTTTATCTCTCTCTCTTTCTTGCCTTCTGTTTCTCCATCTATCTGTCTTCCAGGTTATTTGAAACACTTCAGTCTCTGTTCTGGTCGATATTTGGCCTCCTGAATCTGTATGTAACAAATGTGAAAGCTCGGCACGAGTTCACTGAGTTTGTTGGAGCCACCATGTTTGGCACCTACAATGTCATCTCACTGGTGGTTCTCCTTAACATGCTCATCGCTATGATGAACAACTCCTACCAGCTCATTGCTGTGAGTACTGACAGCAAGAATTTAAAAAGTCAGAATTATTCTGTATTACACACAAATATGCAGATGACTGGCCAACAAATTGCAAGCAGGTTCCCATATTAACTTAATAGTGTCTTTTTTATGCTCCACATTATATCACTTCCTGATGAATAGAAATTCTAGTCTTTTTCTAGTCAACTTTTGATTGAAAATGTTGGGGTTGGTAAGATGTTTTAATGTTCTAGAAAGACATCTCATGGTTATCAAGGCTTCATTAATTTGATCAAAAAAATAATAATAATAATATTGTGAAATATTACTAGTTTCCTGTGATGGCAAAGCAATTCAGTGTCACATGATCCTTCAGAATATTCTGTATTCAGATTTGGTGCAACTGTCGTCTTTTTATTATCAGTGTTGAAAACAGTTGCTGCTTATTATTTTTTGTGGAAACTGATAAATTTTTTCAGGTTTCTTTGATGAATAGAAAGGTCAAAATAACAACATTTGAAATTGAAATCTTTTGTAACATCATACATGTCTTTACTGTCACTTTTGAACAATTTAATGCATGCTTGCTAAATAAAAGTATAAATTTCTTAAAAAAAAAAAAAAAAAAAATATATATTATATATATATATATATATAATATGACTGACCCCACACTTTTTTTCATCGTAACAATGCTCATTCATATGTTTTACAATCACTGTGTAATATTAAATATAAATGTTTATACATTTTGGATACATAGGTTGACTATCTCACACTTCATTGATTTTTCTCACTTTATCATTAATTTCATATTATTAATAATTTATCTGTCACTGTGCCTTAGGACCATGCTGACATTGAGTGGAAGTTTGCTCGAACCAAGCTGTGGATGAGTTATTTCGATGAGGGCGGGACACTCCCCCCACCATTCAACGCCATCCCCAGTCCTAAGTCATTCTGGTACCTGTGTCAATGGGTACACGGGCGGCTCTGTGGGTCGGAGGCTGCTCCGCCTAAAGAAGACCCCCATAAACATGAGAATCTGAAGGAGTTTACGGTAAAGAAAACAACCTGAATCCATTCGAACATTCGCACTGTGATTTCATCTGAATCTGATCAAGTGGTTCTGGTTTAATTACACTTTATGCACAATGCAGCTGGCTCATTGTGTAACTGATTACCCATTACAATGACTAACAGCACAGCCACACACATATATCAGCACACTGAATGCTAAAACAGCCCATTTACATTTTTATTGCTTTTGAACTATTGGTTTTTGACTCATAGTGGGATGCAGTAATTTTGTTTAGACTGGTATCATCATGCATTATTTTCAGATATCACCGGGTGAGAAAAATACATATTAAAACCTTTGACTTTAACAAAAGCTGCTTAAAAATCTAGCATAACTTTCAAAAGTCTGTGAGGACGTGTTTACACAATTTTGTAAATTAAATTTATAATCTATAATTTACAATTTAGTCATTTCTGAGATCAAATATTCTACTACCGACCTTGATCTCCAGAAACAGTGACATCAATGTGGTACTGTATGTCTACAACACCATATAACTCAAACATATTATGTACATATACACTAATTGTGAATAACATGACCATGCTTTCTTTTTTATTAACATCAAGGGCAAAGTATAAACCCTACTGTTAAAAAAATCGGGGGTCGGTAAGATATTTTCAGAGAATCTCTTATGCTCAACAAAGGCTGCATTTATTTAATCAGAGATACAGTAAAAACAGTAATATTGTGTGAAACATTTTTACAATTTAACACAGGTTTTTTTCTATTTGAATATGTTTTAAAATGTATTTTATTCCTGTGATGTTAAAGCTGAATTTGCAGCATCATTACTCCAATCTTCACATGAATCATCTGAATTCTTAATTTTCTGCTTAAGAAACATGTTTGTTATTGACAGTGTTGAAACACAGTTTGTGCTGTTTAATATTTTGTTTGTTGAAACCATGATATATTTATTCAAATTATGTAATGAAGAGAAAGTTCACAGAACAGCATTTATTTGAAATAGAATCTTTTGTAAGAGCGTTAATGTTGTTACTGTCACTTTATAACAATTTTATGCATTTTTACTGAATAAAAAAGTATTATTTTCTTTAAAAAATTCATGCTGCAGGACCATTTGAAAGAAACTACTAAAGACAAGTAGTGGTGATCAAGTTTCAGTTAAGAGATACACTACTGTTCAGTAAGATATTTTTTCAAAGTACAATTATTCTTTGTCTCTAAAATGAAGTCAAGAAAGTGCCATGTATAATTATTATAAAATGACTGGTGACATATTGTTTAAAATAGTTTTAGATGTAGTTTAGTATGTTTAGCAGGTCAACTACCCATTTATCAGTCCTACTATGGCAAAGGCTTGGCGCATGACCTATTAATTAGGTTAGATAACCAGAAAAGTTACTGTCAGCTTAACCTCATTAATAATATTCATGAAACAGGTCTTTTGTCAAAACCGGCCTGTTAGCCTCCCTCCCCCCAAACGTCAACTACTGGCTTCATTCAGAGTGGCCTGAGTGGTAGCAAATTTCATTTCAATTGAATCAGTGAAGTGAAGTTTCAAATAAATTAATGAAATTTCTATGAAGAAAATAATTTTTTATTCAACGAGTTTCTATTTCTCCTTTGATGATGTAATGAGGTGTAACATGGCCCGAGTCTGTCTGGAGTTTAACCTCCTGTGTTGCCATGCAACTCCCCTCGAAACTCCCGGGACTCTCGTCATCTCTGTTTCGAATATATCCTCTCTTGTTCCACCTGACTCACTTTTAGTACAAATCCATCTCTCTGTACGACCTTTATTGGCCTGCTTCAATACAGATGCTCATGCACTCTCTCTCTTTCTCTTTTTCACACTGTCTCACACACACACAGCCAAAACACACTCACTCGAAACTCTCTCCCACATGTTTGCGGACATTGCTGAGCTGGGATCAAACCTTGATCATTATATAAAGCTGCCTACATGTAGAGCTAAGAGGAGAACAGCGTTCCTGCAATATCTGATAAGAATACTAAGAATCTCTCAGCTCACACTGCAAAATCAGAATCCCTTTATTTGCATGTGTAAGTGCACATTAGATTTTGTCCTTGTTTTCAGAGTGTACAAATATCAGTATTCCCGTTGGACCCGCAGGAATGCAGGACATCTCAATACAATGCAAAAGCATTTTAGGGCTGGACAGGGAGTATATAGCCAACTGCACATGAAAATTTGCATTGAAATTGCATTTGAAAATTTTGATTGATTCTCCCATTATGGATGTTATAGGAAAGTGTTGCTATAAAACCAAATTGTTTCTTAATTTCCATGAAATGAGTTACTGTCAGACTTTTTTGGAGCAATCTGCATCAGTCTAAATGTCCTACCAGAGGATCAGCAGCATCCGCAGATAGAGTACAACATGTCTTAGTCATGTGATCAAACTATCTCTTTTTTTTTTTTTCAAAAACCATCAGCTCAGTATATATGCTACCATTGAAATGTTTTGGGTCATTTTTTAAGTACTTTAATTCAGAAAGGATGCATTACATTGATCAAAAGTGTCAGTAAAGGCATTTATAATTTTACAAAAGATTTCTGTTTCAAATAAAGGCTGTTCTCTTGAACATTCTGTTCATCAAATAATCCTGAAAAAATGTCTCATGGTTTTCACCGACATTAATCAGCAAACTTTCCAATAAAATCACAATTTTCTCAAATATGGTTTATTATTCTGTCATTTGAATGTCAATGGTGAATAATGGGAACATTAGTATTGGGTGACAAACACAATTTATGCTTTATTCTACACTATTTATAACTATATAATGAATTTATAATTTCATTCATTCATTATATTATTATTCATTAATTAATGATGGGGATGGAGTTTCTTGTGAATGACCCTGGGATTTAAAATGAATAATTATCCAACAAAACAAATAAATAAAAGTGTCATGCGTTTGATTAGTTAATGAGTTCAATTACCCTGCATAATTACAGTGTGAATATTTGTTTCTCCTTTCAGGAAAAGCATGCTGACAGGCTGATACAGAATCAGCATTATCAGGTATGCCAGCAGATAAAACTCTGCAATTACACACATGCGAGAATACAAACAATGTGCATGTAATTGCATTACATCGCCTCACCTCTGGCTTTGTTTTCCATGTCTCTCTTTTTCCTTGCACTGTCACACCAAAGATCCAGCTGTACATTTCCAGATTAACAAGATTAGGGAGTTCTGTCTGATTGCTTGCTTTCTCTTCTTCTCCTTCAACCCTCAGGAGGTCATCCGTAGTCTAGTGAAGAGGTATGTGGCGTCCATGATCCGCAGCGCCAAGACAAGCGAAGGGCTGACAGAGGAGAATTTTAAGGTGCTTCTGAAACCGACTGTTCTCTATTTATCTTGCATAAACATCAGGAAATGCATGCTTACCAACAGAAACAATGACACAAGTAATCATTCTTCAAATGCCCCAGTGTTTCCAGAAAATCTGGAGATCTTATAATATTTATTTGCAATCATTAGCACACTCATTGATACATTTTTAGCTTATATATATATAGAGAGAGAGAGAGAGAGAGAGATAGAGATAGATAGATAGATAGACAGACAAAAAAGGAGAGAGATTATGGTCCCATTTTAATTAAAATAAAAAAATTGTAAAATATGCTGTAATAGACTTTTACAGTAAAATACTGTTAAAAGTACAGTTTTTGTAAGCGAGAAAGAACATGTCATCTTATTTACATTGATTAACATGGTTTTCATTTCAAATAATTGTGTTTCTTATTTTTTATCCCTTATGTTCATTAGGGTTTTGTTACATCTTATGTTATTACATTAATGTTTATTGCATTATTTTCGTGTCATGTGTGTTCTATGATGGTGTCTTGTATTTGTGTGTATAAGTGTGCTTGTGGAAAAGCTGCTTGTGATGAACGTTCATGTAACTTTCGGTGTTCTCAGGTGGTTGTCAGTATATTATATATATTAAGTCACAATTTTATTACTTATTAACATTATATCAGTTAATGAAATGTTTTTTTTTTTTACTTTATTATTGCATTGCATTCAGTTAAGACATGAAGCAACAACAATAAAATCAATCCATTCCAGTCCTCTAGATTTTTTCCTTCTCCACCCACAGAGAAATCTCAGGTGGTTTAAAATCTGTTTTCTAATTACAGTACATCAAATATGTTCTGAAAAAAAGATTCTGACTTGTTGTGATCAAGTTTTGTCATGAAACGTCTTAGAATCTGTCATTTCTGGTGTGGTAAAATTAAGGATATTTTTAGAATGCATTATGTAATTCTGTAATAATGCTCTGCCGTAGGAGTCTTAAACAGGACTTTCCATTTCCCGCTCTGAGTTTTTGGACCCTTCTAGCAACCTAAAAAAAAAAAAAAAAAAAAAAAAAAAAAAAAAAGAAAGCCGCCCCGACGGAACTATTCCTCCAGCAGTGAGGCGACGCTTCGAGACGAGCTCAGCGACGATGGCGAGGCCTGTCACCACAGCGATGGGAGCAGCATCGGGGCCAAAGGTGTGTCTTTCAAAACCATTACACCTTCGGATCCATCGTACGGAGTCTCTGCCCTCTTTCACTCCATCTCCGGAATGGAGGTGGCCACATCGACGACAGCGGCATCGTCTGCATACAGGGAGGGTAAACCAAAGATCAACGGACTGAGGAAGAACCCCTCACCCTCCTCTTCCCTGTCCTCAGTGGCTGCAGCTAGACCTGCACTTTCACGAACTTGGAGGCGCTTTTCCCGCTTCTCTAGTTCCAAGAAGAACTCCTTCAGACGGCTCGGGCTGCTGTTCTCACGCATGGGCAGCCACCTTCCACAGCCTGCAGGTGTTACTGCTGCAACCTACACTATCTCAGATGGATTGCTTCAACCGCCGGGGGCTTGGCATGACTTGGGCTTCACAAGGGGTGATGGTCCCATCACCCGCAGCGAGACCAACCTTAATCAGGTGGATGTGGCTGTTTTAAATGAGGGCGACAATGCCATGACAACAAATGGACAGAGAGCTAACGGGAGGGATGTTTTACTGACATTAGGACCTCTGTCCCCACCCTCTTCCCTGCACTGTGCTTCCAGTTTCTCCGCCTCCAGCTCCCGCCTCCTGGACTCAAATGAGGACGTGTTCCAGGCATTGGTCGGTCCCTGTGGCGGACAAACGCCAGACTCCTCCCACTGGGTAACGGAGCAGGACGATTCGGTTACCACGCAGCTATAGTATTGCGAGTATGTACTGTACAGCACTTTGATAATAACAATAATCAGTGATGATATCAATAACTATTACCTTAACCACAACCAATTCTTCTGTTTGTTCTTTTGTTTGCTGCTGCAATATTTGTTTCAATATTTCTTTCTGGGATTTAACCAAATCGAAGGTCATTTACAAGACAGATGAGATGAGTAAATGAAATGATGAACGACAAGAGATGCAGAAGGGACAGAAAAGTGCCATAGTCAGCAGAGCAGACAAACGCAAACCAGGTTGAATTTTTGTGTCTTCATTACATCACATCATTAAAAGGATAGTTCACACAAAAATAAAAATGCTGTCATAATTTACTCACCCTCAAGTAGTTCCAAACCTGCATGAGTTTCTTTCCTCTACAGAAGAATATTTTGAAGACAAAAACAGTTTGTTATCAATGACTTCTATAGACCATTTTCCCAGATTGTGATGATGTGTTTCCACAGTTATTAACATCATACATCTAGCAGAATTTTTTTAAATTTTCATTTTCATATTCATTTTACATTTATAACACTTTGTTTTCTTACCCTGGCACTGAATTACATAAAACTAGCTAACACTGCTGCGTGAGTGCTTCTAATACAACAGCTGATGGAGTGATGGCAAATCTGACATTTCTCTTTATTCTGACCAACGTAATCAGTCTCTCAATATGTTTTACTCTTTTGGAAAGTCATTGAATCACTATTGTGGATTTTTCTTTTACTATTGCTGCAAATGGAAATGCAAAAATTATATTTATTGTAGTTTCCATTCACCACTATAGAAATTTACCCAACTATGATGACTTCTGCTTCTGAGAACCCCAGAAATGTGAAAATGACAAAGACATATCTCAAAATATCTTCTTTTATGTTCCACACAAACACAGTAAGTCATACGTTTGGAACGACATAGGGTACGAGCTAATACAGGTTCATCCTCTTTCGTTTGCGGGCCGTCTCTGTACTACCCATCCACTATAAATAATACTCATAGGTCGACCTTGGTCTCCCTCCCTTTGTGGCTTCTGAGTAGTCCATATCAACCCGTCCAGTGTTCATCAGTGTGTAGAATTAAAGGGGTCATATGATGCATTTCAATTTTTCCTTTCTCTTTGGAGTGTTTCAAGCTTTTGGTGCATAAAGAAGATCTGTAAATTGCAAAGACTAAAGTCTCAAATCCAAAGAGATATCTTTATAAAAGTTAAGACTCATCCACACCCCCCTAAAACACCTCGTTTAAACACGCCCCCACATGCTACGTCACTATGTTGGAAGATTTGCATAACGCCGCCTAAATGTTCACTCAAAGAAAAAAGGCGTAACTTTTATTTTCGCTGAAGTATTGTTGCCGCCGCCGCCATGTTGTGAAGGTGCTGTGTGTTTCGTTGTGAAGCGAAACTACTTTGTTTGGCCTTCCAAGAGACGATATCCGCTTCCTCATGCCTAGAGCTGATCCGTGCTGGTCCAGCTCGAGAAATACTCAACTATCGCGCTGTGGATCGCGGATCGGCTTCACCGGTGGACGAATCGTAGTTCAGCCGGGTCCTCACATTGGTTGCCGAGCATCACAATAGGTAAAGTGATCGTAACATTTCTGTCACACGGTTGAGGTATTCGGCCAATCAGAACGCACTGATAGCTGGCCAATCAGAGCACATCTCGCTTTTTTTCAACGTTTCAGAAAGTCAGGGCATAGAGGAGAAACAATAATGTACAGTATGTGGAATATAATGTGTTTTTTTAACTTTAAACTGCGTAAACACATTTCATTACACCAAATACACAAAATAATGTTCTTTTTAGCAGCATCATATGACCCTTTAATCAACGCATGTTAGTCCAAAGATAAAAATTTTTGTCTTCATCAAATACTTGATCAGTGTCTAAAACAACTTTTCTTTTTGATTTGAAATTAAGTAGTCTGTGCAGGCTGTTAATATTAATTATCCATTTCAACATTTTATTATTGAATTGTTAGTGCAGTAATTGAATGCTGGTTAAAGTTCATTTTAAAAAGGTTACGACAATAATAGCAAATAATTGATATATTTGAATAGTGTTACTACTTGGATGCTATTGGGGAAGGTAAACTTGACCTTCATGGATAAAACCAAGTCCCATCTCACTTTATTTATTACATTTATTTATTTTTACAATGAATAGATTAAACAAATATATTAGTAAAATAGTTTATGTTGATTTTAACCCTAAACCACAGCAGTCAACCAATTCATGCCATTCAATTCAAAACTCAACTCTATCACCAACTTCTCATTGGCAAGTGTACATCAGCAAGAAACATCTCATATGGAGATGTGTATGTTTAAGGATATCATCCTCTTGGTGGAAAAGGATTTTTTTTTTCCTTAGTGGAAAAAAATATTTTTTCTTTATCAGTGAGCGGTTGGCATTCATGCGGTGAAGGTTTTTCACTTTAGTGCTATGATATGTGCACATCATAGTGTGATATTACTCTTGTTATGCACCCGGAGGGCTGAAGTTATGCTAGAATCTAACATGACTGAAATCTTATTTTTGTATTTCAAATAGCATGTACAAATGATTTAATTTCAAGACTGTTTTAGTCTAGACAGACATTATTTATACATTATACTATTATAATGTTTTGGAGCTGTTTTTTTTTTCTTTGACTGCTTACTTTTTACTGTATGTCTGTCTGAATAGGTCCTACTTAGCATACGTACAATAAATCAGTTGGTGGAGATGTTTCCAGGAAACTGCATCGAACATAAGACATCCCCCTGGCTCTGCGACCGCAAATTACCTCAGAAATGACTCGAGCAAACCATGTACAGCGCCACTTGAGAAAAATGACACATCTGACCTCGATATTAGACAATTCATTTAATTGTGTACATTGTGTCGGAAATATAACTAAAAAGCGTGTTGAAGCATGGCCCACATAATCTAAAAATTAGCAGAATGACTCATTTGATTGAATATATAATGCTGCTGTCACGCGTTACGTATCCAAAAAAAAAGCTTCACTCAATATATAACGGCTCTATTGGCACTGCGGTAACATCTATTTGAGTGGTTGCCTCTCACTTGCAAACCCCACAAAAAGATCTATCATTACTATGCCGGCTACACTGACTCAACAAGACCAACTGCACTGTCCAACAATCGAAACCTCACACTGACACTCCGGAAACTCTTGCAAACTATGTAGGACTGTGTAATCCAGTAACATGACAGAATTGGTCAAGGCCTGATTACTTTTGGCAAGGTGCTGTAAATGCTTATGTAAACACTTGAATGAAATACATGCTCCTCTTGTATGATTCTTACCACTTTCTACTTTTCCTTGGAAATGTGTGAACATACGATGAAGATAAAAAGTAGTTCTGACAGCCAGAAACTGAACTCAAGGGAATGCCGAATATGCAGATTCAATAAAGCTGAATAACCCTGGTGATGTCTTTGATTTCTTGCCATTTCCCGACAAGATATAAATGTGGATTTGTGCTCTACTCTTTCCTGGCCGCATCCTAAGATGTACAGTAAATTGAGTAAGGCCAGATTTTTGGCAGTAATAAAAAAAGTACTTTAAAATACCATACAATACCATTATCATCATACAATAGTTGTCAAACTTTTACTTTGATACCTTGCACTTTGATATATTGCATGGTACAAATGATCCTGTGGGTATCTATAGATATATATATATATATATTATATAAGATATTATATCTATATATATATAAAATATATATTAAATGATTTTTTGAGCTGCCTATAAATTATAGTTTGTTTGGGTACCATCATATAAAAGCGGTGCATTTGCATTGCATTTCAATGACATTCCTTATTAAAATGCATATGAGTGTACAAGTGTATAAACATTTTTATGCATGTAAAATTGTTGTCCTTTAATGTAGGACAGTGGTCTTCAGCTTTCACTTTGGGCTCAGGATTTTACATTGGACATGAAGTGGCGATCCAACACGACAGAAAAATTGTTCATCTTAGAAAAGTAAATAATAGTCCTTAGATGAAAAAAAAAAAAAAACATATCTTATTAGTACAAATGTATTAGATTTACCACGACGGAATAAAAATAAAATGCCTCTGCAAATCAGTGGGACACTTGTGAATAAAATATTGCTGAGGGTCTTTGGCAGGCTAAGATTAGCCAACACTGCTAGTAATTGGTAAACATGACATGCTAATTTATGAGTGCAATTTTAAAGTCCTGGTCCTGGACCAGATCTAATTATGTGGAGTGTAATGCCCTCTGGTGGTTGCGTCGTCAACACTTTCTTTGGTATATTTTATTTATTTACGTCATATCAACACGAAAATGGGTTCTGGAACCTGATCTGCATAAGANCCCCTTTTTTTTTTTCCCCCCCCCCCCATTATCTCCTGCCGCCTTCTGAGAAAGTTTCCTTTTTATGCTGGCCCAGCTGTCCTTTTCTTTTGATTGCCCCTACCCACTATCATACGATATACTATAGCACTATTCCCATGCTCTTTTGTTGTTTTTTGACTTTGTCAGCATGTCCTTCTTGTTTAGTCGCTCTTCTCAAAATCTTTACTAACCCATTTTGAATATAGAGTTCATTTCCCTAACCGAAAATAAATTGTACATGTTAAACAAGCCCAACACATACCTAATTAACAAATAACCACATACTTCTATAAACCAAACAAGGCTTTGTGTGCTTTCTTTACCCTTCGAGGCAACGCATGCCTTATCATGATCCAAACACAGATGCTGCGTACATGCATGTGAGCAGTTTTTAATCGTAAAATTACATGGGATAAAGCAAAAACAGAATGGGAAATTCAGGTTTGTGAAACTAGCATAAAAACATTTGCATGAAACAGAAACAGCAGAGGAGCTGAACGAGACGCAGATTCACTCTCTGCCAGAAGGTGGCGCTTAAAGCGTTCCCTTGGTTTCCGCTGTAAACAAAGCAAAGCTGCACTTAAGAACTTTAATATGCATTATACAGAGCCAAGAGGAAAAGAAAAAATACCATCGAAAGAAGTAAGTTCCCCTCAGACATACATTCATATAAAATCCTACCCCTAATTGAATCGCGATTTATTTAGCATCTCAACCAGTTTGAATCGTCACATATTTAAATCGATTTTCAACCGGCCCGCGTTAATCGTTACATCCTTAGTAGAGAGACACCGATATGAAATTTCTCAGCCGATTCTGAAAGCCGATTATTCAGAATGATATCTGCCGATGCCGATACTGATAGTTTGGCGAAAAGCAAAAAGCGATGTAAGTCTTCACTGCTTTCCTAGCTTTCCTAGAAGAAGAGAAAAGAATGGGAAGATGCCTGTGGATGAATAAAACTTCCTAAAGACCCGCATCTTTGTTCTCTCCACTTTAGCCCTGATGCCTTTGAGGCCTTTAGTAGACCACAGCTAATGAAGTGTACAGGGTGGTGAGGATATACGGTCGGATATGGACTGTCAATTCCAGGCCCAAATATATTCCAAATAATTAGTATTGGCAAAGAAAATAACAGTATTGTGAGAAAAACAAAATTGCTTTTTGCAAACAAAAGAATGCAAAAGAAAATGAAGGATTGCGACGAGAAAAAAATAAGAATTTTGCAGACAAAAATCCATGAATTGCAAAATAACTTGCAAAATTTTTATTTGCACGGCTTTTATTTTGCGTGATGCAGATGAAGTGTGAGCTTGCGCATACTGGTTTTCCCTTTGCTTTGCAGCTTCACTTGTTGGCGATTCCACCTTTTGCTATTGTTTGACAGTGGGGTGGGGCGTCAAGGACTGGGGGTGTAAACAGGCCTGGACACGCCTCCCGGAGAAGATTATGTCATGGCCTGGAGACGCAGATCCCAACTGATCAAGGCACGTCGGTCTGGTGGAACATTTCTTTTATTCCTATCATTACTTGTTTTAAATTCATCATGATCGCTTATTTTCAGTGCTTGATCAAATCATCTAATGCAATTGCAGACACATATTTTACACAATATAATAGGCCTGAGCAGCAGGTTTCCTCTTTTAAACCGACCTCACTGGATGTGTCTCCAAACCTAGTGTGCTGCCTACGTAGGCTGCATGTTTGGAATGTTTGAATTGGCCTGTAATGACAAACAATGCCGTCTATGTAGGCAGCACACTAGGTTTTGAGGCACAGCTGCTTTCTGTTCCACTTCTGATGCTGAATATGTTCTGTATGTTTTTATAGTGTGCAAATTTCTTAGTATTGAGATGAAGTCTGCATTTGAAGAGACTGGCAAAACAAAAGAAGTGATTGAAACCAACTACCACTTCCTGGATGATAAAGGTGCACCGCCAATCAAATATGTCAAATCGTAAGTCACTTTTTATTCTCAATGCAAACCCCGACTTTAAAAATGAAAATTCTGTCATTAATTAACCCTCATGTTGTTCCAAACTGTGAAGAGGTTCCTTTCTTCTGTTGAACACAAATGAAGATATTTTGAAGAATGTTAACTAAACAGCTGATGGTAGCCATTGACTTCCACAGTATTTTTTTCCACTCCGATACTATGGAAGGGCAATGGAGACCTCATTTTATTTTGGGTTACCAGCATTCATCAAACGATTATGGTCTTGAAATGACGTAAATGTGGCATCTGTTTTTGGATGCAGTCTGACTTATACATTTTATTGAGCAATGTCTTTTGTTTTTCAGTGATATTCGTTTCATAGAGGTGATGGAGAACGTTTGCTCAAGGATTATGCAGTACAATCTACACAAAGAGAGAGTCGGAAGTAATCGCTTTGCAAAGGTTGGATACAACTTTTCCTTCTCTTCTACACCCTTTATGTTTAAGTTTGAATTATTTTATTGCATAGTGCATTATAGCTTCTCTTTCTCTTTCTCTGTTCAGGGTATGTCTGAGACATTCTCTACCTTACATAACCTGGTTAATAAAGGCGTGAAGGTGGTCATGGACATTCCCTATGAGCTGTGGAACGAGACCAGTGCAGAAGTGGCTGATCTCAAAAAACAGGTGTGTGTGAGTGACCGAGAGATCTTAGAATTAGGGTTATTAGTGGGTTAAGTTTTGCCATTAATGTCATTCATTTAGAATTTGCTGAAATGTAACCATAGATACACTATTGTTAAAAAGTTTGGGGGCGTAGGATTTGTTTTTTAAAGCAAATAATTTTTTTTATTTAGCAAGGATGCATTAAGTTGATCAAAGTGACAGTAAAGACATTTAGAGATACAGACTATTTCTATTCAAATAAATTGCTGTTACGTTTTTTAACGGTTCTAAACATCAAGAATCTGAAAAAGAAAATATTAAAAAAAGATTAGCAGTGACACTGTTTGATCATAAATACGACATTTTCGTGAAAGAAAAAGTAAATCCAGCATATTAAGCAAATTTCTGAAGGATCTGTGGCCATGAGGGAGGAATCGGGCTAATGCGACGTCAGCTTTATTACAGAATAATAACAAATTAAAAAGAAAGCAGTTCATTAAATTGCAAATAATATTTTCACGTTTTAAGTTCTACTCTATTTGTTGATCAAATAAATGCAGCCCGGTGGCATAAAAAAATCCGCTGGCCTCAACTATATATAATGTTATATAAAGTTTTAACAATATTGTTTCAAACCAGTATGTTATTTGTGTGTATGTGTGTGTGTGTGTGTGTGTGTATATAAAGTAAAAAAATCTTTGAATATTTTTCTTTTGAGCTCCACCTTGCCAGCCGGAAACATAATATGTTCAGTGAGTAACGTACAGTAAATGGGAAATATGTGGTTTCTTCCCCTCAGTGTGATGTGATGGTAGAGCAGTATGAAGAAGTCATTGAAGACTGGTATAAAGGCAGCCAGGAGGAAGATCTCACCACTTACCTGTGTGAAAAACATGTGCTGAAAGGACAAGACACCGGTAATGTGAAACTAACAGCTGTTTTACTCAATCACAACCCCTTTTATATCAGTTAAACCGCTCTAGACATAATATTATGACTACTTAAAGACTAAACCTCTTGATCTCTTTTATTGGCTCCAGATTTAAGAGCTGTTGTTTCTAGGAAGAATTCACAGACAACTACTCAAGGCCACAGGAGCAGTAATAGTAAAGGACATACTAATGTGTGAGAGAGCAAAAAAAAAAACATATAGATTAGGAGTAGATGCTTTTAATTAGTAACATACATAAAAAGCAACACACAAGAAAGAAAAGAGAAAGTTTGTGATCGAACCAAAGTCAGCATATTAGAATGATTTCTGAAAGATCATCTGACACTGAAGACTGGTTATATTCAGCTTGTCATCACACCTCCTTACTAAATTAATGTAATATTATAATAATAAAATAATTCAAAGTATGTTAAATCAACAACAGTACAACATTGAACACCTATTGTTCGAAATACATTTGTGAAGTACTTCGAAGTATGAATCATTAATGAAATACCAGTTTTTTCATTGTGTAAGGTAGCAACTGTAATATTAGCAGTCGCACAGCTGTGCTTTCTGTGTATAAACGATAATTTGGCAGTGTACTGGCGACTTATGCCGATTGCTATAGCAACTAATATAGACTCTTCCAGTACAAAGACATCCTCCCAAACACTCAGCTTGAGATTTTGGATCTCTTTTGCTAGTAACTTTAGCGTCCACCCAGAATAATCCTCAGGAGATATTTCAAAAAACACAAAACACACCTTCTGATCTCTCTGCAGACTGTCTTACAGAGAAGATGGAGTGGAAAAAGGTGAAGACGCAGCTGCTACGAAGAGACAAGAAGAAAAAGACGGGCAAAAAGAAAAACGGGTAAAGAAGCGAGGATGAGCAGACAAAAGGAGAAAAATGTAAGAAGAAGAAGGAGAAAAAAAGTCCAAGCGATGACATGAGACCAGCAAAACGGAAAAGAAGATGCTGGAAACACTCAGAGAGGAGGGAGAGATCCAGAAAGAAAGTTCTATTAATCAGGATAAAAAAATGAACTCTGGATATACTTTCTTCCTTTGTTTTAAATATTTGTTTTCCTTATAGAGGGGAGAGGGGAGAGTGAGCGGGGGGGGAGGGAGGGGGAGGGAGGAGGAGGAGAGAGGAGTAAATGCATAGTGATACCGGCAGTGAACCTTTATTTTAGTCTATTAGAAGAAGGTTAACGCTGAGGGTCATTCTAGATCAGATTGACCACGCCCTTGACGGTAACATTAATACTCCTCCCGTAACAAACAAAGGCTGATTTGAACAAACATACTCGTTCCAACTCCACAAATGGAGCTAGATAAGCATTTCTCAGCACTTCATGCTCTTTCTTCAAAATTGCTTGTTTTTTTTCTCTGCTACTTTGTTTTATTCTCGTTTTGACTTATTTCTTAACTTCTCTTCTTCCTCGTACTCATCCGGCTTATCCCCCCCCCCCCCCCCCTATATATTCCACAGTTCTTCCATATTCATGCCTCACATTTAGCATTTTAGTATAACTAATATTCGTGTACACGAGGATTTTACCTTTCTTAATATCGTTTTTTATTTATCAACAAATGCAAATTGTGTTTTCGGTTCAGACAGGTATTGCATAACATTTAATTTTCTTTCTTCTTTTTTCCTTTTTGAAGCTCGAAGTATTCTGCAGTGGCAGTCTTGTAAAGTCTCTACATTCCCCATTCTCTTCAGTAATAGCAGATATGGCGAGACAACCCTGAGAGAAGTAGTTGCCATTCCAAGAAGTGGACCTTTTCATTCTGTCTGTTATCCATATGGGTGGTACATTTTTGCTTGATTTCTGTTCATTTTATTTTGATTTGTTAGTGTGTGTATGTGCTGTAAGTTTATAGGGGCATGTGAGTACTTAAGCTGGTACAAACTTTTAATTGATAACAGTGTACACTATTTCCAAAAGGTGTGGTGTGTGTGTGTGATGCGTGCGTGGGTGCGTGTGTGCTCTATGCAGGTGTTTGTATGCCTATTCATGATTCGGTGTTGTTTAGGAGGAGTGTTTGTGTTGAAAGTATTGGGCTGAGATTGGCTGTATATGCGAATGTTGTAATGGGAGACGGGGCAGGTTTGTGGTTCTGGCGAGAGCAGCTCAGTGTCTGAGGCTTTTTGCTAAGGTTTGGTGACAGTGGTAGAATGAATGATGAATAGAAAAAAGAAAACGCCACGTTGCGATAACAAAAAAAAAAAACAAAAGAAGAAACATTTGTCAAATTTATTGTTGCAAAACACTTCAGAGGGAAATTATTTTAACCGACTTTTTGCAGCCTTAAAACAAGGGTGGATTAATAAGAACCAAATCCTTGTTTTTGAGAGGATTCGAGAAGTTTTGAGTTGGGCCAACTAGCTGTGGCTCGACTGGAATGACGGTGATGAATTTTTTTTTCGTTAAGGTAATTGTGCAACTGAGAACAGTAGTCCAGTATCTATTTTTTAGAATATCTAAAATTTGTTACTTTAAGATATGACATATTTGATAAGTTTCCTATTTATAGTTTGTCTTAGTTCAACAGAAAGACAAAGAAAACCATTCGAATGGAACTTTGAGAAACCAGTAACATTTCTTCTACTTTCTTAAGAATAATGTGGTATAAACGAACTGTCCACCAGTCTTATCAATCTTTTCAGGGACTGATTAATAACGGGTGTATGAGGAGCGTCAGCGTTGCTATGTCGTCCGAGGCCTGTTTATCAGTAAGTGGTCCCTGCTGCAGTGCAGAAGCAGTCTGTCATTTCCATTCTCAAGTCACATTCCTCTTCTGTTATGTTGGGCAATCTGTAAGTTGACCCTTCAGTATTGGAGCAACGGCTATCGTTTTCCCAAAAGAACAATATTCAAAGTTAAATAATTCACAACAACAACCATGCATGCACCGGCTAAAACTTCTTCTTTTGTATCAGAGAGGGGCTGGGATTAAGTTCTCTTGGAGATTTTGAACTTGAGTATTTTCTCGACTCTTGGCGAGACAAAAATGCACTGAATGAAATATGATTCTTTTACCTGCACATCACCGTGGTTATATTACACCAGAGCAGTAAGTGTGAGCAAGATATGACTCTCTGTTCTTCTGGGCATGGTGTTTATTTATCTGTATTGTCCTCAGTCTTGTCCATGTTTTCTGTATAAGAGATCATTTATATCCCCTGCATGTTTTCCCCAGGGCATAGAGTACGATGGTGCCCAAATAAACAATATAATTAATCTGTGTGTGTCGTACCACATTTTGAAGGAATCATGTTACTTAAGACGGTAGTAGATTGCTGACACTGCGAGCTTTACATTAAGGCATAAATACTTTTTCCAAGATATTAAATCGAAAAGTATGTTAGAAACTGGTCATATATATTTCACCATATACGAAGTTACGTCTTTTTAAAGATCACAGTGTATGAGCCATGATGAGAACTCCGTTCGCAAATATTTTAAAAGATTTAGCAACCCACAACTTTTGAACATGAGTGTAGGCGTATACTAACTATATAAATTATGTTTTTCCTGTATGATCTGAAACATTCCAATCTTCTACACAGTGGCAGTCAAAAGAGTGTAAAAAGCTGGCCAGTTGAGAATGGGTGAAAAAAATCCTCGGTTATCTTTAGATGTCAGAGAGAAAAAGTGTTCATAGAGTCAACTGCCTCATCACGAGTAACGTTTCCTTTCAAAGCCTTCCATCAAGTGGATGCACTAATATGGTATCTAATAAAATACATTTTTCAGGTAGTATTTAGGGCTCCAGCACCAGTGTGACTTTATTTGATGGCTGTGGTGCATGAAATGGGTCTATAACTCCGCTTCTTCAAATCACGTTTAAAAAATATCTGGGCTGCCTTTTTATAAGTAACAAAATAAACTCATGTTTCTGTTGTTGGTAAATCCGTCAATCAGTGCCTATGTCTATCTATAGTCATAGTTGCACCACCCTGAGAAAACAGCAGCCACCCTCAATGCATCCTGGGAATAATCTTACATATCAGGCTCATTTCTGTTGATCTCACTTAAGGGAATTGAAAAAGACCCCACAGCCCATCATTTTAAAGAAAATATTGAAATACATTTCTGTATTGTTTTGCTGTTATACACTGTAAAAAAATTGTTTTAAGTTGGTTAGAGTGTTTTACAAGAAAATAGTAATTAGGTTTTCTACTTCAAAATTTCACATTTAATAACTTCAATGTGCTGATAGCAGAAATTGCAATTGAATATTTAGTGAAAATTACAAGCCATATTCTGAGCGGACAATTGGTTCAAGCACCAGTTTTCAAGGGGCAGATTGGATCATGAGTTTCGATGATTCTTGGTTACATGTTTCTCAGTCTGTCGTAGTAAGGTCAACAATATACTCTTATGCAGTTCCTTAACGCACGAACTCAAGGAGGACTAAATATTGTCAAGTATGCTGAAATTAAACGGAATGCGACAAAGAACAATGCAACAGTCAAGTTTACAGATTGAGACGGCTGCTACGTGTCATCACAAAACAAAGTCAGTAGAGGAAACAACAGTGCTCTTCTATTCTGGGTGGAGATTTCACGGTGAACACGTGTTTATCTTGCCGCTCCGTATCTTGTGCTAGACGTAGTTTTGAAAACAGCATTTCCACTGTTCCAATGGCCATTGTCCCAATTTGTTCTTCAAGTTAAATTGTTGTCAAACTACTTATGGTCCCACAAGATATGCGCAAGAAAAGATATACATAATCAATGTACGTACTTGTACTTCAGTCATGATTCCTTGTTTGAAATAGGATATTGTGCAGCTGAAGCTGTGGAGTGTGGTTTTAGCGTAGAAAAATATCGAACGTGTATGGGAAGCGAGACTTAGTTGTGTCTGGTCATGAGAAGACCACACAAAAGACTGAATGTTAATGCGGGACTTTGGAATTATGTCGAATTACTGTAGCAACGGAAGGGCATTATAAGCAGCTAATTGGTGAGTTGATCATTTGCTATATGACCTGAAACATCAATAGGACTTGTTTGAGTGGCTTTTTTGCTTCATCAGGAGATGCTATTGAGGACCAAGTGGTGACACCTTTGAAATAGAGCACTGCGTTTGTTATTTGGTAGTATGTCAGTTCGTTCTGGCGCACACAAAAATGGTGCCAGACAGTTCGATCTAGACCTGATAAAGGAGCCATCAGTTAGGCATCGAGTGATGACTATAGGAATGGTCTGCCTCATCCTGACAACCCCAAGCAGGGAATTATGTCGCGGGGGGAAAGTCTTGTTTCTCCTTTGTAGACAGTAAGCTCACCAGACATAAATAGCAGCTGGGTGTTGGGGGAACATGCGCCAAAAGGATTAGAAAAGTATTAACATTCGCCTGTCATTAAAGTGTCTAGTTATTGAGAATTCTGCGGACAATGGATTGTAAGGAAGTCACAGAATCCCATGTACAAATGAGTTGGGGAAAACATGGAAACAACCCACATATACGTATCCACAGGTTCTCGATAAACAAAAGACTCTCGCTTAGAATATGATGGGAGAAACTTCATGTGTTGAAACCTGGAGATGAGGGGTGGTGGTAATACTATATATTTCTCATTTGAGAGATCAAACACATCACGTGACTTTCCCTTATGACTCAAAGCCAATACAAATAACGTAAGGCAAAACTACGACACATAGTGCTCAAAGCTGAAGAAAAGGATGATAGCTTTTTTAAAACAGTAGTTAAGAAGATAAAATTGGCCTACAAAAGAGAGGTATAAATGGCTTGAAGAACAGAAGATGGAATAATAGAGAGGAAAAGCAAAAAGAGAAGGTAACATAAACACTCTTCAGAGGGTCTATTCAGCAAGAATGAGAACCAAGGCCAGATCACATCTCTATTCCTCTTTTTACATTTCATCGCACTGAATACCTGAGCGGCATATAATTAAAGAAGTGAAGGTCACGTGTCTGAAAGGCATAATTTCAGAAGAAGCTGAAAAAGGGAATAGCTAGACGCGAAAACAAAATTGTGGAATTGGAATGTTGTGAGGATGAGAATTACGATGGATGGATGAATTCGATTGGGTCACAAGAGAGATCTGCTCCAATGTGTAATGCTATAAAAGTACTATCTTCCTGAATGGCCATTCGAGATGAAAAGTTGACTGTTTTGTGTGTATTGGTGGGAGAAAAATACCTTGTACGACCTCATATTAGGAAAATTTGATTTTTGGGATGTTTGGGTATGTTCTGATGTAGGTAAAGAAAACAAAAAACAAAGAGGAAAGTTAAGAAACACTAAAATCCCACAGGGTAATTGTAATTTGTAAGTATTAATATGTGTAAATCTAAATTAATACTTTAAGGATGATTAAATTGAACAAAGGGACAGTAAAGAAAAATGTATTATTTAAATAACTCTTTATTTTCATAAAAGACAAGAAGACTGCAAAAACAAAAGTTCAACATTATTATATTCACCTACAAATACGAAAGAGTAGAGGAAACAGCTGCTCGAAAAACTCAGAGTGCATCCAGGAAAGAGTTACATTTATAAAAATGTATTAAAATAGAAACAAAATAATCCTTCATATTTAACAAATTAAGTATTGTAATCAAATAAATGCATACCTTGGTGAGCTTAGGGAATTGTTTCAAAAACAAACAAAAAAAGTTTAAAGACCACAAAAATGTTGAACGGTAGTGGTAAAAAAAATAAATAAATCATGGTTATTTTTCAGTACGTTTGGGTTATGAAAGGTAATCTAGTATTAAAGTTATGAAAAGTTGGGCTAATGTTTGAGCACCTGTAAAAAAATCAATAATTAAAAATATGAGAACTAAAAAAAAAAAAGAAATAATTATTACTATTACAAATAATATAATTTAAAAGTTCTTTTCTATAAAAGAACATTTTGGCACATCATGTGAAAAAAGACATTAGCACTCAAAGGAACACCTCGTCCGGTCAGCTGCTGTTCCAAGTATAGCAGATTTTTTTCGACAAGTAGGGAGACATTTAATAAAATTAACAAAAGGTGAAGTTCAAATAATTCATCATGTAGCTTTAGCTGTCCCTTTTTTTTTCACGGAGGGGGAGAGTTGAGAGAAAGGACAGCTGCAGAAGAAACAGATATAAATGGGCGGAAAGCAAAAAAGGCAGCGCTGGGAATATTCATGCGGTGAGCTTTGCTTACAATGGAAAACTTGCATTAGTCCAAGTCTTTTGATCATAATAGTGTTATTGCTAAGGTTTCACTCGGAGACAGGGGGATATATCATCGTGTGGAGGAAACGGCGAGTGACATGGGTGAATGAGAAAAGACTGAGGGGAAGGGGAAGTGAGGTCAAGGGACAGCAAATCTGAATAAGCACAGCTGAACACTGTGCACTAAATACACACGAAATTGAGAGTATGATAAAGCAAGGTTTGTACAATAATATTATTTATTTTACAAAAAAAATTAAACTTTTATTCAGCAAAGATGCATTCAATACAAATCCCTGTAACACTTGTGGTGATTGCATAATGACCGGGGCACAATAGCTTATAAATGTCTTGTTATACAATATTATCACTGAATACTGGTATCAAAAACTTTTGTACTGTGTGTGTGTGCATATATATATATAATATATATGTGTTCTTCCAACCTTAATATAATTTTGTGTGTGGGGTTTTAATATTAGCATTAAATATGTATTTTATGAAAGGGGGGGCCATTCATCTAAGTTTCTGTTAAATTCAATACCTTGTAACAAGCAGTTGTCCTCCGGGCTTCTGCATTGCTCCGTCTCCATGTCCAGACTCATTGGATCTGTGTTAACAGACAGTGACAGCTGACAAAGCCTGCTGAAAGACTATCGGCCTGAATGAAACTCTCTGAGTGTGTGTGAGGGTGTCTCACCGTGTATGAGAGAGTCTGATGTGGTGGCCTGCTGTAGTGCCTGCTCGATCTGCCCTCTCCGCTTGGACTCATATTCCAGTGCCTCCTGTAACCTCCTCTTTGCCTTCTTCTCCTTCTTCAGACGTCTCTGAATGGTGGCTGGATGAGAAAAGATGAGGGAAAAGTTCCATGTGTAAACATCAACTGGAAATGGATGGTTGCTTTTTATTTAAATTTTCCAATATATGTATTACAATGCAACATTTTACCTCGACTGTGTAGCTCAGAGGTGAGCTGCCTCTCTAGACACTCTCTCATCTCTCTCTCTCTGTACAGCTCCATCTTGAGCTCTCTCCTCTCCTGCTGAAGCTGTTTCTCCTGCACACGGGCGTTCTCTAAAGCCACCTTTAGCAGTCCCTGCAACACATGTCTATGTTATTGATGCTGAACATGTTTGTATGAGTGAGTGAGTGAGTGAGTGAGACGGTGAGTGGAGAGTGAGCTGGAGGAGATGGAGACGGAGAGAGAGAGCAATGCAGAACGCGGAGGACAAATGCTTGTTTAAAAGGGTGGTGGTGTGTGGGTGTACCTGTTTTCTATTTCTGGTGGGGACTTAAACCTGAAATTACAAACAGGAATCATGGGATAACTGTCACGGGGGGGACATAATTGAGGTCCCACCGTGTAAACAGGCAATAATCACACAGAACTAAGTTTTGAATCTAAAAAGCAGAAAGTTTCTGAAGGGGTAGGTTCTGGTGTAGTGTTGGTGTAGGGCAATAGAATATACGTCTGTACAGTAGAAAAACCATTACACCTATGAAGAGTCCCCACAAGGATAGCAAACCAGACAGGTGTGTGTGGTATTCCTTCATGGCCATACCTGGACATTAGTGAGCAGCATCTCGACAGAGGAGAGGCCATCTGTGAAAAGAAGGGAAGCAGGGAAGCCAGAGGACAATGATTGAGTTGGGACCTTCTCAAAGATTGTTGGTATCAGTGCATTTTGTTCAACTGTAAAATAATAAACACAAAGGGATGAATTCAACTGATCAGCTGACTGTTAAAGCAATAGTTTAGCTATAATATTTAAAATGTCATTATTTAGCAGTTCAAATATAGTAAACTAAAACTAAAACCATAAAAAAATTACTTGAAATAATATAAACGTTAAAAAAATATTGCAGCTAGCTAGCAAGGCAACATTTCTCATTTTGATTGAATTGATGTACTATAATAATTTAAACAAAAACTGAAATAAAAAGTATCTAGACATATTTGAAAAAACGAAATTAAATGACAAAAACACAACAAAATTATTAAAACTTTAACTAAAATTAAAATGAACAAAGAAAATATTACAATAAACTAATTCAAAATATTTATAAGAACTATACTAGTCACAATGATACTAAAATAGCCCAAGCCTAAGATAAGCAAGGTAAGATTTTCAGCAAATAAGAACTTTTTTTTTCTTTTTGAAGAATGTGCAGAATATATAGTTGCTGAATTTTCTGCAGTCGTTATCTCCAATCTTCAGTGTCTTCAGAATCAGAAAGTTAAAAAAACTGCATTTATTTGACATTTTTTGTTGCATGTCTGTGGATAATGCTTTTTATACATTTGCTAGTAGTGGATGAAGCAAAGCACGAGCATATTATTTTAATTGTTTTGATATTACTTGTGTATAGAACCTAGAATATCCCATTACAACATACAGTATACCATTACATCACCCAACTAAAGGCAATATAGTGGCTCTGTGTAATAATTGAACTATAATGAGAGCAGAAGAGGTCAGAGGAGAGGCTTTTACGTAATGTTGTGTTATATTAAATTTAATTTTTTATGAAATTTCGTTTATGTTGAGGAAACTCACCCCTGTCGTTGGAAAGTCTGCTCATATGCAGAGTTGAGTCTGTCTCCCTTTGTTCATCATGAACATCGTATGCTACAGCGAGAGCAAGAGATATATAAAGACAGCAGATAAATGAAACAAGAAGTTTCTGAGTAGCACACACTATTGCCAACATATTGCTTTGTGCTGTTATTGTGTATGCAGCAGAGTCAAGCCTTGTTGATTAGTTTAACATCTTTTTTCCTCAATGTAAATCATATAATGTTGTTTTCTATGGACATTATACTGTATGTATGATATTATGAAACAACAGTAATATCACACTTCAAGATGAAGATGCTAACCACAATAACTGGGTCTCTGTAAATCCACTAACATTCAGAAACTACATTTTTTACATATGTATGTACAGTGGGTATAGAAGAGTATCCCCCTCACGCCCTAAAAAAATAAACATTTTGTTGCTTTGCAGCCCAGAAATGAGAAGGAACAACAGTTTGTTTATCCTGCTGTATGTACTCCGTGGACCTAATAAAATCCAGTGAAAGATAGAAACACAAAAATGTCAGAAAAAAAAAACAAAAGAATCACTGAGTTGGAAAAATGATCACCAATGTATTGTAATATGTAATATGTCAATGTCAGCATCCTTGCCGAATAAAAGTATTAATTTCTTTAAAAATATTGTACTGACCCTAAACTTTAAATGGTAGTGATATCCCATGGTGGTATTCACTCAGGATAATACTGATGCACTGTTTGATTAATGATAACTGTAATCAAATTAATCAGATATTCATTCCATTAATTTGAATTGACAGCCATAATGAATATGTAAACTCATGTTTGAGTGAAGTGAGAGTGTGTAAGGCTTGGTGGGTGGCTGCTGGGAAGGAACTGGTTGTTGAGGTGGAGGTTCGTTTCTGAGGAGACAGCCCCATACCGTGGTGTCACAGAGGAACTCTCTTCCAAAACACTCCTTGCTGAAATGAAAAAGAGGGGCAATCATTCCTTGTAAAGAATCACACAACACCATGATAAACTCTCCCCACACAACAACACATTTCATAACCCCAGTTCACCCTGATAAAACAACAGGAAGTTCTGACTTGTCACAGTTCTGAGTTCATATCTCACAATTCTGACTTTTTTTGTGAAGAACTGCGAGATACGAACTCAGAATTGCAAGATATAAACTTCGCAATTCTGAAAAAAAAAAAATAATTCAGAATTGTGAGGAGAGGGACAACAAGTGCAATACCTTTTTATTTGGGCAGAATATAAATTCAGAATTCTGAGGAAAAAAAGGTCACAATTTCAAAATGCAAATTGAATTCTGCGGGAAAATGTAGGAATGGTGAGATCTAAATTAGCTGTGAATAAAAAGTAACAATTGTGTTTAACCATTTGTTTTCATACCGTGGCAGAAACAAGTTCCATACTAAGTGTGATTGCAAATGGTTTTTAACAACCTAAACAGGTCTCAAGGCTACTTGATTTTTGATTACTAAAGCAGTTTGACCCTTTGGACCAAGGGATCAGCAAAGTCAAATAACTCAAGCTAGAAACTGTCGTGAAAATTCCCTGACACGCAGCCAAAATAGATTGTAGAGTGGGGTTTTAGTGATGGGTGTCAGAGTATGTCTACGTGATGCAGGATGCCTGGCTGGAGACCGGGGGCGTACACACTGTCACTGGAACCATGTGGCAATTGTATAAGGGTTCATGGTGGTTCTATCTGGTTACATGCCATGGGCAAAGAGGCCAGGAGGAAGGAAGTTCCAACAGGAGAGGGCAGGGGAGGAGGACATCATCATGAAGGGGCAGGTCCGAGTCCTACGAGAACTTGAAGAGAGAAGAGGTCGAGCGGACATAATAACTACTAAAATAGACGGGTATCACACAGAATCTATTGTATGGCTACAGATTTAGATTTGAAATTTAGTCATAGGACTACGTTTACAGATCTTTCGCATCCTTTATGAAGCGAAGCTCGGGCCCCACCAATATCATGATAAATGAAGAAAGAAAGTCATACAGGTCTGAAACAACAAGGGTGAGAATACTGACAGAATATTCGTTTTATGTTGAATTATCCCTGTATCAGGGATCAGGGTGTGAAAGTGAATGGTTAATACATACTGTTGGCCAGTAGATGGGTGTGTTGGAGAGAGTTGAGCTGAGAGTTGTTCAAGCTGTGCTGAGTTTTCTCTGAAGCAGGTGATGGATGTTTCTCTCTCTCCCAGGACAAAGCGCTACATACTGTTTAATCATAAAAGAGTATGAAATGGTGAAAAGAAATATTCACAATAAAGGTAATCAGGTAATTACATTTTAGCTTTTTGTTATATTACATATCTATCTATGTGTGTGTGTGTGTCAGGGGAGTGTGCGTTCGTGCTTGTTTTTTTTTGACAAATGAGGACAAACTTGTATATTACCCGGGTATGACACGTATTACAGGGAGTAAGGTGACCCTTTCCTGCATACCCAGTCCCCCACTTTTTCAAAAGCTTATAACACACACAAATGGCGTGTTTGCAATTATTGAATATCACAACGTTTCTTCAAGGGGTTCGTTTATTTTTCTTTTTTTTTAGTTTCCCTAGCCCACCCTTTCCCCCCTTATCCCACCAATTACGCCATGGAATTCCCCATTTTCACAAACCCCCCCCTTTTTTTTTTTTTTTTCCCCC